>VWZI01016405.1:985725-1140313 GCA_013396835.1 Psilopogon haemacephalus
GGTTCAGAACTTTCTGCTCAGGAGAGAGGTAGGTAATGGTAGAGGTATTTTTCCACACACAGGTTTGAAATAAGTAATTTACCTAATTCCTTGATGGTTGGTGTGCATTCATAACAGAGCTTACATGGATTTGCCATGCACTAGCCCAGTATGAAATTTGTCCATGTGAAAAAAAGAAGTTATTACTCGGTAGTGTTTTTTGGTGTACTATTTAAATAAGAGATGTGCTCCTCATACCTTGCAAAGCGTTTCAGTGAAATCTTTCCTGGAGCAATTTGCTTTACTGAGGGTAGAAGAGAAGAAATTTGCGAGGAAATTTAATTCTTTAGAGTTTTGGTTTGGTCATAAAAAAAACCTCTCATGGCCAGAAGAAAGGAGGCAAGATGAAATGATAGGATATAATGAAGGGCACTTTGACTTGCTCTTTCTGCTCTGAGCAGAGGAGTGAAATCTGGTGTGAAAGGAATGCCTTTACTTTTTACACTAGCATCTTGCTGACTCCCAGCATGTACACTCTGCATACTTCTTTTTTTTCCCCTCCATCACTAGGGAGAAATATTTTCCTCTTGTTGTCAGGTAGTGTATTCATGTGCAAAAAAAATCACTTAGAGTTTTTGCATTGGTTTTACGTCCCAAAATCTCTCTAGCAAGAACTTTATTTAGGAATAGCTGGTAAGCGAAGTGGCTTCTGCAGCTGCAGGGAAGCTTTTCTAGCAGCAATTTCCAATACAAATCCTAACCAGAATGGGCATACCCAAAACCTGTGAGTTCTAAAAGAAGGGAAAATGAATGAACTTGCAAATCTTTCTCTATCCTCATTCTTCTAGCCATGTGTAGAAAAATGCTCATTATGCCAGTGCTCTAATAATTATAAAATGTTAAGCTCTGGATTATTTGCCATTGCTGTGGTTATAAACACAGAAGCACTATGTGTGTGTGAATGCCATTAGAAACTTTAAGTGCTAATCAATCTTTATTTTAGTAGGAATGTTGCATTCAGTCTAATTTTTCAGGGGTTAACATATCTAAATTATAAATTAATTGAAAGCTTTGCTTCTGCATGTGGTTCTGTATTTGGATTATTCATGCTATGATTGTTAAGGACCCTTGAGAGTGTGATTGCTGCACTGCCAACAATGTAAAGATAGGCAGGTAGATGTTTGCTTGCAGATCTTGAACCCAAGAGTCTTATGTATGCTTTATTTATCTTAAACTAGACATTTAACACTATTTGTGAATTAACATCATTGCAAATTATGTGTTAAAAGTGGAATTTGCAGAATGACAGGACCCTAATCTTACTTTAAGATAAAAATAAATAAAGAGAACTCCAGAGATTTCTGCAAATTTGGGCTGAATTGGCTTGGGGTTTAATAGAAGTGCAAGCAGGGTTTTATTGCCTTTTATCAGTTTAATCAGACAAGTATAAATACAAAATTTTGTTCACCTCCTGCTAGTTAAAGACAACAAAACATATGGAAAACCAAGAAATAGATGCAAGCCTACTCCAGTGTCCTCTGTGATTTCTAGGCAAGTTGGTAGAGCACAGCCAGATGAGTGGTTCTCAGGCCCAGGTGGACAGTGTGTGCTGTGGCAGTCAGTAGCTGCCTCTAGTGTATCCGTGCAGTGGAGGTAAAGCTGCTACCACTGAGATCTGACTAGAAAATTCTAACACCTGCTTCTAGGCTACAAGGAATAACTTTATTTGTGATTAAAACAGCAGCTTGAGAGAAGAAGCTTGAGGATCATTTTGAACTAACTGAAAATAAATATAACTCTCTGGTTTATTTTCCCTTCTTCCTGTCAAGTTTTTACTTTCAATAGAGTTGAAATCCAGGTTAAGCCCTCTGCCAAAGTCAAGAATGGAACGCCTATGTCAGTTATCTGCCATGCTGATATTAGCAAAAGTACTGATTTCCAGCTGAGCCATAACTTTACAATATATAAAAGTGGGAATCTGGTGTTCATGACTGTAACAGACAAAGGAGATGCACAGTATGATATACCTGCAGCCAAATCTTCAGATACTGGATATTATGAATGCACTGTGGAAGCAGGTGGAAAGACAAAATCCAGTAACGCCTTCTACGTTCGGGTGACAGGTGAGTGTGCCTTCAAACAGCACTCCTCTAAGACACAAAAAGAGAACAGCCTCCCAGAGGCAGTGATACAGTCACTGCCAAGTAGCATATCTTGCCAAGTGTTCTTTCCCCATAGACACCACAGTACTTTACGTGATTTTAGTATGGAACATTCACATCAAGGCATGGAGATGGCAGGTCAGTGACAGGAATAAAAGCTCTGCCACCAGCCGCTCTGTCCTGAGCCTCTGTTCCCTAGACTGGAGGAAAGCTATTATCTGTAGATCATAAACATGGGCAGTGGTGGTGGTATGTGGTAGTAACTTGACATTTTTCCGCTTGGAAAAGCAACTTGGAAAGTATCTGTTCAGCATTTAATAGTTTCAGGGTTGTGCAGGGTCTGTAATTTTATTTCAGAGGCTTGCACCTCCAGGTACAGAAGTTGGGATGGTGTTTAGTTTCTTTGCTTGCTTGTTTCTGAGTGGCAACAGGAAATGCTGAGGAGAAAGTGGTCTTACCTTCAAAGAACAAGTTTTACTTCACACATTGCATCAGACTCTATTACCCTCTCAGGGGATGTTTTATTCTTCTGAAGATGCCTTGGCACACACCCACACATCAAAGGAACTGTCTTCAAAAGCTCACTTCTTGCAGATTATATGTATCTGCTGCCACAGTAATCAGAGACAGTGTTTATTTTAGGATTATGCAATGTTCTGTGAATCTTTTTGTCTTCTGTTCTAAGGGATGACCAAGCCAATCCTGACTGCTGAGAAAAAAGAAGTTTTAGAGGGTGAAGTTGTGAAGTTACGTTGTGAGCTGCCAGAAGAAGAACCTCCTTTGCATTTCTTTTTCCAGAAGATAAAGATGAACTCAAAGCCTGAGGAAAAACATGCATTTGTACCAAACAGAAATTTTTATGTGATGGAATTTTCTGTTGAAGAGGGAGATAATATTTTACAATTTGATTGCTCTGGTGGGAGACAAGTAGACTTCGAATTGGAAAGATCAAAACACAGCAACAAAACACTTGTTACAGTCAGGGGTAAGCTGCTTAACCTTTCTTTTTACATTTCTTTGTCCACTATAATTAAAAAGTTGCATCATGAATATATTCTCTTGCAGAACCATTTATAAAGCCTACTCTGAGTGTCAGACCCTCAAGTAATATTACAGAAGGAGACAGAATACAGTTTGAATGCTCAACAGTGGTAGCCCGGATGCGTGACATCGAAATAATCCTCCAGAAAAACAAAACAATACTGAAGGGTGTACGAGATGAGAAACTTCTTAAATACTCTACAGTAGCTACTCTAGAGGACAGTGATGAATACCTGTGTAAGGTGGAGCAAGGGAGAGCATCTAAAACCACCAAACTGAATGTTGTTGTGTCAGGTAACACTTCTGTTTGTCTTTGATTTTACTCAGTGCATTAATATTTAAGATGGGTAGAATTCAGGCTCTGAGCGTAACCTCTGATGCAAGTGTAAATTCTGCCTAAGTTAAAGGCTGTTTAGATTAGATTTGGGGTTTTCTGATCTCCACATGCCAGTACTTTTCAACTAAAATGATACTGTCAAATAACAGATGCGAGAAGTGGTTTCAGGTGATTGCTGCATTTCTTTTTTTCCCTGGGAAGATGTTCTTATTAAAATAACGTCATTATTTTTTTCCCCCTCTGATTGTCAGCTTTCAGCATGTCCTTCATTCTGTGGATATTTAGAGCTAGGCAGTCCTAATCTTTTAGGCTCAAATTGAATGAATTTTTCTCTTTTTATATTGCAGAGTTATTCCCCAAGCCAATATTAACTGCTTCTATGAAGAACCTGGATGAAAACAGAGAATTGACCCTCAGCTGCAGCATTAATGGCTTTCCCAAAGCTAACTTCTCAGTGTTCCGGAAAAATGCCGATGGAGACATCTGGCTGAAAAATTCTAGAAACTTAACAATGAGAGTTAGTGTGAATGATACCGGATCCTATTTCTGTAAGGCTGAAGTAAAAGGAATAGTCAAGCAGAGCAAAGCTATAGGGATAAATGTTTTTGGTGAGTTGATACAGAGGCTTAGAACCCAATGGTGGGGAGAGAAAATCCAGACTGTAAGCTTATGAAAAGCACATCTGATACAGGATCAGTCTCTAGTCCGGCAGCTAGCAGAGTGTCTGTTAGTTCTTGCAGTGTTAGTGTCTGTGAGATGTGCTTGCCATCTTTAGCTGTAGAGAACTTGTCCTGTTGTGATCTAATCAAATCTGAGGTTTCCAGGGCTGGCCCTAGGAGGAGTGAGTCAGTGTGTCTTCCTTCTGTTCCCTCTGTTCTGCTAGATGCCAAATAAACTCTCATTCATTACCATTTGCAAGAGCCAGGAGTGTTCTGCAAACCTTTCTCTCACCACCTTGATCAGTGTCTGCCTTGAAACCCTCTCCCTGACCCTCCAGGCAGAAAGCCACGAGAGACAGAGGTCATCTGGATAGCTTTGCTCCAGAAAAGCCACGTTTTCTGCTATAAATACAACCCCCTCACCAGCAGACTAATTATAAGCACTCTAGTTTCCTTCCCTTGTGGAATAAGCAGTCAGTTCTCGAGTCTGCAAAGGGAGATTAACTGCTGCAAAAGCAGAGATCCCTGAATGGGTGCTGCAGGATCCATCTCCTGCTGTATATGGTACTATGAATTTTTGCCCTACAGACTTTCTCCTTGGATCAGTTTGGGTCATCCACAGCTGTGTCAGTGATCCTTTGTTCTCCTTTGCATTCTTCTCCTGTGCTGTTTTATTCAGTCACGTATGGATTATTATTTATGATGTTGTTTTGTTCGAGTCACCCTCTGCTTCCATCCTGTCAATGAGGAAGAGCTTCCGAGTACAGGCTGTGTGCGCCAGCAACCTAAATGTTGCATATTTATGTGCTTTCTATTAAATCATATTCTACCTTTCAACCTTATGCAGTGTAATTTGCAATACTTTGTTATTTTCTTCCCTTTTCAGCTCCAGTCTCCAAGCCAACTCTTTCTGTTGTCAGTGGTTTACCCGAGGTGGTGCTGGGGAAGACTCTGCAGTTGATCTGTCGCTCGGCCATGGGAACTCCGCCAATAACATTCACATTCTACAAAGGAAATGAAATTAAGGAAATAGTAATTAATGACACATATGCTACTTTCTGGGATGAAAACATTGGGCGAGATGACAAAAGAGGATATAAATGTGAAGCTAGAAACAATCACAGCAGTGGCACAAAAACTAGCAATATTCTGAACATCACAGTAATAGGTAAGTTTTCATGTCATAGTTTGGGGTTTGGAACTCTAGCAGCCAATGATGGACTAAGCAAAATGGATGTCAAATGTTTACAGTTTTGGGTTTTTTTACTCACCTGAATTAAAAATAGTTCAGAGACCTGTACCACAGAGTATTTGTCACTGAAGTGAAAACCTCGGTAGAAATTTCACTGACGTTTTAACTATAAATTAGTTTACTTTGATGTTAAAATTAGATTTGGTCTGAAATCTTATAGAGACTGTTTTATTAAAATTAGTGATTTAAAAGATTTCATGTTTAATTTTTGAAGGACTGGTTTAAATTTCGATGTAATGATGTTGGAGTTTGTGATTTTACTCACTAAGATAGTTGAGCTAGATAGATTCCTGCTTAAAGATGTAAATCTGCATTTTTTATATTAAATCCCCCTGAATACCTCTGTTGTTAGTTGCAGTTTCCAGAGGCACTGAGCACACACTCAGCACCAGAAGCTGCAGTTGCTAAGTAGCTCTGAAAGTCAGTCTATTATTATGCCTTATTAGCAGCTAGGAGTTCCTGAACAAGAGCAAGGTCTCTGATCTACAAATGTGTGTGAAATAGAACAGGAATATTCTTCTGCCCATGGGAGATGTTGGTAGTTGAAGCTTTAAAAATATGAGTTGGAAGTCCACAAAAGAAAGTGTGATGTTTGATATGTCTTAGCAGCCCTCCTGGGAGGGGAATGCAAGTGGGAAAGCTGCAATTTGCAAGTGTGCTTTTGGAGAGTAACTGAAGACCAGTGTCAGAACTGATAAATCTCTAAGGCATGTGTGTGGGCTTTTCCCACACACATGTAACAACAGGGAGTGTCTTGCCTTGGTAGGACTTTTTAAGCAGTATGTTGTGTTTCTGTGGATTTGTTTGGTGCACTTGGAGCAGATGGTAGTGAGGTTTTATGTGACAGTTGCTAGTTCAGATCTTTGTGGTTCAAAGGTTTGTCTGAAGAAGGTCTTAAATCTGCATCTTGCTTCCTATCTCATACAAACAGACCTTCCATGACTCCTCCTTCACATCTGCCTTGTGTTATCCATCACTCTGCCCCAAACACGTTTTACTAATCTTTCCAGACAAACTTTGTTTCATGATTTTCAGCAAAACATGTGAAGCTTTTAACAGTTTACATACCTTGCATCACAGAATACGTCTGTTTTTCTCTCATGTATAAGTCTGATGCTCACCTGCTCCTGCTCTAGCCCTTCATGTGCTAACACATTCAGTTTGTAAAACAGCTAAATTAAAATTTGCCTTTTGACTGTGCGCATTCTTACAGCTCCTTCAAATGCAGACTAACTTCTCTGACTGTTTGCTATATTCTGTAACCATGAGAATTTGGGACTTGAGTATTCCTTGAGGAACCTGACCTCTTATCTGCTGATGTTCACTGTTGTATATGAAATGTTGTGAGAAATAAATAATTCAGTTAGCATAAACCAGCATAACTGTATAGAACCATGAAAGCATAGCTGCATAGATTGAACTGAACCATAAAACCATAGCTGCAGAGATTGAACTGTAATTATTTACAGTGTTATTTCTGAAAAATACATGACTTGTAGGTTGGGATCTGAGGGGCATCCAAAGGAGTTTAAGAAAAGAGGTTGACTGACTTCAGTAGAAAGAGATAGTTTCCTTTTGTGTCTGCTTTGTTCCTTTTTAGTTCCCTCTCTATTTCTGGGCATATGAAAGTATTTACTAGAGGATGCTGTCCAGCTGAGACTATTTGGAAAGATTGATACTGTGCAGTCAATCTCTGTTTCTAAGCATTAAACAAGGATTTCTACAATACAATATTTTACCATCAAAGTTATTTCTCATGGTGCTAATGTTGGTTTTCTTTGTGTCTTCCTCTGTAGTACCAGTCAGAAATGCCAGCTTGGGCAGTATTCCGTATGGAGAAGTGGAAGATGGCAGTGAGACTGCTTTTCTCTGCTCTGTGAAAGAAGGATCTTGGCCAATCCACTTCAGGATTTTTAGAAAAACTGATCGAGATGTTCTTCTGTTTGAGAAGAGTGAGAATGCAGACAGAATCATGTGGCGCAAGGAGGCGATGAGCAGGCAGGACACGGGGATGTATTATTGCATGGCTTCCAATCGAGCCAACGTGAATGTGAGGAGCCAGCCCATAACCATCAGTGGTAAGCTAATGTCTGTGATAAGCTGCATACTATGTCATCATGGCAGGGGAGGTCATGTTGTCTGGGGTGTTACTGAGTGTAACTCCCTTGTTTTTGTTCCACCGTTGTCAGAAGTTAAACAGAGAGCTCTGTTTATAAGCAGAGATTGTCTGACTGACATAGAAAAATGTAGGGGATGCTCAAAGAGCCAAAGGAGCCAGAAACCAGCTAAAAGCAACTCCTTGTTATACTGAGGTTTCCATCACAAAGAGGCTTGGTAGTGGACTTTGCATGCAAGTGTCTTTAAAACTCTTCCTAGCGTATAAGAAGGCAAATTTGGAGCAAAATGAAAAGTCAGGAAGTGCAGATACTGGAGGTGGTGTCCTGGCACTGTACCTTCTCTCTGAAACACATCTGTCTTCTTTCCAGTCATCTTAGCATTGTGGCAGAAAGGCATCATTGCTGCCTTTGTCCTACTCCCTCTGGCTGGAGCAGCAGCACTTGCTCTCTGGTGGTTCTTGTGCAAGAAGAAAAAAGGTAATGAATCCTTCTCTCCTGTTTGTGTGGTGACAAATGTATTACAGCTAAACTTGCTTGTGAGGCTCCAGGAGATGACTAAATACAATTGAAAAACACCTGGAAATCTACTTAAAAATGCCAGGTCCAAATTGAGCCACAAGTGTGTAGAAGCTTCCAAAGTGTGTTGGGCAGAACGGGAGCATGTAATTAATGGTGCTGGGCAGGCACAAGTGAAGCAAAGGTTATGGGGATAGGCCAGAACTGCACTCATCTGATGCAGTCCTAGGTCTGGAAAGCAAATGAAATGTAGAGGCAGAGAGGACCTCAGGAGGTTTTTGAGGCAGTGACAATTTGATTTGTGGTCCCAGCTCAGGTGTAGCTGAGGTGCTTCTCTAGGCCTCATGATACAAATTTGAGATTACTAGGGTTGTTTTTTGGGGGTTTTTTTGTTTTTTTTTCCCCAGTGTTGTAATCCAGTTTCACTTGGGGATTTGTGTTTTATCATTATGATATTCTTTCAGAAGTGAAGTACCCCTGGTTTATCCTGTGATATGAGGTACATTGCAAAATACTGGACAAAGTTTGGAGTGTCTGGATTCCCAGACTGCTTAAACTGGCCAGGCTAAAGCCTGGGGTTGGGGGCCTTAGGTTCTCTATGATAGAGACACTTAAGGAACCTGGGTAATAAACAGGAGGTAAAACACAAGGTAATTAGTTTTTTTATAGCCAAGAGAAATTATTCAGACTTGGGTAGATAATCACTACATTTTTTTGTTTCATTTTTTCTTCTGAAGTCTGTTACTTGTGCAGTCTATTAATGGATGATTTTCTTTTTCTCTGTCAAGCTAAAGGACCATCTCTGGAGATGTCTGGGTAAGTTAACCTGCTTTATTGTCATGGCGAAGTATTTCTGTTTAAAGGACTGTGGAGGCCTTCCACCATATGCTTATAAGTTACTGTGGCACACACCTGCAGACAATAGATGGTTGTGCTTCATGTACCACCTGCTAACACAACAACAGGATGAGGAAATAGTCTAAAAATAGGAAAAAAATGGGGGGAAAAAAAGGGGGAAGGGGAAAAAAAGGCCAACTAAGAAAGAGAGAAAAATGTCAGGCCTGCATTTGGACATGGAATTAAAAATACAGAAGTCTTAAAGAAAGTAATGCAAGAGGGAACATTTTTTGCTTTGAAGTTATAATTTTTTTTTTTTAAGACAAAGCAAAATTTGCATTAGCTTCAATACTTGAGAATGTGACAGTCAGCACAGACAGTGACTGACCTTTGCATCTCATCACGTTGCTTTTATTGACTGACATAAATTTTTATTGATTTGCTTTCAAGTTCTGCCCTGGGTACCAACTTGACAAGTGAAAAACTGACAAGACAGCACAATGATGGAGACTACTATTCAGGTAGGATATTTCCTTGCAAGGCTATTAGTGAATTGTCTTAATTAAACATTTATTTAAACTTTTAGACCTGCATGGATGTTGTTTGGATAAAGCACCTGATATATAGCTATAGCTGTGTAATAAATTTACACCTCGAGTGTTTTTAGCTGATCATTTTAGAAGTTATGTTTGGTTTTTTTCATTTGTTATATAAATATCTAAGGTATGAATCTAAAAGTATGATTTTTCTCTGTAAGGCCAAGAGGAGTTGGAGCTATGTAAGCCATTTGTTTGATTTGCTATGCTAAATGTTTTTTTCAGCTCAACTTTTGCTTTAATATTTCAGGCTCAGGTTACATTGAAGATAGTGAAAATCACATGAAATCAACAGATGAGAGTAAAGGTAATTTCAAACTTAACTGATAGGTTTTAACACTATTTCATGATTGAAAGTTGTGTTGATTTCTAGTGGTGGCAATCAGGATGTGATAGGTGCAGTTCTCTTGGATAGCAGGGTGATTCTTGACTGTGCTGGGCTTAGTTCTTTACCCTTCTGTGCAAAATGACAGGACCTATTTAGCAACTGCATTATGAAGGGTAGCTGTGCTGGATGCCAGACCAGCATGGTCTGATGGTATAAAAGTACAACTTGGACTCAAAATGTTACATTTCATATTCTACAAATATTCAGGAATTTCTAAAGAATGTATTTTCTACACAATTTTGCTTCTTCTCCTTCTCTGTCCTTGCCTTCTTTCTGCAGATCTTGAAATATTTAAGCATTAAACCTAAAAATAATCTGCTGTGCAATCTGTATGAAATAACCTGCCCAATACCTTGGGACACCAACTGAGCTGTGTATATATATATATATATATATGTTCTTTGAAACATGTCACCAAGTGCTGCACCATGCAGCACATTGTATTCCTACAGACTGCTGTTTTAAAGATACTTAGTCAAAGAACAATACCTATACATGTGGGTACTGGCATCTGGAAGCATACTTTGTCCCATCTATTTTTGGTTTATATGAATGTGAAAGCATTCTCCTGGGTTAGACAGAACTTCTGATGGCTGACAGTGCATTCTGACTTGTTTATCAGTTGGACTATGAGTTGCAAGGTGGCTGGGAAAGCATCTGGTGTAACTGAAAAAAATGCAGAGCATGGAACTAGACTCCTGCATAAACATGCACCCAACATAGGTGGCAGAACATTCTAATTGATAATTCTTTGATGCAATTCTGAGTGTGCAGGGCAGCACTGTACCACAAAAGCAAGAGAAAGGTGCTGCACTGAGTTAATTTCACAGGGAAACTTGGAAACAACCTTTGAAAACTTGAGCTCAGTGGCTCTTGTTTTTCTGTTGTATCCTACTTGTTTCAGATGAAATGTGCTCAGCTTTAACAATCTGCATCTGTGCCAGAAGTGAATGGGTTCAGTCCCTACCTACTGTGGACTGGGCAGCTTCATCAAAACCATCTAGGCTGCTGCAGATCCCTCAGATGTGCAAAACAAGTCTATTCTCCACATATTTTAAAAATAACATTTCTTACTCTGCATTTGGGTGGCAATAGCTTTTACTTCAGCAAGCAAAAGGAAGGAGCTTTTATTAGGTGCATGGAAGTTATTCCTTTGCGGCCTGAATAAGTCAGATTAGAAGTAGAGAGGCTTTCTCATGCAGAGCATAGGAATATAAGGCTGTGGTGATCATTAGAGTCACTGCTGTTGCAGGAAGCATGTCATTTAAAAGTTGATATCAGCTAATGAGCCACCTTAAACACAGTTTGATTTTTTTTTTTTCCTCCCAGCTTATTTGGTTTTTTTTCTTCTCTCATTAATGCTATTGGAAGGCAGCTCCAAAACTTTGCTGTTCTAATCATTAAACCTTCCTCTAATTTCTGTCCTAAAAAAAGCCACAAGCACTTCTGCTAGATGGGATGACTGTTGTGGGTCTTTACAGTATTTACAGAAATCTAGCAGAAAACCATTTCCACCTTAAGGAAAAGATAGAGTAAAAAGGAAAAGCTGTTTCTTGTGTCTGTTGTATCCATGCAGCCAGTGCTTGCCAGCCAATAGTCTTAGTAAATCAGGTGTCTGATTTACTGAATTAGTAAATTCAGGCTTTCTGTGGGCACTGTGGCAGAGAAGCCTTTTCAGGAGGAAGATGTATTGCCATGCTAAACTTGCTTATTGGCAAGGAGGTGGGAGGCCCCGAAAGACTTAGAGAAGGCTTTAAATGTGAAGACAGTGGAGAATGAGAAGTGTCCTTGCCATAGCAGCTACAGACAAGGAGGAAAAAGTAATGTCAGAGAGAGAGATAGAAGAAAGAAGAACTGGAGCAGGAATACGGGAAAATCCCAGGTAATTTCCTCCTCCATCTGTGTGGTACCACTTTTGAAGGTGTTAAATGGAAAGTAATATTTTAGGCATGTCCCACAGTTTCAGAAGTCTGACCTGAGTTGTTCTACTCCCTCTCAAGTTGAGATGACCCTTAGAAATTTTACAACTGTTAGCAGAGTAACTCATATTTGCCATAAAAGGGGCCTGATCCTGCACCTGTCAATGAGGCCTTGTCCATTAATTTCAGTGGCAGCAGGATCAGGCCCACAGCTCAGATGAAGCCTGCACTCCTACAAAGAAACATCTTCTTGATATTTTTGGGGCAGGACCTGACCTTGAGAGTGCTGAGGTGGAGTACACTGAAGTCGAGGTATCAACGCTTGACCCTCACAGAGGTAATAAACTGTCTGGCCTCTATGGTTATGGTTTAGGAGCAACTCTGGGCATGTTGCTGCTTCTTGGCACTTGTGAATGTAGGAGCAGGTTGTGCTTTCTGGGCATGACAGTTTCATGCCAGTAACTCTTCTTAACTTGGATCATGCTGTGACCACCATGCTGTGGCTCATTGCAGCCTCTCTTCTCCTGGGATCTTCTCATGTACTTGCCTGTCCCATCCACATGAGGTCTGTGCAGAGCAGGGCTCCTGGCTGGAGCCGAGGCTCTGAGCAGCAGGCAGTCACCTGTGAATCTTCGTGTTACAGAGTCCAAATCTCTCTGAGAGCCATTTGAACTTAGCCAAGGAACGGGTAATGCAGAAAACAGAAGGCAGTGGAATTTCCTCCTTTAGAAAGGAATTGGTTGAAGGGTCAAAACCGTAATTCTCCTGTGATAGAGAAGGAAGAGAGACCAGCAGTGGCTTATTCTCTTAGTTTGGAGAGGCCTGGAGATCATCTTGGGTTTTGTGGCACATTAAAGAGAGAAATGAGAATATTGATGCCCATGTAACTTTGGGCTTCTATATGTAGTTCTGTAGTAACAGTAACCAGACCTCATGGCATGAGTTAAGGTCTATCTCTCTGCGACTGTGGAGGAGAAACATCCACTGAAATTTATTCTCAACACATAAATACTGTGTCATCTGGAGAACTGTATTATCATTAGGCCCTTCTGCTGAAAGCTGAGAAATCTTTGAGAGAGTGATGAAACATTTCAAGTAGCTACAAGTGAACAAAACCCATGAGATACATCATTACTATGCTCTAGCTTCTTTGCTTTACCAGAAAGAGAAGCAGACTGAGGAAAAGATGGATACATTTGCTTTCTCCTGGTAGGAAGGGCCTCTCACTTCTTCGAGAGACCAAAGACATGCTTGTTTAGCTAGCAGCAGCAAAAGTGCTCACTCTTAAAGCCTGGCAGTGCAGCTCTCTCAGAACTGCCAGCCCTCTTCTGTCTCTGTTTGCACTTTCTGTGCCTTTTCAGCACAGCTCTCCCTCTGCTCTAAGCTTGTTGTTTGTTCACCTCTGCTAAAGTCTGCACTGAGCTACTCTAGTTGCTGTGCTTGTTTGCAGAACAACTGCTCCAACTGTTTCTGAGCCTGCACCATGCAACACAATGGTGTAGAAGGGTCAGGATGCTTGTGCCTAACTCTGGAAATTAAAAGCCCTGTTAAGTGCAAGGTCAGCACCTCTTTGGGGTGATTGTAGGGGAATGCCAGTTTGATATTTAAAGAGACAGTAATTCTAGAGGATTACTTAACTGGATACTAACAGAGACCATATGTTTGGCAAAAATATGGTGCAGAAAGATGGCAAACTGATTTGGAGCCTTTATTGTTAATCCCAGCAAAAACAAGGGGGCAGTGCTACCAGTAGGATGAGGAATGGGAGAAGCTGCTAGTCAGGGCTGAGTAAGAACGTGCTCCTGCTTTTACTTTTATAGCTGCTCAGTTATCTGCAGGGTGGCAACATTATAAAGCTAGTGGGAACAAAATGGCAAATTATCCAAGTGATTTTTCCAGGCACGCTTTATTTTCAGTGCTGAGGTGATTTTTGGAAGATTAACAAAGAAAATAACATGGGCCATGGGATTTTACAATAGTGTAATGAAATGGGTCTGAAAAGCTCAGGAAATGCCTCCCAACAAGTCTTTCCACGTAGTCAACAGGAGTATATTTAGGACTGTAATCTGCTAAAAAAAAAAATAAATATTCCAGACAAACTGAGCTACCTCATTAAAATTCTGAGAAGCTTACTCCTTACTTCACTGGCAACTGAATTGATCATTTAAGCAATGGACCATAAGCATATGAAAAATGCTTCAGGATCTTCAGACTATTTTGCAAAGGAAGTGTATGCCAAAACTGCAAGTTTGAAAGCTGTGATTAGGCACTTACTGAAGTGCAACTCCTACTGTCACTGGAATTCATAGTTCTGCAACTCAGAACTCTGCAACTCAGTTCTCATGTGTTAGCTCCCAACATTTACAGGATGCTTTAGAGAGGTTTATAAAATGAGGTTGGTTTTGGGAAATCAGAATGTGGTGGCAGCGACACTTGTTCTTCAGAGCAGTGTAGAGCTGTAACAGGCCTGGTTCTGAGTTTGGCTGCAGATCAGTATGGCTGAATTCTTTACATGTTTGTTTTTTTTGTAGCTAATGTACAGGACTCTGCATCCAGAAATGTGAATTTTCTTTCCAGTTTCTTGCAGAGAGGTAACAACCTTTTTTTTTTTTTTTTTTCACTAGAAAAATCTAACTTCTTGGTTTGTTAAAGATCCACAGCAATTGGAGGTGATACTAACAGATTCTGAGGTTCTCAAAGAGACTCCCTTTAACTAAGAGGAATGGGATCCTTGCACAGCAAGCCTCTAGGCCCTGCCTGTACTATGAAAGTGGTTTTAAATGCACAGACTTGCTTTATTTAGGTTGTTCAGGAATTCATAATTGTTCTGATCTTCTACCAGCCAGAGCTGTTTACTGACTATACAGAAACTGAGTTCTTGCTATTTTCAGGCCTTTAGGCTAGATTCTACTCCTTCCCTTCTTGGTAGTCTGTAGTTTGGCATTGAAACTCTGTGGGTAAGTTTTCACAGATGTCAGACAGCAAAAGAGAAGAGCTTTTTGCTTTCCATCTCCTTCAAGAGCAGAGCTTTACCTAAAACTTCAGGTCCTGAAAAGTATGTGTCTGACATTGCATTTGTATCCCAGTGTGTCCTTGGAGGTACAGATCTTCTGCCTGCTTTTTCTCCTTGCTTTCTGTCCTTCCACAAGCCTTCTCAGCCTTCACTCCTGCTATGTCCACCTATTCTCAGTGTACTGGTGGAAGAGTCCACCACACTGAAGAACCAAGAGGAGATCTTTCCTAGATAGCACCTGAATAGAAGCCATGCAGTATGAAATCTGCAAGGTCTGTCTTCTGAGACAGAAAATTGTGTGATTTTTGTGCCCATAAGATTTAATCAGGCCAGGTATCCAAAGGGGGTGTAAATAGTCTTGCAAATGATGTCCTCAGGTCTAGGATCCCTAAATTCGTAGAACAACCTGAGGGAGCTCTCCAAAGCGATTCAAAGAAGCTCTTCTCTAGTGGTAAATGTCTGTGTAAAATTAAAGCAGTATCCATTTAAGTTGAGGAGGTTATTAGAATGTTCAAGTCAAATTTAGAAAGGGAAACCTATTTTCCTTATGATTTTTATGGAGAAGGGAGAGCCATATCCTTCTCAGCACCTTACAGTCCGGGTTTGTGGGAGGGGGACTTAGCTGCTTTTTTGTACAGACTCTCCAGGCTCATCGATGCTTTTGTAACTAATTCCTCTGAAAGTAAACCAGTGTGTTCTGCTTGTTTAAGGAGCTTTTCATAAGGCAAACAAAAAATAAAACAGAAAAAAAAGAATCCAAGAAAAGGAATTGATTCTGTGCCAATACATTTTCCAGCTCCTGTACAGAAGGGGACTGAAACAGTTTATAGTGAAATCAGGAAAGCTAATAATGGTAAGTAAGCTAGTGAAAAATTAAACACATAAAGGAAGCATTTGTGCAGAGATTAGGGGTACATTTGTGCCTGAGCAATTCAGAAGATAAGTGCTGTAGAAAGTGATCCAAGTCACATAGGAACATACTGAAGGGCAGGTACAGAGTCACAGGTGGTGATAAATTGTGTGACACCTTACTGGGTGCTCATAAACCAATGATGTTTAATGCAGTGAGATGAATATTTGTGACATCTACTTCATCAGCCCATTTACACTGTCCCTGCTGAGTAGTTTGGCCATACCTCTGGAGCTGAACCCGCCTTGTTGGGTGTCAGGATGCTATGTTGTGTTGTCTCAAGCTGCCCAGGAACACTTTCCCTCTTGGATTGGATAGCACCCCTAGCAAATACTCATAAAGCCTTCCAACAACAAACCCTAAAAAAAAGCTTTAAAGAAGTGTGATCACTTCAGGAGGGTGAGTTTTTTGTTTTAAGCACCATGAAAACTCATCCTGTCTGAGGCTGCATGTGCCAGCCACTGCCCTTCCACCTCCTGTGACACAGGCTTTTGTGTGCAGACATTAGCAGCTTTCTGGCAATTACTGTCTGTAAATGTGCTGGCAGTAAGGAGTTCAGAGAGAGCAGGTTAAAGGTCTTTCTTCATAATTTGTCCAAGACAAATCAGAAAGGATTTCCTTTCCTCTTTTTATGTTAGGAAGTCTAGATTTGTTAACATTAGAGTTGTAAGCTGTTCAGGGTTTGTCCCCATCTGTGTTACCAGATGGGTTTGACGTGTGCCTTGTTTAATTTCTGATTGTTGTATTTTAATTTGCTGTTTTGCCGTTTATTTTGTAAGGGATTCCCCACTGCTCTGACACAGTGTTCTGTTTCTAGGGAATCTTTGATGTGAGGATCTCCAAGCACTTTAGGAAACATTAATTTTCCCTTGTGAGGACTTACAAGGCAATTTTAATCTCCACTTTGCAGCTGAATCAATAGAGAGATTAGGTCATTTGTTTAAGGCAATGTATTGAGAGAATGACAACACTGGGAACAGAATTTCAGCATCCTCACTCCTTGCTGGCTGCTGAGCCTGTGAGTTGTACTCATTTTTCACAGCCTTTCAGTGAAAAGCAGAACACCCTTTACAGAAAAAACAGGGCTGGGCACTTCACCTGGCAGCATCCTGAGGGAAAACCAGCTCATTTCAGGGCTGAACCCAGAGGCCCTGAACATTCAGAACATAGCAGTGTTCTGAAATGTTTCCCAGTGAGTGTGAATTGGACCTGCAACAAGCCGCAGAAGCTGAATGTCCAACTTGCTTCCTGCCAAGGTGTGAAGCTGATTATTACACCTTTCACTATCCCTGGTTTTGACATAACAGAAAGTGTTATGTGCTAGAAGGTTGTTGTGTGAGTTTGAGTCAGCTCAAGGCTGGTACAGCACAGCTGTGATTCAAAGCACTTATAAGGCTTTGCTTGCCGTAAAGTCCAATAAAGTGAGATACGATGGAACGACAGAGGTGAGTTAGCCAGATGATTTGCAAACACCCCTTAATCTTGCAGTCCACCTGCTCTCTGATGCACAACATTCTAGCTTCAGTTATTCTTGGAAGCATAGCAACAGTTTATTGTTTTAATCCCGTCTGGTTTTCCTGACTGACAGACAGGAAAAGTGCTTCAATTAGATAAGCAATGCATCACAGAGCTGTGCAGTTGCTTTGGAGAGCTGCCTTGCAGCCCATTCAGTGTCACATTTACTTGGATTTTTGATAGGCTGTGTGATTGCAAGGTGGCAAAGTGTAAATGCAGTGCAGGATCCCTAGGAAACAGATCAATCTTCCTAAGTCTTCCGAATCTATTACCGTCAGGATATTAAAGGGCAGTTGTAAAAGATGATGAAGATTATTGGTGGGTACAGAAGTTGCTTTACCATAGAATCATAGAATGGCTTAGGTTGGAAGGGACCTCAGAGATCGTCTGCTCCAACCTCCTCACCATAGACAGGGACACCTCTCAACCAGACTCAGCTGCTCAAGGCCTCATCTGACCTGGCCTTGAACACCCCCAGGTAGAAGGCATCCACAACCTCCCTGGGCAGCCTATTTACCGTTGTGATCTTCACTGTGTTTGAGTATTTTTGAGATAGTTGAGCAAATGCCCAAGAGCAGAATCTGTTCAGGAAGTTAATGTTTCAGACAAATGTGTCCTCTGGGGAAATTACTTGGATCTGAGAACTGATGTCAGTTATACAGTTTGCCAAACTGAACACCTAAGACCTATGTAACTTTCTGTTATTATTTGTTTGTAGGTAACTATTGTGGTTCGGGTTTGTTTACCTAGAACTGAGTCCTTCATAAGCAGTTTTGCCTTTTCAAGGAGTTGTGTGTTCACTCCAGATACTATGTCCAGTGGAGAGGAAGCCAAAGAGCTGTCAGTAGTTGTTATATCTGATGCAATTCTTTCTGACTGAACTAAAATATTTTTCCTCTTCATTTTTCTGATGGCTCTCAGGACTGTCCCTGCTAAGGCAGATGCCATGTCAGTAACCAACTTCTCTTGTATTTTGAGGTCTACAACTATTGCTTATCCTCACCCCAAGTCATGAACCGATAGTGTAGACAGTGCTCTGACCTTTCCCCTTTCCCAAGCCCCAGGCCCTTGGCATGCTAAGCATCTGCCATTATTCTTTTTCTTCTTATTTTCATGGTACTGACTCCATTATCTCCTGTTACTATCATTAAATGTCTCCATCACACTCTTTTAAGACTTAGCTTGTCTGCTCTGCCATTTTATTTGTTCCGGCCACCAGACCTGGAGAGGTGTTACATTAAAGAGAGACAGAAACCAACTGTCAGAAGCACATTTCAAAGCTCAGGAGAGACCTGCATATGTTTAGCAGCAGGAAAAGCAGGTCATTTGTGAAATTCAAATCTAGTCAAGTGTGTTTGCATTGAAAGTCCAATCATAGCAGGTAGCTGGAGAATGCCAGGCTCTTCAGCTGGACACTGGATTTCCCCTGCTCTGCTGAGAGGTTTGAAGGAGGGTGCTGATCACCAGCATCATCTCTGGAAGCAACTCAGAGACGTGAAGCTGTCCTTGCATTGTTATTGAAAGGTTAGTTTAATTCAGAGAAAGAAGATGTAGTGTTCAGGAAGCTCACTCAGGTATTGATTCAAAACTTTTCCTAGAGCAATAGGCTGTCACTTCAGTATTTTTCATAAACCAGCTAAAACTTCAAGCCTCAGCTTTCATTCAAACCCTACACCCAAAATGGCAGTCTGGGGAATGGTCACAGCACCAGTCAGGTCACACACCTTTCTTTTAGAGTCCTTCATACCTATCAGGATTAAATAATTTCCTTAAAATAGTGCTTTCTCTAGTTGCTTTATGAAAGGCCAAAATATTTTGGGAGGCAAGAATATCCAGCCCAGTCCCAGAGCTGTTGTTTTTTGTTCAGAAAGAACTGAGACAATCTGAAACTTAAACCAAACAGGCAATTGTCTAAAACAGCAGGCTGCCAAGAATGCTTGAATGACTGTGGCCCTGCCTGTGCTGGAGTCCCAGCAGGCTAGGCTGGCAGCTGATGCCCTTCCTGAGGGAGGGGTTGGGATGTGCCAGACTAAGTTCAGCTGAGTGAGTGGAGGCTCTTTTTAGATGTGTGAGGTGTTTTCCGTCCCACCTACTGTCCTCCCAAGAGGCAGTATAGGGGCAGCACGTCTAAGCATCTCCATATTCGTTCTTTACCTCAGCTCCACTGAACAGCTCTGTTCACACCGCTGAGAAGAAACATTGGCTTATTGCAAGGTAAAATTTCTGATGAGGGCAATGGAAATGTAGTGAACAAAATGTAGAACCAGCCTTTATGCTGCTAAGCCTGGAAAAATGAACTGGGTGCTTGGAAGCAACTGCAGTGGTGAGACAGGAAATTCTAAGAATCCTGTTGCAACCAACAATGTGCTATGGAAAAATAAATAGACCCCAGTAGAAAAAGGCCTGAGAAATCCCCATTGCATTCAGTGGTTTGGAACAAACTATTAGAAATCAGTTCTAGCGGTCAGGAAATCTGCCGAATTACTTTCCTGCTACTGGGCCTTGAGCTTAACACCTCTCTACTTAGCCAGAATTTCCCACTGAACACCTTTTCCAGCATATAAAAGGCCCCCGGGGTCTGGGCATTGATTATGGCACTATAAACACAACCTAGCTGCATGCACTCCAAAGGCATGCAAATAACCTATCCCTTCTTCAAAATAGAAACTCTTTGGATCTTTAAGTTTCAGGACATATTCTAGATCAAAGCCTGGGTCTGTGTGACACTGATTGCAGAGCCAAATGCTTACAATAGCTGCAGCCAAAGATTAGTCAAAGCCAGGTGGTTTCAGTAAGGCACAGGGAACTTCTGACCTTGATTGAACCTGCAGTGCAAGGCTGAGTTGCGTGCGTGCCCTTGTGTGAGATCTGTTCCCAAACTGCCTGCCAAGATTCCCTTAGAAGCTACTGCTCCTATAAAAGGCTTGGCAGAACATAGTCTGTGTCTGCAGTTCAGTGCCTTCAGCTGTAGTCTAGCACCTTGGCTTTTAGCAATGCTGGAGATGGGTTGAGGTGGAGCGTGAGCTGCAACTGCTTACTGATACCTTCTCCATAACCTCCAGCAAGGAGAAAGAGCAGAGCAGGTGGGGATGACGATGTCTTGGATTCTGGCCATGAATGCATTCCTTTGTAAACATGTCCTTTGAATTTAAACCCTCATCAACTACAGGCAATCTATCCAAAATCCATAAAAACACCAACTTGGAAGTCTTTTAGAAATCATCAGCACCAGACCTCGAGTGCTGATTCCTTTCACAAACTTTGCAGCTTCTTCATCATCCTGTTGTGGAAGCTTGACCATTTCTTAATATATGACTAGAATCCAGCGTTTCCCATTTTCCTGGTTTGTCACTAGGGGAAAGCCCCAGGTGTCATTTGACACCTGCTCTTTTTCATCGCAGTAGAATCAGGGCGTTTCAAGCGAAAAACACTTCCTGTTGCGAACAGATTGACATAGCAACGAATTCAGCAAAAGCTCTGCATCGTTGTGCCTTCATTGGAGGCTCCCTGCCAGCTTACCGATCGGTACCTTTTAGAAATCCTAGAGCCTCCAGCAGCGCTTTCCAAGGACACAGATGAGAACATTCTGCTGTCAGAGACAGGATACTTAGCTAGAAAGCCACACTTCAGTCTGGGTGACAGATACAAGGAGGCAGGATGGATATCTGTTAGGGTGACCCACTAGCTGTGGGGTAGCAAACATCCCCTTGTTTGAAGTTTGGAATTTATACAAAGTTTCTCATTTCCTCCTTCCTGTAAGCACAATAGGTTGTGACAGAGAGCTAAACGACAGCTCGTTAGTACCTCCCTTCATAAACCTTGCATACAGCTTGGCCCATCAAGCTTTGATGTAGCACTGGGTCAGCAGTTTACCTTTTGGTTTGTTCCTTAGCAAGTGGCTGCTTCTCAGAACCAGACTTTGAACCTTAGCTGTAGGTAGCAATCTTACATCGTTGCAAGATGAACAAGAAAAGTTAGATTAAATATCAAAGTCTGTTTTCTTTAACATAGAACTGACCAAGCTGCAATGTGCCATCGTAATATATCCATTATTTTTTATTTTGCAGATTCTGTGGAGAACAGGCATTCTGTAAGTACAAATCTTATGCAAACAGCTAAATGCAGGGAAATTGGACTGAGATTATTGTGTATCTAGTGAGGTAATACTCAAGTGTTGCTCCAATTTAATTATTTATTTGTTGTTCCGGACCTGGGCAATCCCTTCACGTATACTCTTAACTAATCTAGCTTTAAGTGCTACATTTATAGACTGGCCAACTTTAAAAGTTGGTGGAACTGCTTGGTGTTTGGTGGTGCTGGCACAGGAGGTACCCAAGAATTTGTGTTGAACATCTGCCCAGCTGTGAATATTTGCCACAAATACTCCTGCTGATGGAACAGCAGAAGATTGGAGATGTTTGCTGATTGCTTCAGGTTCCTGGTGGAACCAAGGCACTCAAGATTTGCATATGAAAACCTGCTGAGCTGGTTAGGGTATCACTGGGGACAAAGCTGTTGCCCCAGTCCCATCTGTAAAGTCTGTTCAGTGCCAGGTCTGCTGGGGTGTGCCTGCTGATATGCACCCACACGCAGGCTCTGTGATTGGAATATGCAGAGAGGTGAGAGCTTCTTAGGATGTGAAGAGTTAAGCTAGAGAAGGGTGACTGACCCACAAGTCACTTCTGTTCACCAGCTGGGACTATTCCCTTCTGGGTTTATCTTCTTCACTTCTGTAGCAACCAGGATATCTCCAAGGACTGGGGGTGAAAACTGAAACCTTGTAGGAAATTTTAAATGTGACCAACTTTTAGCTTTAGAGTGCTTGGCTATGTCATAGTTGTGCTGCTCCAACTAAGAGGTGGGAGTAGTAACCAACAGTTGGGAGTTTTGTGAAGATTCTGCAGGTGGATAAGAGCTGAGCAGCTAGTGAAAAAAAAAATGGATTAAAAATATAATAGATCTTAAAAGCCTTGAATGAGCTGTTACTGTGATCTCAGAGATGTGAGAGGCAGGGAACTTGGATTTCAGGAGCACTTTTATGGCTTAGGGAAGCTCAGACCATGCAGACTGGGTGGGTTTTTTCTGCCATCCACTTTGAGACTCTGGAATTTGTTCTTAAAAAGAAAAAGAGAGAGAGAGACTCATAAATAAGAATCACAATAGCTCAGTCTACGTCAGCTTATGGCATCCATTTGAGTTTTGAAAGGCTCCATCACCACTCGCACCCCCATGGGATAGAACAGCAGCCCATTGTGTTATTTACAGATGCTGGCAGTGCACTGAAGGTCACAGAGTGTGTTACCATAAACAGACAGGCATTAGCAGGCCAGTAGGGTTTATAGCATCATTGTCTCTCTTAGTTTAAAGGTTTCTTTTTACTCATTGCTCTCCATTTTCTAAAAATAAGTGGAGCTGAAGCTTCCTCTAGATTATCCCAGGCATTCCTTGGAGAGTCAGGCAAGGAGAAGAAAGTTTGTCCAACACAAAAGGAAAAATGGTTGAGTGGCTGGGAAAGGTACCTGGTGTGAGCTGAGGGAAGAGATTTTGTCTTCTTTTCACCACACTCTACATAATTTATAATGGACATTGAATGAAAGACTAAGCTTTGATGAACATTTTTTGGTTTTCTTGTCCTGAAGCCAAAAAGCCCTCTCCCTGCATGTGTAGTGAGAGTACTTCAGTGAAAACACACTGACTACCCTATGCAAATAAATAATTTTAGCATAATTCATTGGTCTATTAAAGCTTATTAAACTAGACAATAAATGAAAAAAGGTTAGATTCAAGGGGAAAAAAAGTGTCAGCTGAGGGCAGGGTTTTCTTTACGTTGTCTGTTAACAGCAGAAGAGCAATAAAAATAGTTACTCTGTAATACTAATCCCATTTTCAGAGAACAGTCAGCTTTATAGCACTTGCATATCTTACCTGAGGTTTCCTAGAAGTAGCCTTAACCAGTGACATTGTCCCCTCCTTAGACACAGTTCATGTAATTCACACAATAACTACTTTTTTTTTTTTTTATTATTAGTGCTTGGAAAGGAAGGCAAAACCCAAACCAAAACAGATCCCCATTTTTTGCTTCTTAAATTCCCATTTCTGTTTGCCTGTAACAGAAAGCAGCACCATACCTCTTTGAACACTTCAAAGTTAGACTTCCTTTATAGATTTTCAATTTTCCATGCCTCCTATTTGCCTCTCAGCACTTTTCAGGCAGCAGAGATGAGTGCAGAAGGGGCAGGTCACCACAGAGGTGCCTTCTGTCTTTATTTTCTTGCAACTTTTCTTTTTTTTTTTTTTTTTTCAACTCATTTTCACACAGTGCTGAACTGTGATATGCTTCAGAAGTTTGGTCCAAATGTGAAGTTGTTGATTCTACTCAAGAAAAGGAAAATGCTCCTTAAAAAGTGATCAAGTGGTTTAAACTTCCTCCCCAGCTGTTCAGCTTCTTTATAGCCAAATGAAGTATTTGGCTCAGCAGTGAAGATGCTTTTGAACTACAACTCCCTTACTCTGTGAGTGAAAGGAGGCCTTCAGGAGCTGGGATGGTCAGCTGGCATCTTAATCACATGAAACACCAGGTGGACTACTTAGCTATGGTGACCTGTCAAAAAACTTGCAGAATTTTACTTTGTTTGGAAAGTGATAGGTATTGCAGAAGTGTGGGCAAAGGGCACTGCAGCAGGGAGTGAAAGTTTGCTATGAGACAAGACACACAACTGTTTTGGTTTCAGTAGTGGAGACTCATCAGATCTTGCTGTCCATGTCAGTCTTTAAATTCAAATATCAATGTGGGTTGCACTCCTCAGGTAAGCTTTGTTAACTTGTTCAGTTCTGCACTGATTTTGCAGAAGCAAATCAGAGCACTGCTCTGTGGAGAAGAGAGATGAAGCAAATCATTTCATGGAGTGCTCTCCCTGCCCTTGTGCATGTGCCTCTACCTAATTTCTGTCGGAATAAATGTAATCCAGCACGGCAGAGCAGGAGCTTTGCTTCACTTTCACTGAGAGACTGTTACAAAATGGAGCACAGGGCTTTAGTAAACACTGTGTACTGACAATAAGTCTTGTGTTACACAGAGGCATTGAGAGTGTGCATGTTATGTTTGTATTATGTCAAGAATGGTTGTGCAGTAGAAAAACAACCTGTTAAAATTTGATTTATTTGCACTGTATAAAGGCCCAATTGCATGCCAGGTTCTGACTGGTTTGCACTTGAGAGTACCTTGAACCTGCATGGACTTTCATGTCATTTAGAGGCAAACCTAAAGTTATGGGCTGGGGGCTGCTTCCCTCTTTCTCCTCTTCTTCAGAAATTTGTATCTTAAATGCCATCCATAGGAAGTATTTGCAAAAGAAATGAGTTACTTAGAGAGGAACTGGGAGGAGGTTTCCTTCCTGAAATCAGAGCTGGCAATCTTTCTAAGTTATTTAATGGCCCCAGTTTCTGAAAACATATTGAAGGAAATATCTTAACAATGAGATAGCCACTTCGCCAAATACTAATTGGTATTGTGTCAAATTTACCTCAGCAGTACATTCTGACTTCATGTCTCCTTCTCCCCTTTTACCTCTCGGATGTGTGTGTGTGTTTTTGTTTGATTCTGTCCTAGGGGTAGATGAGGACTGGAAGACTCAGTCAGGACATGGTGTGCTTTAGCTGCCCACTTGTTCAGCCTCAGAACGTATCATCTGAGACAGAAAACTCTGCATTTCAAATTCTATTTTGAGAAATTTCTGGGGTTTCCTCAGCTACTTTCTCATCCTACTTAAGTGATCCCAAAGCTACTTTGTAAGCTCTCAGTGGTGGAGGAATTGCTTCACCTTGCCGGCACGAGACAGCCAGCACCAAAGGGACCTGGCATGTGTTTAACTGCACACAGTAATATGGCACAATAGTTTGAGACAGGAAATGAAGATGAAGGATGTGTCCAGTTAAAGTTGGGGGGACACACAACTTCAGCCAGTCAGGATATGAAAACCAAGGTGATACTCTGAAATAAACATTGAATTATAAACCAGGAATTCCTGCCTCTGACTCATGGGGCAAATCCTTTGGGGGTAAGTCCACAAAAGGAATTTGGCGCCTTGGTGCTGACAGACTAAACTATTAGGTTAGAGGGCACCATGTACCCTTAGCAGATATTTGTTGGAGGAAGACTTGCTTTGGCAACAGGCGTCAGGAGAGACTTCACAATTGTGAATCCTCAGTGGACTGAATTATTTCTGTCATATAATGTGAAGACAATGAAGCTTGGAATCGCTTTCTGCCCTTTCCCACTGGCTAGTGCAGAACTGTCTGCAGGCTGCCTTTTGTGGTTCTCAGTAGTAGGTTGCCATGTCCCTGCTGTGTTACTGCTGATAACTTGTTCAGAGGAGCAGACTCTTGTAGAAAGCTGGTGTCTGAAAGCTGAACGCTGCATTGCTCACTGTTGAGGTCCCCAAGGTGCTTCTTAGGTACAGGTTTCCATTCTTGTGGGACTGTTGTGGCTGATGAGCATCAGCTAGGACATAAGGGATGTAACTTGCAGATTCCTTGGGTGCCAGCACTTCTCTAAAGAATCCAGCTTTTATCAATAAGCACCCAGTTGCAGATGTTGGCGATTAACAGTCTTGCAGCCTAGCCTGTAAGTGTTAACCTGCATCTCCCACTGCCTTATTTCCTTTTTATCTGACGAAGATAATTCTAATATCTCCCCAGGGAACTGTATTTGTCAGCTCATTGTACAGTGCTCTAAGGAGTATGTTGCTATATTTAAAGCTTTTGTATTGATTAAAAATGACAGGAGAGGGCAGGGGACACTTACACTCATTTTTTGGTTTTATTTTCCTTTTTTTTTTTTTTTTTGTCTCTTTGCCAACAGAGAATACAAGGGCATCTTGATACTACTTAGGACAGCCATCTCAAAGATCAGCTGGGAGAAGAAAACAAGCCAAGATGGAAGATGTTGCAAATGTTTCAAAAGCTCTGAAGCACTTATTTATGAGTTTGCCAGGCTCTTCTTTCAAAATTTATTTCCTTAAGGGGAACAATAGAGATGTTCCCAAAGCATTTAATGGAAAAAAATTACAAACAAAAATTCTCATAGGAAAGTGGCTCTAGGAACCACTGACCTAGGTTCTCATCTTTAATTTCTCCTGCTGATATGATTTTGCCTTTCTAGCTTCCAATCCACCATGCTCTGAGGAAATAAAAAGGGAAGAACATTTCTACAGCGCAGTAATTGCTGTGATGGCAGTAGGATGCCAAAATATCTAAGCTTGCTTCGAACTAGCTAACTTGGTTATCAGTAACACTCTGCTGCGGCAGAAGAGAGTTCAGCACAGCTTGGCCAACCACATACCTACTCTGACCTGATCTTGCAGCTGGTGCTGAACTCCCTTTGCTGCAGCAACTGGACTGCTACCAGTCTTGGAGCCAGGTAACTTAAAGCTCACTTGGATGCTACACTGCAGTGATAGCCTAATGGAGGAGTGAGCTCTGGGCTCTCTTAAAACTTGAATAATTGTTCATGGAGTCAGTACTTTACCAAGTGCTTCTATCATAGAGGCACAAACACTCCTCATTCTTTATTAAATTGCTTTTCCCCTTTCTGATGCTGGTTAGTTTGGTGTGATGGTTCTTCAAGGAATGGTTGCCCATCGCAGTTATTTTGGATGATGTAAAATGTAGGTCTTGAGTGGGTGAATATACCCAGGTCAGTGAGTTTGTACCTGAAAATCCTGTTGTGTATAATCCTTTGATTTTAGGTGAAATCTGAAGTCATATCTAATTTGTCCAGTATGGAATTCCATACCTATCCTTTTTCTCTCTAGTATAATAAACCACTAACATGGATCCAGTTTGGATCTGGATCTAATCTTTGCCGCCCATGTTTATCTCAGTTGCATTAGTTTAAAAACCAGAACACAAAATAAGCAGAGAAAATACTGGCCCCAACCCCTTAACTGCTGGTCTTTGACACTGCAGTTGCTCTCTTTTCTTGCCGCAGATTAAATTACTACAAGATCTGAGCCACAAAGAAGGTGGTTCTCATTTTAATTAGGAAATATTGAAAGAGGACATGGATTTGTATACAGATATATAGTTACTGCTTCAAGCATTGCATCTAAGGTGCAAAGGCAGCAAGAAATACAAGAGGGATCTGCATCCTGATCCCAAGTGTTTAAATTTTCAAGCTCAAATTACTGGCTAATATCTCTAACTTATTATTCCCTGTGCAAATGTTGTTTGTATCATAAGGCTTTTGTAAAAGACTGACTTCACAGCACTCTTCTGTTGACAGATGTTCTTTCTGGCATTCCATGGGTGTCCGTGCAAATGCATTAGTGTAAGGGATGTGAAAAGGGATGTGAAAAGGTATTTTAATAAAGAAACCTCTGAAGTGAACTTTGCACTGGATCTTGCACACTGGTATCAGTGACCACTTGCAAGTGAATGCCTGTACAACTGTGTAGTAGTGATGAACTACATAGAATGGTTGTGCAAATTTACAGATGGAAGATGTTACCTCTGCAGGGAATGATTCCAGGCCCTTAGAGCTGGTGTCATCAACCAGTGTAGTAGCAGATAAATGCACTGAATTAGTTTGAGGGCTGAGCACAGGAGTGCTCCCCTTCACGTAACTCCTTTGCTAAAATTGCAAAGGTAAAAAGTTCCTCCATAAAGCTTTCCACAGTCCCTGGCACAGCTTGGGGCAGCACTGGTTTCCAAGAAGTTACAGAATGTCACCTGAGTGTGGTGGAGCAGCAGTGGGACAAGTCGTTGATCTATTTTGTCTTGTCTCTTAGCTGGAATGGTCTTTAAACTGGTTTGGATTTAGTCTGTAGTAACAGTTGCTTGTCCTGCTGAAGCATGTCTAATCGGTCCACTGAAGAGTGCTGTGCTCTGCTTTCAGTGCCCCTTTTAAAATAGAGGACACCAGCTCAGCAGACATCTCCAGTGAAGTCAAGTGTCGTGAGGCACTCCAGACTCCCTTCCCCTCTGTGGGTTTGAGTGGGGAAAGGCAAAAGGCCTTCTCCTGCCACTCCCACAGGTGTACTCACTGGTGGGAAAGCCCACATTGGGATTGGGATTGGCTGGGTTCTTTGCGCCCACTACATACTGGCACTGGATACATTGTCTAGGAAAGCTTCAGAGTGACCAGGAAGCATGCACAAGTCCATTAGGTCCACTGGGTGCATTCTGATCCATTTGAGAGATTTCCCTGTGGCACCCAGGCCCAACTTCTCCTCAGCCAGCCATATCCTGGTTTCCTGCTGCCGAGCTGGAGTGACCCTGCCTGTGCCATAAACTGCCATTGTTGGCAGGAGCTTGCCAGCAGTGCGGCTGTCCCTGCGCTGCTAAGGCAGCGCCACTCTACGAGAGCTGCCTCCTGGGAGCTGTGTCTGGAGACACTTTGGTGGTTCCATTCACACTGGATTTACGCTGTGTGATTCCACAATTGGATTATAACTTCCAGTTTCCAGAGGCTGCCACAAAGGAGATCCAGGAACCGTCTCCAAATTCCTACTCTGCCCTTGTGAGTAAATGTGCTGCTCTCTCGGCTTTTCCCTAGGGCTCTGCTCTGCCTCTGATTTCTAAGTAGGGTAAAGTTATCTTGTGGCTTAGCCTTTTCCATTTTCTGACTGTCCTAAAATATCAAAAATTGTAAATGGGCCCACGAAGTAAACAGCTACACAAAGAGTCCAAATGTCCTGCTAGGGGCATGCCTTCTCGCTGTCAAATCAGCATCGCTATCCTGCTGGAACTGTTTGAGGAAATGAATGTTGAAATTAAAGCTCAGATTAGAACCCAAACAATAAGACATTGAAAAAGAACCCAAAAGTATTTGAGTTTTCTACACTGCCACCAGGCTGCGCACCAGCAAATATAAAATGAGCTGTGTTGCTAAATATTTAATTTTTGAGAAGGTAGAAGGAGGAGAACATCCTCAGGGCTTTTGCTGGCCTTGTCTGAGCTGTTCCACTGCCAGTCCCCACTTTGGTTGCACTAAGCAAGTTCATAAAGAGGTTTCCCCACCCCACTGTCTCGCTTGGTTAACTTTGGAATATTTATTTCTGTTGCAGAGCAGAGGCACTAGGGATAAGATACAGCAATGCCTTAAACCTTCTTTGTCACTTTGCTTTCATTCCCAGCAAATCAGCAGGTGCTTATCTTCCTGACAAGCGTCAATGTGTTTGTGTGTGCTCTTTGGTGGAGAAACCCGGGATGTAGTGCTGGCTGATTGATGCTGAGTGCTCCCTGGTAGTGCCGCTGAGTGCGCAGCACAGCCCTCTCCTCTGTCTGGTATTCCTCCAGTGTCCCGGGCGAGAGGACCTTTTCCCAGTGCCGAGCTGACCTCTGCCCCGACCTGGGTCGGGCGGCACCCGGGAGCCTCCAGCGCTGATCCGGTGCTGACCCCTGGTGGCAACTGACTCTTAGGGCGACAAGGGTGGCCACGGGTCCCTGCTGCCCTCGGGGTGGTCCCTGCCTGGGGCAGAGCTGGTGATGCCCTGGGACCGCCTGGCTCAGGCTAGAGGGAGCAGAGTGCGAGGAGGGCTGCGGGCCAGAGTCTGACTTCTTTACATGCACTGAGTAAACTGAGCCCTGTAAGTTGTGTTCTTGCAGTGCTGTGATGTCTTCAGCTGGACCCCTGCCACTTTTGGAGAACAGTTTCAGAGTGCAGTGTAAACCTGGCAGCCAGGACCTCCTTCCCTCTGGCACAGGTTAGGGAATTGTTTGTAAATGCTGGGGCACTGCTTCTGTGCAATCTTTCCTTCATGGGAGAGTGAATAAACCCCAATATTTATTTGCTTTTTGGGGGTGTTATGTGCTCATTCAAACTGCTTGTTTGTGGGCTTCGTCTGAGTTCCTAATGTTGCAATTCATCACTAAGTTGTCTTGCATCATAAGCCCCCAGCTTGGTGGCAGGGGAAGCAATGCCATCAGACTAGCTACAGCAGTTCTGATGTGAAGAACAGGACAGGCATGGGGAAAAGAAACAAAGTTTGAGAAAAGCAGAGGTATCAGATGAAAATTACACTAGAAATCAAACTGAAAGCATTAAAGTATCAGCACAGATTTAAAATGCCAGCACGTTCTGTTATTTAGAATTTCAAGGCCTTTCTGAATAGACAGGTGAGAACAGAATAAACATCACTTGCACTGTTACTTGGGAGGTAATAAGCAAGTTGTCATGTCTAAAGAATCACAAAAACCAGGTCTTATTGTCTTCATGCTTTGACGTTCTTCACTCTGAGTCGCAGGTGCTCCCATAAGAAAAGGTTTAGAGAGCCCTGAAGTCCTGAGACTGTGGCTTGCATGGGAAGCTTCAATTATATGTGAGCATTTAGATTCATACAGGTGATTTATTTTCTCGGCTGCCGCAGACATGCTGAGTGGGGAGGCTGAAAAAATTGTCACTCTTGCAGGAAATAATCCCTGTAGCTAAGTTTAAAATTTAATATCAAAAGAAAATGACAGTTTCCTGATGAAAAGAGTCACCTGCAAAGTTTTTTGTCAGACAAACAGTGTAATGGCATGAAACTGGGATGAAAGATTTAGCACAAATCAGCAGAGGTCCTGGGCAGCCACTGCAGAGGTACTTGGAGTGTGCCCCAACCAACCTGGGCTCTGCAGTGGCACTGAACTCGGTGTGAAGCTCTAATGGTGATCGTTAGAAATGGACCTCACGCACTACCCTAGGTCTGACCATGTTGCCAGAATTAAGAGGAACTCAGATCCAAAAGGCATTGAGGAGTAATTCCACAAATAACCTGTTACAGTAGAGAGAGAATCTGCCTCTGAAATGAACAGATCAGTAATACACTCCTGCCTAATCTTGAATGTATAAAGTGCTAAATACCTCCTTCTGAGCTGTGAAAAATGCAACACTTTGTTCATTGAACAAAACCAGAAGTGACCAGTGAGACAGTTCACCATCCTCTGGTTACTGGTCCTGATTTTTATGTAGCTTTTTGTTTTAACATTTTACCCAGCACATAAAAGGAGACCTTGGGATGAAAGCTTAATACAGTGTAAAAATAAAGGGAAAAGAAAATGAAAGAGAGGGCAGAGAGGAGTGAGGAGGGCTGAGAGAGAGAACTCCAATCCATTGAAGGTTTGTGAAGGAACAACCCATTAGTCCAGTCACCTTAACAGCTCCACACTTAATGGGTATTGGTGATGTTCTGGGGAATGTGCTGCAGCAGAATCAGTGCTGTGGAGGTGGCTTGCCCAAATCATTCATATGTAGTCCTGTGACTGCTAGAAGTGAGCTGAGTCATGGTATTGCTTGGCTCCCCTGCTTGATGATAGACTGTGAGAGAAGAAATGGAAGAAAAATTGTCAGGTCTGTTAAACTGTGGTCAGAGTGTAAGTCAATTAATGAAAACTATAGCCACCCAGGTTATTAAATTAACATGAGATTGTCAACATTAAATAGAGACTTCTTTTGAGCAATTTAAATTTATTTAAAGTATGGTGATAATGAAAATCTCACAGTCTGCATGATGCAGAACTTTGGTGGGATTTCATTACTGTTTGAGGAGGATTTTATAGTTTTGTTTCAGCTTCATGATCATTACAGGAACAGAAGCTACGAAGATTTTTATTGAGGAATGCCAAAAGCTCTTAAAAGGCAAAAGCTCTGAGATGGCTGAAGATGAGCTGTGGTCCTGCAGCATGATCTACAGCAGAGCTGTAATCAGGTACAACCATTTGTGTCTACATGCAGTCCTTGCATGTAAAACCGTCGATGACATTTCCTAGACACTGACTGTGCCCCTGTCACTCACTCAGGTGATCAGGACTAGATGGCCTCTATTACTCAATCGCTTTGGCCTTTACTTCTCAGGTCGGACCCGCTGTGTCTGATGCTCCTCCAGCTCTCACCACATGTGGCCGCTGCCACTTGAGCTGTGGCCTCCAGATAAGAACTGATCGTTTTGCTCAGGAAATGCCTGCATACAGACACGGAGGACTGGACTGAACTGCCTCCCTGGCTGCAGTCTCCAGACAAATTCCATGAACAGAGCCCAACTCTAACCCAGGGTACCCCTCAGGGCTGGAAGAACAAATGTACTTACAGCAGGCATTGCCACTCTGGAAAAAGTGGATCCACCTGTGGATCCAGAGCCTCTAGCAGCCTCCAGACAATCCGTGCCCCCTGGCTGTCAGTCAGAGACCTCAAGTGCACAGAAGAGAAATATGCAGTTATGAAGAGACATTCATGTTCCTCCCAGGGACCTCGGAGACTAGTTGATCTCTGCAGCAGGATGGTATGTTCAGCATGACTGGAAGTATCAGCTGGCTCAGCCCTGAAACCTCAGAACATTGTGTATGCTGCTTAAATCCAGGTTAGTCATTGCTGGTGGGAAGCAAGGCTGCCCTGTCAGAAAACAGCCCTGCCACACACCTGTGCTTTGCCAAACGGAATGCTAAAGGCTTTTTCTTAAGTATCTTTATTGCCCTGTTTTCTTCCTTCTTTCTTTCTTTTCATTTTTTAACCTAAAGCTGATCTCTTCCCACTGACTTGATTTGATTCTGACTGTTCAGGTTGACTCACACAGTCCTGCTTGTCTGTATAGCAAAAGGGACAGTGGAGAGCAGACCTGACTAATGCCCCCTACAAGGAGAAAATTATAATTGATGCTTTCTAATTACAAGTGTTCTGCAATATGGTCTAGTTTCTCAGCTTACAATCACTAACAGTAAAACAGAAACTTAAGTGAATTGTGTCCTTTTCCTCCTTTGTAGCATATATAGGTCAGATGTTCATGTTTAACTTATTTCTCACACACTAATTAGTGCACTGGCTGGTTGACAAAGGTCACATCTGTGTTCTTCTTTGCATACAGGTGTGGGCAGGGCTGTGTGCCCACACCAACTGATTTTCCTGATTGCTGTCTCTTTTGGAGTAGTTTCCACCAGAACCAAATCAGTAGTTTGACTGTGTAGCTGCTTTACACCTATTTTGTACTGACGGTCAGTGAAAGACAAAGTTGAGGGCAAAGGAATGTCAGCAGTCACCATGTCCATGGCAAATGTCTCTTCTTCTGCAGGTCACAAGTCATAGCAAACACACTTCGTGCAGCCATGACTTTTCAAGCTCTGTGCAGGGATAAAGTTATTGCCTTTCCATATGGAAACAAATGGAGCTTTTATTCCCTGTCTTTGACCAAAGCACTTAGGTGATTTAAGGCCCAGTGGATTGTTTGTAATAGCAGGCAAAATTGATCACCCAGGTACTTTGATGGAGCCCTTTTATTTACAAAGAAAATACAAAATTCTGTTTCCTTGAACAGAGGAGCCAGACAATAGGAGGCAGTTTCTCTGCATGCAATCTCAGTCCTTTCAGCCAGCACTTTATCCAGAAGCACTCCAACAGCTTTTTTTTCCCTCAAGGTCACTCTTATAGAGCTTATCTGTTTGTGCCTGGTTTGGAGAGAAGGCTGTTTCTCCAAGCACTGCCTTCCTCCCTGCATCTTCAAAGCTGAGGAGGCCTTCCAACAACTAACTGGGTAGTTAAAATCTCCCATGACAGCCAAGGCCTACAAGTGTAAGGCTGCCATCAGCTGCCTGTAGAAGGCCTCATCAGCTTCCTCCTCCTGATCAGGTGGCTTGTAATGGACATTCACAACAGTATCACCCATGCCAGCCTGCCCCTTAACTCTCATTCACACACTCTCAACTTGCTCCTCATCTGCCCCTGGGCAGAACTCAATACACTCTAGTTGCTCTCTCATGTAAAGAGCAACTCCATCATCTCACCTTGTTGACCTGTCTTTCCTAAAAAGGAAAGTTAATATTGTTGAAGAGAATGAGAAGTCTTGTTCTGCAGAGTCCAGAACAAGCATTCAGTTTGGAGAAACTGAAAACATTTGGTTTTGGAGGCTGAGTCTAAATCTGTTACAGAAATTGGATAGGACAGAGCTGCTACTGGTGTTTGGTTGTAGGGAGAGAAGGGAAGGATTGAATCTCGGCTGTGATTGTTTTGTGTGTACATGTAACTTGTCCACTGGTGTGGGCTTGTGGATTTGTCCACTTGTGTGGACAAGTACTGAATGCTGGGGCTGGGAAAATATCAGTTGTGTGTTTGCTTTCAAAGTTGTGCTCCAGTTTGCTCTGGGGTGTAACTGCACCTTTGTGTTCTTATTGTTTAAGTCCAGTCTCCTAGGCAAAGCTATCTCTGACTTGCCTCATTTAAAAGAAGACCTTGCCCCTGATTTTATCCAAAATGCTAGGCTGGCTGTAATAGACATTTGGAACTGTTCTGTGGTAGGTGGATATGCTGCTGCTCAGTCAAAGGTTACTCATTGCTGTTGCAGAGACTGAAGTTGCTGACACCTCAGTGAAGTTCATGTAAACAAAGGTTCTAGCAACATCCAGGTTTGAAATGACACTGTCAATATATGCACAACAGCCTAAATTTTAGCAGCCTTACAAAAACAGTGCATGTTGTTTACACCTTCAGAAGATGGGAAATGCCCTGCCAGAGATCCAGCTATGCCAGTTCACCTCAGCTGGAGAAACCAGAGTCTTTTCAGTCTTTCTTCCTCTTCTGGTAACTAAGAATGCACTTCATGCTGCAATTTCTGATTCCATTTTACCAGCTACGCATTCAGCCATGTTAATGTTCTCAGAACAGAGACATCTGAGCAAGATGTTGCTGTTTTTATGATGGTGTTGATGTTTTGACTTCATGCCAACAGCATCCAGGAACAATTCCCATTAAGTCTATTGATGTGAATCTTTCCTCGAAGGGGATGCTCAGGAACCCTTACCTGAATTATCTTCTAAAGTAGATTAGTTGAATTCTATTAAGCCCTATGCAGATATTCATATACAGAATTGAGAGGCATTAATCTGATTTAGTGTACTTCACTCTGGAACTGAAGAAAGCTAAATCAAATGAAGGCCACTTTAATTCTGAAGTAAAAGCACTTGTGCAGGGCTCCACTGTAACTTTGCTAACCACTTTCAATCACACTTCTTGTTAATTCAGATTATTTTTTACTGACTTTCCCTGTGAAAACAAGGGACAATAAAATCATCATAGATGACCTGACCATTGGTTCTACTCCCCCTGCTGCTCCCACTTCACAAAACACTATGGGCCTAACTCCTCCTGAGTATTGGACAGTTGGAGTTCTGGATCTAAAGACTGATGTTCATTTCTAGTCTATAATCAACTATCTTTTCCCTTTACTAACACTTTAAGTGAAGCACATCAGTGCAGAACCTTAGCATCTGTCCAGCACTGCTGACTAGTGTTCATGATGTTCCTGTGCTAGTGCTGTGGGTGTGGAAAAGTTGCAGTGTATGTGCCTGGTTTAAAAACGTGGCATCACCTGTTCTGTATCAGGAGTACTAAATTTACTTGTAGATTTAAAATAGGTGAATGATTTGGCAGCTAAAAGGTCAAGACATGTGGTGTTTATTTTGTGCTCTGCTTTTCCTCATAGAAAATTGTCTGGTACTGTTGTCAAGGCCTCCTGATGGAATACCTGTGCAGACAAAATGTCCAGTAATGCCACTGTGTCCCCCATACCTTTCTCCAGCTTTGTGTTCTGTCACAGCTGCACTCTGAAATTCTCCAGCACTCAGCCAGCACATATTCTAACTCACAAAGGTCTCTGAGGAGGGAGGGGTATTGACTTCTCCATCATGTGCAGATCAGATTTCAGGCTTTTAGAGTTTTGTGCATTTGCCAGGTACACTGAAATGCAGATACCAGCTCTTGCAACCTTCATGTGACTTTGGCAGCATGCACATGGCTATCTGGCATGGCACAGGGACTCACCTCTTCCCCAGAGATGGATGGCACCCCTGCTAGAGGTATGCACCAGATGTTTTCCTTATCTCAATTCAGAGTCAGGGCAGGGGAGATGAGCCTGTGTCAGAAGCATCAAGAAGGTTTTGTGAGCCCAAAGGAAAGCAGCACAAATTTAGGTCTATTTGGCCTAGGCTGCATTACAAAACACTTTCCCTGGCAACAAAGTCTGCCTCTGGGTGTCACCTTGGCAGCACAATTTTAGCTTTGCAAGCCCTGCTGACTTTGTTATAGCCTGTTAGTGAATCCACCTGACCTCCTGGCAGCCATGAGAGAGGCTGTGCTGTTGCTCCTCTACCAGTACATCACTTCACAGTTGAAGGGAGATTGGTGGAAGTCAGAACCTCCTCTGTCTCTGGAAATGTCTTCTCTGAGGGTGTGCAGAGCCTTGATGTGAGGAGTAGTACAGAGCTCTGTCTTTGCAGATACTTAGCAATCTAGAAACCTTTAATAAATAAAAAGGGAGAGGGAAGAAAGATTACAAGGATGAATGAGGGGTGGAGGCTCTGTCTATCCTCAGCTCAGCTTTTAAAATGAGGCAGCAGTACACACCCACTCCTCACAATAATACGTTTCTAGTGCAGGAAACAACAAGACCTCAGAGCTTTTGCAGGTCTCAGGTGGATTTGAGAAGCAGAACTGGAGCTGGGCTCCGAGAGCTGGCCTGGGAGGCTGTCTGAGGAGGGTATGACCTTGCTATGCACCTTTGTGCCAGTACTGCTGGTCAAGGGCTGGGAGAAGTGATAGGCTGGAGGCCAAAATGGGCAGATTTGCAGCATCCAGAATTCAGGTTCAAAGACAACAGGGAAGCCATAGGGCAGAAAAGGAAGTGGGAGGTGCTGAGGGTGCTATCATTAAGTGTTTGATAAGCAGAAGGTAGGCACACAGGCACTGTGGAAGGTGTGACAGTCAGGAACCTCGTACTCTCCTTCATAGTCAGCACCAGCTGGAACGCACTAGGAAGCCTTGGCCTTCCAAGTGGCTGCTGCACACGTTGAGTGGGCTGAGAACTTGTTTGTTTTTTTGTGAGCTAAGCCTCTTTCCATCAGATTTAATATTGTGCAGATACCAAACAAACAAGATGACAGTGACACACACTGTGCTCACACACCACACACACAAAACCACCTATGCCAGGATTCACATGTTCAGGCACAGCTGCTGCCTCCCTCCTTTTAACACTTCTCAGCATAAAATTGGAAGCAGACCTGCCCAGCAGCTCTCAGGTCTGCCCCAGGAGATCTGCGAGCAACAAGAGATTTGTGGAAGCCCAAATCTCTTGTAATGTTCTTTTCTCACAAAAATTCAAGCTTTAAACTATCCTGAGCTGTGAAATTCTGATGGGGGCATTACAGAGAAAGGAACTGAGCCTCACAGTAGCTCTGGGAGAGAAATATAATTTCTCATTTTACAGCCTGCTCAGGCACTGCTTTTAAGAGGCATTTAAATGCCTCCCTCACATATCCCAAAAGATTAAATTCTTTTTTTTTTCAGAAGCAGCTCCTGACTATAGATACCTATTCCTAGAGCCTGCAGGCCTGTTGTTTCTCAAAATTATTGTGTATTTATACACAGTATATGGAAATATTAAAAATAAATAAGCATTACTTTATGCTCTTCTCTTTTCACAGGGTGGGTGGAAGACAAATTATCCAACAAAAGAATTTACTCTTACAGCACTGAATGAATTGAAAATTCAGAGATTCTTCCTTTTCCCCCTCATCCACCTGCCTGCAACTTGCCTTTAGAAGAGGATCCCCAAGAGTCCATGTACACCATGCAGCTGAAAGGCAGGTAACATGGCCAGACACAGCTTGTGTGTAGTTTTCCCCAGTGCTGGCTCCAGCCTTAGCTCAGTACCTATTGGTTTGTTGTAGAAGCCTCTGCTGAGCACCTAACTTCAGCTGGGAAACAATTCTCTTGAGGTCAGTTTTTTTAGGCCATATGGTGCCTCAGTTAGGCGCAAAAAGAGAGCAGAAAAGCCTTCAGAAATTCTAGTGAATTGTTTGTAGTTTAATACAGCTAAAACCAACCTGCCAGGCCCAGTTTCAGACATAATCCTTCAGGGAAAACCTGTTATTAAGAAAACAACCATTATCTTATCTTCAGCCTTTGGAAACATTAACATCAGTTTTGCATAATGACTCAAAGGTCTACCTCTATGCAGTGACAACTATGGCAAGAGACACATCCTAAATGACTGAATAACCCTGCACCTATCTAAAATATGCCTTCTTAATTAAAAAGACTGCAAATAAACAAAGGCGATTTGAACATTGGTATGAAATAAGGAGAATCTGAACGATTTGGAACTGAAATTGCTCAAGGGAAGAGAAGTGACACAGCCAAATGAATCCACAGCAGGGCTAGCGAAGGTTGACACCAGCCTGACCTGGTGTAGATGTTGTAATCTCGTTATTAGCTGTCTGCAGACGCGGGAGCAATTAAGGGAAGGGTAAAAGCCGTGGTAAGGCTGTCATTCATGGCATGAGACCATTATTGGAAAACAACCTTTTAACAAGGAGAATTAATTTTTTTTCCCCCCCCTCAGTCTGTTTCAGATTGGGAAATATGAAAAGCAAGTAAACCGCCCTCTGACATGGTATTTTTCGTAGGCTTAACTGCCCGGCTGTTTGGGTAACAGCTCATTTTGGCCATTTGTGCCACGTCTGGATACCGAGCAGCTTTATTTTGTCTGTTGCATGTACATTTCCTGCAGGCAGCAGCTCCTTCCACTAAACCACGTAGTCAAGAGCTGACAGCAGTAAACATTTGTCAGCAAACCCCAATGCCCGGAGCTTGTAAGGCGAAAACCAACGCGGTTTCCTGGAACTGGCTGCTCGCAGATGGGTCGACACAGAAAGGAGCGATCAGAAGGTTTAACATCAACGCCAGAGAACGGCCCCCGCCGCCGGCCTCGCAAACCCACCTTGGGTACCGCGGGTGCCCGGGATCGTCACGGGCCTTGGCCGAGTGCCCGGCAGCGGACACACCGTCAGGGTCCCCGTGCTGGCTGTTTACTGTTTGCCCCAGCGGCTCCTCGGTTCGGGGAGGCGTTTCCTTGCGCCACATCTCACCGGCTGCCCCAAACTTTGGCAGCGTGTTGCCCGCCTGAGAGGAAGGCACTGTTCCTCTCTACCGGAGCAACCCCCCGATCTGGTCCGCCCCGTTTCTCCCGGCCGAAGCGCTGCACCCCGGCGCCGGCCCGCTTCGCCCCTCTTCAGCCCAGCCAGGCCCCGGTCCGCCTCACACCGCCCGCGGCCGGCCCGCGCCCCGCCCCGTCCCTCTGGCCGGCGCTGCGGCGGCTCCGTCAGGCCCTGCCCACCGCGGGGCCCGGATTGGCGGTCCGGGCAGCCCCGCCGCCTCTCCTCCTCCTACTGCCGCCCGGCGCGGCGCGGGTGGCGCGGNTTGCCCGGACAGCTCTCAGGCTGCTTTACCGCAGCCCGCCGGGGCTGGGAGCGCTGCCGTCGCTGCAGCAGCAGCAGCGCCCGGCGTGAAGAGCGGGAGCCCGGGCAGCTCTGCCGGTGTCCGTAGGACTGGGAGTAGGGAGGAGAGAAGGGCCTAGGGAGGGGGAAAGGCGGCTCCCGGAGCGCCCCGAGGGAGCTGATGGCGGCCGTGAGGGGCCGACGGGCGCTGCTGTCGGTCCGGCCGCGGGGCCGAGTCGCCGTGACCCAGGGGCTCGGGGGGGTCTGGGGGCTGTGGGGCGGCCGCCTCTGGGTGAGTGGAGCCGCGGCCGGGGACAGGATTCGTCTTCGTTGTTGGGCGAGGTTGGGTGGGATGGAGTCACTGCCCCCTTCCACCGGTGTAACCGAGCTAGAGGCTGGGCTGAGGTAGGGTTTGCAGTTCGGTAGGAGCACGACTGAAGTACAAGTGACACCTTCAAAACAGGCAGCAGAGCAAACAGCGATAACGTTTGTTTTTGATGGAACTGGGGGGAGGGAAAGCATTTTTTTAGTTGGCTTTTAGTATCAAAAGCAAGAGGTTTTCTGTCTCCTGCAATTGTTTCTTTCTCTCCTGTCAAGTGTGGCTCTTTAGTTTCTGCTTCTCTCATAATTCTCAGTGTCACTTGGGATTTTACCTCACTATTGCAATTGAGTGTCTAAACCCATTTACTGTGTCTCTTCAGCATGTGCTAAAGTTGCTTCTAAATGGCTGTTCAACTTCTTGACGATTGTACCTGTCAGCAAATGTCTGAAGGGGCTCTTGCCCAAAATTTAGGGGATTTAAATATACAGTCGAGTTTAATTTCGACTTTCCTATGTAACTTCGTATTGGAGCTGTGAGATAAATTAGCGAGAGGCTTCCGTGCTGTAAGATTATCTTCTGTTAAGATGCTTTGTCATACTCCTCTTGTCTTCACACAACTCCTCTTTTAAGATGATCTCGCCTGCCTGACTCGGGGAAAAAACAAGGCAGGCTCACAGTCTCAGGGGCGCTTTTGGGTTTTCACAAGAAGATGCAGCTTTTTGAATTTTAAAATAGCTTCATATTCCTAGACTCTGCATAAAATTCAGGCAGTGTGAGTGAGTGCCCTCTTTCAATTTTCCAAGTTGAAAATGTGCTAAGTTAGAGGTAAAGGTGCTTTAACTTAAGCAAAAGAAAGTGAACTTTTTTTTTTTTTTAATGTTAGAATTGACTTTTAAAGACTCTGACATGTTCTTTTAGGAAATAAGAGAGGTTACTCTTCTTGATTGACTTCAAAACTGATCCAACAAGCTGCTCTCTTGGGGGTGGTGTAGTGATAATACTCTCAGGAGGTTCTGAGGTCGAGTTTGGAAGGCAGGGCAGAGTAAGGTGCTTTCTATCTTGAGCAGAAGACCAAGAAGGTAATTCTGTTCTCAAATATGGCTTATCCTCAACTCCCCTGGGGTATGGTATCCCATGTGAATTGTATTGGTAAGCTGCGTACTTCTCTTACGAATTTTGCTTTTGCTTTGTGCCAAGAAGTACTTTAAATGACCAACACTGCTTTTATTTCAGGAAAGAAAATCAGTTTGTGAAATCAGGTGAAGCAGTACACAGCCAAATAATATAAATATTGTATTGTTCTGTAACGCTTAACACTTTAGAACAATAAGAGCAAATGTTTAGTTATTTCTAGCTAAGGAACTGAGGCAAGTGGTTTGCAAAGTAAAGAATGTAGAGCAGGAACAGACAATGCCAATAATTTCCTTGCTGTAAAGAAAGATCTGTGGATGTTGCAGGTGTGTAAACAAAGTAATGGGAGATAGGGAAACTTAGCTAGTAATGAAAAGGTCAGTGTAACTGAAATAAGTTTAAAATCCTGTAGCTAGAGGACTGAAGACAAGGTGTTGTGTTCAAAGAGCTTCTTGGTTGATACATTTACTCTACCCTCACCTTTCTGTGCAAACTCAATCAATTCCATTAGATGAAATCAGAAGAATTCTTTTGTAGCATGTCTAAAAAGCCACCAACCTTCTGTTGCGTGAGTATGCAGATGACCAGTCACAAGCATGGCAGTGAACATACCAAAGGGTGTGTTTCATGTCCTGTTGTCCCTCTGTCCTGTTCTTTATGCAATATCAAAGCCTGTTATTGGCCAGGGAGGTGAGTAAATTGTGGTGCTGCGTGTGAAGAGCATAGGTGATACCTTCTCAGGAGCTGAAGAGAACTAAAAGGTGTGTACTGGGATAAATTGTAGGTTTCAAAGGGAGAGGGCAAGTAAATTCTGGTCTTAAGCACATTCTTGGAGCTTGGAAAAGTTCCTCAAATCTCTGGATTTTTGCTCTTTTCCTTTGGCAGGCTAGAAGTTGTGGTATCAGATGTCCCCAGTAAGTGGTAATGTTAGTTCAGTGTGCTCTAAAACACCCTTGAATAAAAGCGTCATGGTCTAGAAGCTTTTACTGCCCTGAATGAAACAATCAGATGACAATGTATGTTGGAAAATAAGAGCATGCTGTAGGCTTAGAGATTAGAGGAATAAGAATCAGAGTTAATACTGTGAGCCTTCATGAGTGTGTCTGAGGCATTAGGAGAGGTGTTTTCAGAGAAATCAGCTTGGAAATGCATAAGGATGCCACAATAAAGAGGATGCACAATGATTTTTCTTACCCTAGGTAAAAATTAAAAACCAGTAGGCAGCTTTATATGGAAATGACCACGTTCACAATGAGAAACAGTGCAAAAGAAGGTTTCATATGCAAAACAGTGGTACTTCTGTGAGCCAATTCTCTTGAAGTGTGTTGTTCATAAGGTAGTGTTTGCCTTCATGATGTGTGTGTGAGGCCTTGGCATAGCTGTTGGTGTCTGCAGGTAGCTACTCAAGCATCCTGTGGATGTAAATCTGCGGATTTACAGCCACCAGGTTAATGAGCTCTTGTAAAGCAACACGTATTCTGTAAAGGAAGGTCTTGTGTGGATTTTTAGTTCTGATTTTTAGCAGTGTTTTTGAAAGTTAATGATTATTGGTCAAGGTCCCATTTCCAGGTTGAGGCAACAAAAGGTTTAGACTGCATGTTGACTTGGAACATTTACCTTCACCCAGCAACCTCAGGCTCTGTGTGCCTGTTCACTCAGCAGCATTGTGAGGACTGAGGTATAACCAGCTGGAGAGTTAACACTTAAGTATTGTCTTTTTCAGAAGTGAATGGTGTCCCTTGGATTTGGGCCAAGCTTTGCATAATGTAGGTCAAAAAATACTTACTTGGCAAATCAAAATTTTAAGACTTTTAAGGTGATATTTAGGTTCTTTCACACAAGTCCTGTATTAGAGTAATTTTGGATTGGAGGCTGGCATATGCTAACTTATTCTAATGAGTTTTGAGAATACTTAGAGAGCAAAATCCCCTCTCTTTGGCAAAAATGGTGCTGATATGCCCAGTATAGTGTAACACTTCCAGTCATACCAGTTTTGTAATGCAATATTTGCCTGTAAGTTGTTCCTGTGCTACCTTCTGTGTGATTTCTTGCTGTGGAGCAATGCTGTTACAGTATTGAATTACTTTGGATCCTCAGGGCTACTGAGGTATCCCTTTCGAGAACTGATTAACAGATGCATCACCATTTCCTTTAATGGAATTCTTGATGACCAGTACATCTGGAAAATACAAAGCTGAAATTGTCCAATTAAGGCATCTGAGAGGAATTGCTAAAAAATGTCCTATGTAAGCCAAGATCAGTCCTGCCCCTGTTGGAAAGCCTGGGAAAGAGGAAGCAGAGGAACAAGTTTTGACAACAGAGTAGGTTGGAGTGGGTGAAGCAGCTGCAGTGTGCAGGAATCCTGTGAGTGTTGCAGGTGTTTCTTCCTGCTTTGCCTCCTGTGAGGAGAGTTCTGAGGTGTCAGGTTGTTTACCAGTTGTCTCTCTTCTCTGTGTAATCAGATCTGTTGTCTCTGATGAAGCCAACTGGTAATGTTTTTGAAGAGGCAGGAGAATATAATGGTAAGAAAGGATTTATTCCCTAATCTTGCCTGTCTTGTTTTCCTGCTTCTTAGGTTTCCAAGCTTTCTCTGTCTTTCTCTCCTGCTTATTTTAACACTCTCCTTTCTGAACAGCAAGGTGTGTTACTCAGTGTGCAAAGCCCGAGTTAATGCACAGTGCAGCAGCTAAGTTAGTGTTCCAAAAGACAAGAGGGCTGATGGACAAGGGATAAGAGAAGATCAATAGAAGATAGCAGGCACTGGTGTTTTCTCAGAAAGGCCAGGAGGGTATCACAAATGAATTGTCCTATGAATTGGGCTTTAATATTCATTGCTTGGTATCCTGTGGTTTATAAACTGTGATGCTCTCTGGCCCCAGTGGTGTTGGATGACAGGAGCATTGCAGAAGTATGTCCCTTAGTGCTAATGAATGAATTGTGTGTCCTGAACCATTTCTCCTGTCAATGCAGGGTTGTTCTGCGTCTGTGAGAAGATGGGATGGTCGAGATTAAAAGACAGTCTCTTAAATGAGTAAGAAAAGGCATACTTGGAAATGGAGGTGCTCTTTTAAAGGGTCTATTTAAGTCCGAAAAGTCACTGTGTTGGTTTTTTAGTAGCTTATGCTGAGAGCAGTAAGGCTCTGGATCTTACTCTACATTTCATGTGTTTTGTTAAAATTATACTTAGGTCATAAAATAGGACTGCATAAATATAAGCACAAACCAGTCTGCTGTCTCCCTTGATACTGGAAATGTCAAAGCAGATGTCAGAAGACTGAAATGTAGACGCAGCCTGTCATGAGCTGCAGTGAAGTTCTGAAATTAAAAATCTGCAAAAATAACTTTGTTTCACTGGAAGTCAAGATTAAGAGTGAGGACACGAAAATGTCTTGTTTCTGAGCCCAGACAGGCTCAAAGAATAAGGCTTCTTTGAGATGAAGAGAGATAGTCAGGCTCACACGCTTGTGATTGTAGTGGTTGATTAGGAAATACTGCTGAACATGTGATACTGAAAGCAGACAGTGAAAGTTTGGCCTCTCTGTCTCTTGGCTCCTAGTTTCAGTAGGCTGTTACTTTCTCTCCTGAAATTTCAGAGTATTGAGGGCCTGCTGTGCAGGGCTCTGCTGAGATTCTGAGAGCATCCCCCAGCTGGGGATGGGAGCCACAATCACAGAATTTCCCATAGCACTCCTGTACTCCCTGCCCACTGATCACCTTCCACCTTTTCTTCCTTTCTTCCCTGCCCCAAAGTGGCCAATGCAAGGTGAAGATTCCTGCTTTGAATACCTTCCAAACTGGGTATTTCTGTTCTGCTTGCTTAACAGGGATCTGTTGGTTCTGTTGCCTAGAGGGGTTTCACTTTCTTTCCTAATACTCTTGTGTAATGTTTGGGGTTGAACACATGAATAAATGTATTCTGATGGTAAATGAAAGTGGTCCACGTTTTTCTTCTCTTGTTTGTAGCTGCTGTGAAGCTTGATAAGGCTTATCTTTGAAAGACCTTCCCAGCGCAGTTCTTTTTGTCTAATCACTTTCACACTGCTTCCTTTTCAACTTGACTTGAAGTATTAAACAAATGAGTTGGGAAAAAGGGTAAGAACCGAGAGGGTGATAATTGCTGTCAATTCAACTTCTCCCTGGGTTTCATCAGAACTTTTGAGGGGTTATGGAGGCTCTTCTGTAGTTTAATGGAGAGGCGCTTGTCTCATGGCATGATGAATGCAAAGATTTCTATCCCATGTCTAGATTTCCACTTGTACTGTTTTTGTTTTGTTGTTGTTGTTGTTTTTTTTTTTTCCCAAAAAGAGTGACCAATGTTGTTTCTAAAGCCTTCATTATATCTTGTTTCTAAAGCCTTCATTATATATAGCAGGGTCCTTAGGGATGGGTGCAGCATCCTCACACTTCAGTCATCATTGTCGGTGAGTTTATCCATCCTGGAAGACAACTGTAGCTACCACCCTTGCTTGGCTTCTCTGGCTTGGCCTCTCTGAGCCTCGAAAAGCCTGGCTTGCACAACCACACCCCTGCATATGGTGGGGTGTGAGGAAGTGAGTATGTCTGAACTCACAAACTCATTAACAGCCTGTGTAATTTGGAGCTTGTGTAGCTGCTTCCCTCCATTTGCTAAACAAATGCGTGGTGGCTCTATTAAGCATGTACATAAGAACATTGCCATGTGCCTGAAATGAGAACTGCCTGCATAATACAGTAATTGAACAAGGCAGAGTATGGCTCAAAGACACTTATTTCCCTTTGCCCTTTTGGATCCATCTGGTGGTTTTTGCTGTTCTTTTATCTCCCAGCAAATCAAGAGCTTAGAATTGATGACCTAAAATTAATTTCCTTGAAGCTACTTTAATGACACTTCTCTTTCCATGTAGGGGCACCAAAAGTAACCCATATACTGCAGAGGTAGTTGTTCCTGCCAGGTTTATCAAGGAGTTGAGACTGTGCATATGATTTCTGTCTGCAACAGTAGAAACTTTTACAGTGCTGAAGATGTTTGCTGGGCAGAGAGAACACTGACAATACCAGGTTGTTGAATAGCAAACGTTATTGGATGAGAAAGGGAAGATTTTAGCTCTTCTCTACAGTGCAGTAAGTGCAAAGGAGAGTGGTGATAAAGAGCTTGCCTGAATTCTACTTAAAGTCAAACCCAGGTTCTAAAAAATTATTTTTTTTTAAGCTCTTTGTATTGCACTGTGAATTTAGCAGGCAACTGGGGAATTGGGATGTATGTTGCCACAAGACATACACCTTCTGACCTTTTCATTTGCAGCCTGTGAGGTTGTCAGACTGAATTCCTGGAGGCACCTGGGTTGATTAATGTTGGTGAAGGGGAGATCTGTGCCTTTACAGCTCCAGAGGTAGCTGATCGCAATTCAGTGTGTTTCAGCTTGGAAAGCAGGAGGCCTGGAGGAATGATTTCACTTAGAAGTTGTCCCATTGCACTAGTCTACCTGAGGTCTGCTTTCTATTAGATATGAAGAGAGACTGAAGGAGTTGGGGCTCTTCAGTCTGGAGAGGAGAAGGCTCTGAAGTGACCTTATTGTGGCCCTTCAGTATCTTAAGGGGGCCTACAAGAAAGCTGGGGAGGGACTTTTTAGGATATCAGGTAGTGATAGGACTGGGAGATTGGAACAAAGCTAGAAATAGATTCAGACTGGATGCTAGGAAGAATTTCTTCACCATGAGGGTGGTGAGACTCTGGAATGGGGTGCCCAGGGAGGTGGTGGTAGCCTCATCCCTGGAGGTGTTTAAGGCCAGGCTGGATGAGGTTCTGGACAGCCTGATCTAGTGTGAGGTGTCCCTGCCCATGGCAGGGGAGTTGGAACTAGTTGATCCTTGTGGTCCCTTCCAACCCTGACTGATTCTATGATTCTAAGTTGTCCCAACATGCTAGCATACCGGAGGTCTGCTTTCCACTAGATGAAGGCCTGTGTCTGTCTGCATGTTACAGGAGTGAATTATTCCATGTGGGAGCAAACATTTGCTTTCTGAGCTGAGAGAGACTGGGTAAGGGCTGTCTGTGTTGCTTCCTTAATTATTGATTTTTGGAAGGTACTTTTCACCAGAGGCAGTGAGAACGCTTAAAGGAATGCTGAAAAGTTCGGAAAACTGTTAACTAACTCAAGACTTTCAAGGAGATTTTTTTTTTTTCTTTTTTTTTTCCCTGATGTTACATTTGTACCCTGAGAGACTGTTTGGGGTAGATCCATCCATGCTGCTGAAATAAAGAGGAGAACAGAATTTTATTTCTTCCTAATCTTTGTTTACTTTTTTTTTTTAAAAGAGTATTCACATAAAAAAATACCTTTCTGAGTGTGTTAACAGTACCCACATTTTGAGAGAAAAAAACAGAGGAGGAGGACTCCTCTCGTTGCTTAGAGGTGTGAACAAGAGGGCTTTAAGATGCACAAGGAACTCACTTCGTCATCACAGTATACTGATTAGAAAATCAGTGAGTACTATGCTGTCTTTATATCTGCTTTTATGTAAAAAGATCCTGTTAATTCAGATGGTAGTGCAGTTGTTTTTCTTTCATCTCTCTATCTATCTGCCATAGTTTCTTAGCAATTAGGATTAAAAAATGTTGTGGGAGGTTCTCCTCGTTTTCTGACTCAGTTGGTTTCAATAAGAGCCAAGCCTGCAAAGCAGCTGTTAAGGTCAGGCAGTCTGTAATTGACCTATCAGATGTTGCAATTAAAATGTATCACAGCTTTTGGAAATAGGAGTTACCTCAATAGCTGCTGGGGAAGAGAAGTAAAAAAAAAAAAAAAAAATTCAGAAAGCTTTAATTCATTAAGCTGATCCATTAACTGTCGCTCTCTTCTGTGTCTAATGCAAGAAGTGGAGGGGAATGCAAATCAAGCCACTGGCTTTGATTTTAGTAGCCTGCTTTTGGCAGTGAGCTCTTTGATGTTCTGGGTACCAGAGTCTTGCCCACGTCTGTCAGTGCATAAGTTCACACCTTGAAAGGTATAAGAGTTAGAAGTACTACGTGAAAAATAAGGAAACACATACTGAAATGAGAACACCAATGTGGATGCTTCTGCCACATACTTCTGCTTCTTTTTGCCTTAATTCTTCTGTGGACTTTGTACAATATTTGAATGTACTTTTATAGAATGACCAGAAACATTATGGTTGCTCTAGCCCAATGCACTCAAATGGGGCATTTTGTATCATAGTTCAGTAGCTTTTATCATAAAATGCTTAAACCAGTCTTTAATGCAAAATGAATCTTTGAGAGACTGTACTGAAATGTGTATGATGGGTGCAAGGCTCTAGAAGCTTTTTGCCAAGCTGGAAAAACTTCAAGACCCCTTATGTTTTGGTAGTGAGTTGGGAGGCTGGGAAAGTCTGGCTTGATTCTTCTTGTGTTTTTTATTGAACCTCACTTAGTATCTTTGCTCGTTGAGGTTTGACATCATTTGTGTTTGAATTTGGTTTTGTGTTTGTTTGAAATAAGCAAATACTGTCTTTAGCATGGGAAAAATTCAAGTTGTTGGGGGCCATCTGGGTTCCATTTCAGTATTGTGGAAGTCTCTCTATCTTGGGTGTTCTGTCATCACACAGCACTGTGTCCTCCAGTTGGAAAGCTGAACTTCTGCATTTTAGTTTCTAGGTATTTGAGTTGAACATAAATCTGAACGAAATGAGGCGAACGTTGCCTTAAGCAGGGAGAAATGTCTGGTACTTGCCAATTATGGGTTTGACATTTTGTTTCCCTGCTCTGCTTGGGAGATTTCTTCAGAGCTGACTTTACATTTTGTTAACTTTCTATGGATCCTTCTGTGAATTAGAAGTTACAGGAATTTAAAGCATAGAAGCTGACATTAGGAATTTATGATCTCAGTGCACCTCTTGCTAGAATGAGTTGTGTGATTCTTCAGCTGCTTTAACTTGATTCTTAGTTTCTGCTGTTGCTGTTTTAAGAGGTGCTTCTGTATGGTCTTATTTGTTCAAAGTGCTCTGTGGACACTACTCTTCAGTGAGGTATCTTAAAGCAAAGGTTTTCTCACCATCCTAATAATACTGCAGCTCCAAAAGCCACAATGACCTGCTCAGGGCTTTCAGAGGAGTCTGGAAATGTAGTTCATAAGCCATTTCCTTGCAAAATTAGATCATGAAGAGCTTTTTTTTGTTCTTGTGGTGCTGATTTATGCTTCTTGCCTGTGCAGTTTCCAGGTAGCATGAAGTGTGCAGTAAGACCTTTTCTCCGTTAATTTTTCATGGAATCCAGTAACAGGGAAGACTTTTCAGTGAATGGCATAAAGCTGTTGGTAAGGCTGCTTCTCGAAGCATTAGGAATTATTTTCTTCAAGAAACCTTGCAGAGAAATCTGACTTTTAGGTTGAATTACATTTGAATTACTTTTATTCCAACACTTCTCAAACTCGGTTGCAGCTCTGAAGGGATTTGCTCATTGCAAAATCCTATTTGTTGACCTTTACCTACGATTTTTTTCTGTCCTTTGGACCCTCTGGGGATTATGCCTGAAAAAAACATCTGAAGAATCCTGTTCTATTCTATTCTGTCCGGAATGCATTTTCTGCACTTAACCAGGCACTTTGCTTTCCTTGGGCAGATGAGGTTCAAGGAAGTAAAGTGGCTATAATCAACATGCCCTTTTCTAGCAGTAGCTCCCTACATTAACAGTTGTAGCTTGCTGTGTATCTTCAGGTACCTTAGGTTAATTAACTTCCATGTGTTACATACAGGTACCTTTGTAATTAGGTCTGAATACTTTTTCATTGGTTTTAAATGCAGTTATAGCCTTCTGCCTCTGATAGACAATTTAAGCTTTCTGAAAATAGCCTCCCTTTAGTTAGTTCTTGTTTCGTTTTGTTGGCAACTTCCTGAGGATCCAAAAGTTGAAGGAATGTCAGCAGAGCTAGAGAATGAGGAAAATCAGAAACCATCCTGGGTAATGACTGCATTGTGCCTGGGGCGTGCCAGGGTTCTATACATGTGAAGCCATCTGCATTTCCAGAGGGACTTCTCCTATGCTTCTCACTGGGTTTAGGGTGGTTGCAAAGGCAATAGCAATGACCTGTATTGGCAGAGCTGGAGACAGCGTGCTGCTCTTAGCTGAGGTTACCTTGGTAGAATCCCAACAGACATCAGCGAGTGAGTAACCTTCCGTAGGCAACGACATAGACCTTTCCTTTAGCTGAAACATATTGACCCATCTGGTCTCAACAGGTGTGCAGAGACACCGTCACAGATGCCTGGCAGTGCAGGATGGCAAGAAGTCCTGCTGGCACTTGTATGCATGAGGTTGTGAGGACTTTGCTGGTAGAGAAGAGAGGTCAAGTGTGTGTGGTATGGCAAAGATACTCCATTTGCTTCACTTGGTCTGTGAGAGGCTGACTGGAAGGATTCCCCTCACTCTGTGTCTTTTTCCTGCTGTGCCACTGTGATTTTCAGGGACATGTGACAGCACTCTCCACCAGGCTTCTGTGGCAATAATTTTTACAATTATTTATTTTTTTAAAGAGTTACTACCTTGCTGCTTAGGATGCGTGCTTGGTCCAAAGCTAAATAATTTGAAATATTAATTGCTTTAGTCCCATTTAGTGGAAGCAGATAATTACCTCTTGTCAGAGTCTGGAAACAGCTCAGAGAAGTAAAGAAACCATGGCCATGTACTAAATTTCAACCTGTCAGGTTAAAAAAGCCTTAAAGCACCTTGCAGAACATGAAATCAGAATGAAGGTTGTACCTATGAAAATGAAATAGATGATTTGATGAATCATTTAAAAAAATCCACTGGGGAAAAAAATGTTTTTTATGATGCCTATTGAATATGGCTTATAAGTTTATAGATTCCAATCCTTTTTTGATGATCTTTAACAACTCCATTTGACATGGAGATGTAGAGTTTGAGTTATTAATTGGTGCTGCTGCTCAGTGTATCTGTGTTTAGCTTCATGTGGACAAGCATAGTTATTTTTTAGATCTTTTCTGCTGTCTTCACACAAAGGTGTGTGATGGTTCTTTTAACTTGGCAGTTGCTGTGGATATTGATTGAATTTTGATAGTGGAACGAATGTAAATGTTTAAAAGAAAAAGTCCCTGAACACTCTCCAGTTACCTGTAGGCAGATTTACCTATTGATGTGCATTTGAGTTGTTGGGGGAAAACTGAGCCTGTAATGTGATTCTGAGAACCCTTTTTAACTTAGGATTTGAGGCAGCTTATTTGACTGCATTTTACGTTTTTCTCTTAAGTCACTCAGTCAAAATTTCACCCAAAGATTTTTATAATGACCTTTAATTTAATCAGTGATGTGGACAAGCAGTTTCAAGCTGTGAACTAATCCACAGAGGTTTTACATAAGATAATCTTTCATCAGATTTTCTCCTCTGTCTTTCAAGAGTTATAATGCTGCAGAGTTTTATATTCCACCTCACCATTTACTCTCTTGATGGGATGTAATGTTTTATGTGTAACCTTTACATGTTTTATTTCTGTAATAATAAAACATCTTCTGTCAAGATGCAGAACTTCTGCAACACTAGCAAATTCTGATTTAGTCTCTTCCCTTTTAGAACAAAAGTAGCAGTTATGTATTTATTGCTCATGGTTGTTAATGGACCTGTGGTTTTTTTACTCCGCTTTGGTTTGTCAGGGTGACTCTGCAGAGAGTGCTTCAGCCAGGTTTGGAAGAGAGAAGTGGAAGAATCTGGCATTAGACTGCAACAAGTTTGCCTTTCTGTGTCTGTGAGCATGCTCTGGTTTTAATGTGTTTAGTTCTAAATCTCTTACTGAGTTTTATAGAATCATAGAATGGTCCAGGCTGGAAGGGACCACATCTGGAGTGCTGTGTCCAGTTCTGGGCCCCTCAGCTCAAGAGGGACATGGAACTGCTTGAGAGAGTCTAGAGCAGAGCCACAAAGATCATGAAAGGAATGGAACATCTCTCTTCTGAGGAGAGACTGAGGGTGCTTGGGCTCTTTAGCTTGGAGGAGACTGAGCGGTGACCTTATCAATGTTTATGAATGTGCAAAGGGTGAGTGCCAGGAGGCTTGAGCCAGGTTCTGCTTAGTGGCACCAAGGGGCAATGGGTGGAAGCTGAGGTATAGGAAGTTTAATTTAAACATGAGGAGGATCTTTTCACTGTGAGGGTGACAGAACGCTGGAAGAGGCTGCCCAGGACGGTTGAGTTTCCCTCTCTGGAGATACTAAAAAATCACCTGGACACATTTTTGTGTGATCTGGTCTAGGTGATCCTGCTCTGGCAGGGGGGTTGGACTGGATGAGTTTTGGAGGTCACTTCCAGCCCCTGGCATTCTGTGATTCTGTAAAATGTCCCTTTCTTGAAGATCTCTTTGATGCCAGCAACTAGTTACCTGGAAAAATAAATTGGAAGGCACTTTAAAAAGACAATATATTATACAGAAAAGGACAGCATCTCTAAAATCTGTGATGGAGAGGGCTGGGGACATTTGGTTGGGGTTCTGTTGGGGGTATAAGGGAAATAACAGTTCAAAAGGGTCTTTTTTTGAGTCTTTTGGAAGGAAAAGATGCTATTTGTTGCTTGTAATGAGTGATAAAGAAACAAGGATGAAGTAGTCTGTAGGAGAAGATAAGAAAAGAGAGTAAAACGTGTTACAATTTTTTTTTTCCCCTTGTGCCAACTGGAAGTGAAGGAAGTGGTGCAGTTTGATTCTAGTGCAAAGAGCAGTTGGATGTTATTGAAAGTGAGTTTATGAGTTGACTGTATGGTAAACAGCTTTTTGCTGTTACAGCAGTTCTTTTCACAGTGTTTTATTAATGTCAATATTACTCACAGCGTTGAGGAGCTTCTCCAGTAGTATTGCAATTAGCTGGGAAATGTTTTGTGTTAAAATTGAGCTCCTGAAGAGCTGCAGATTAAGAAGCAGTTTCTGGGCTGAGCTTTTAGCTAACGTTTGGAATACTTGCTCCATGTCTCTTCCGCCTTCTCCTTTGAATTTCAGAGGTGCAGTTCTGTTGCAGAATTGGACCTGTAGTGATTGAGAAGTGTTAGGATGGCAAGGCAGCAACCTCCAAGTATGTCGTCAGGCTGCTGAACTCCACAAATCCTTCTTGCCTCTGTGTTGACAGGCTTCAGCTCCTGGTTCTGGCAGATTGGAAGTGCTGCCCTGACTGCCAGAGGGCTATTTCTGGATGGTTTTCTGTCTCTCACTGGAGCGGATTTGCTGCTGCCCTGTTCTTAATCTAGTGCTGCCTTCTGGGACCATGCCTGCCTTCTCAATTCACTGGTGGCCTTTGAGCTATGGGCCAGGGGGATGAGAAGCCTGTCCTGCCACTGCAATTTATTTTGTTGGCAGAAAGCTGCTGGTTTCTATGTTTCTCTGTGTTCTTGTTTATAAAAGAATAAATGTCTCAATATGTGGCAAAATAAAGTGACTTTTCTCTACCCACTCTTTGTTGTTCTTTTGGGACTTACTGCACGTTTTAAGCTTTGACTGAACTACTTTTATTTCCTCTGTTAGGGAGAATGCTCACTTTCTTATCTATAACCTCTAGAAAAGAGTTAAATAGAACTTGATTTTTCCTGAGTTTCCAGACAACCTTTAACTGCTTACCTTTTTTTGTTTGTCAAAATTAAACTGCAGTGCAGCTTTATGAAGTTTTTGGTGTAAGTGATGTGTCACGGAAGGAGAGCAGGAAAGAATAATAATTTAATCTTTATCAGTGAAGGCAGAGAATGTAATGTGGTAGTTGACCTTTCTTAAGTCTTTGGGGGAAATGTTAATATAGAACAGACTTACATAGCTAACACGAAACAGTTTGTGTTTGATTATTTTGCTCACTCCTGCTGAACTTGCTGGCTTTTAGGTCTAGGAGAGGTTTATTGTTTTGATTAGAAGTATCATCTCATTGACAATACTTTAAAATCTTGCTTAGGGTTTGGCATTGAAGTATCCTTAAGCATGCCTAAATGCTGCCTATTTAATCTGGATCATGCCTACCCAACAAGTATTTGCACCAAAATATAATTCATTGTTTCTTTTTGAAGCTCAGAGAATCCTCAGGGGGAGGTATTGTAGGTGTAGACCAGCTTAGTTGTGATAACCTGGTTGACCTCTGTTAGAGGTGTGTGTCAGTATGTTACAGTCCATGGTAAGTGGCTTAATCTCTTATGGCTGTCCTCCAAGTGCTGACTACTTTTGAGCCCACTGGACTCCGTTCTTTTAATAGTACTTGATAGGGATATGCAATTTCATACTGATATTTAATTTTTGTGCTCAGATTTAAAACAAATATTGTTGGGGTTTTGTTCCTCTTCCTCCGCCCGCCCCCCCCCCCCCCCNTGCAAGGTGAAGCAAAACTTCCTTCGACTCTTGCTGAAAAGTGAGCTTTGAAGTATTATCTTCAGGCTGGGTAACTGGATCCCTGACACAAGGATCTGGCAGGGCTATTGTGTGCTGGTAATTACCAACACTTTGTATGGAGTTCATTTAAAAGTAATGAGTGGTAGAAGGAATGGTAATGATGGATGTTAACCATAGAATACATTAACTCGAGGTGCCAGGGGAATGTAATTTGTTGTAATTAGCAGTCTGAATGGGCATAGAAAAGGGTGCTGAAATTTGGGGTTGTATCCTTTTTTGTCTTTTATACCATAAGTCTGCTGATTGAGATGAAGTTTTTATGTCAGATAACGTCCCAGTAGGTGTGATCACTGAGTCAGTGAAGTCACTTTGGGTTAAATAAGAATTTGGCTTTTTAGCCAATTACTGGACCAACCAGTCCCCAAGAGCAACTGCTTTTTTCCCAATCTGGGTGATGGCAGTGAGCCAGAGCAGAAGGTGCCTGCTGAAAGAGTGATGGCCCAGAAAGGTTAGTGGGTAAGCAGAGCCATAAGCAGTTGGGAACATCTTCCTTTTGTACAGTGATGGCTGTCTGCATGAAGTCAGATTGTGGCATTATCAATAATCAAATTCGCAGCTTCCTGAAGAACATTTAGGGCTTCTTCTGATGCAACTGCCAGAGCCAGGGGGAAGTATTACAACACTGCCTTTTAATAAACTGTAGGTCTTCTCTGCTTAGCAGGAAAGGAATTTCTGCTTTGTGGAAAATGTTGGGTTTGGTCTGTGTTTAGTAGCAACAAGCAGAGAAAAGACCTTGACAAGTTTTGAACCTTGCTGCAGATTTTTATGGAAGTGTTTTCCAGCATACCCTTTCCCCTGGTGTGGCTGTTGCGTTAAGCAATGTGATTGGAGTAGTTGACTGTTGCAATGTGCGTGAATGCACTTACCCAGTCCTGTCCTGTTTCTTCAGACTGGCGATTATGAAACCCGTGGAATTGCCCTTCTGAATATCTCTGAATTGGCTAAATTGAACTGTTAGGGGGTAGATAAAATAAATGTGGTGTATGCAGTTTCAGCCTGCTCTTTTAAGCTAGTTCCTGTGTGTTAGCTGAATCACTTTCTAAATCATTAATGTGAAAATAATTGCTTTATCTGTAGAGCTAGTTACGTAGTTGCCTAAAGCAGGCATTTCTGTGCAGTCTGTTTTCTCAGAGCTGTGCAGTAGGTGGTTTCTGGGGCTCAGCTGAAGGAGGGTGGGGTGTGTGTTTGTGCGCTGCAGGGAAGAGGAAGAGAGTTTGCCAGTTGTGGAGAGGGCGAAAGGACAGAGCCCTTGGGTGCCTGGCTGTGGCTGTAAAGACTCCCCATTAGTCATTGCTGGGGAGCTAAGAGCACAGGCTGCTGTAGTCACACTTCTAAAAGGTGTCATGGCCTGACTTGACACAGTGCTGCCCAACACCTGGCCTCTCCCTGCGTGTCCTGTTGGTCAGCAGGTGCATCTCTGCCTGCTGGAGATGAGTTGTCATCCGGCTGGAAAGGCATCCTCAGCTCCCATGCCCTGCTGCCTCGCTGCTCAGCGGCAAGGGGCTGGCAGGGAAAGCTCTGCTGTTCCCAGGCAGCGTCTACTCTTCGCCTGCCTGCTGTTTGCTTTTGTTGCAGTGCTTTAAAAGCAAAGCCTGTAGGTGAGGATTATAAACTGATGTTATGTGGGTGCTGGGGGTGCGGTGCCTGAGCATAAAAGTGGAAGTGGTATTAGTCGGTTGGCAACTCTTTCACTTCGCTCTGCAAAAGCATTCAAAGTTTAAAGCTGTGGGGGAAAATAATTCTTTTTTTTGAGCAGCCTCCTTCCCTTCCGTGTAGATGTTTTGTGTTTTGAATCATTTAAAGCCTGAGGATCTAAGATTATTACTCAGACCTGCCAGCCACATAAATAAAACAGATGCCACGCATCTTCAGAATCGACAACAACAAAGAAAACCTAAAGAGGCAGCCAGAGAAGGTGGGGACAGTGTGGCTTTCAAAAGAAGGATCAACAAAAACCTGTTTCTGCAAGTATTGATGTAATCTGCAAACAGTCGGTTCACAAGTGTGCCCCTTCAGGTGGTAGGCAGGGAGCACCACGTCTTCAAACAGCTGGGAGAGGAGAAAAGGAGGAAGCAATGAGTGAGAAAAACAGATGGAGATCAGTGAGAAATGAATGTCTGAATGATTTAAGGGGTAAAAACATAAGGTTTAAGAACCTGATGAAGTATGTTTGTTATCAAAGCGGAGTGCTTGCTGGAGGAGCTCTCAGTAGTGGTAGCAGTAGAAGAAGTCAGGGATGTTGTTCTTGTATTTGCTGTGGAAAAAAGCCCCAAACAAATCTCTGGCAGTTAAAAAGAGAAATTACATTTAGGAATTGATTGGAAACATGAGCGTGCACAGAGTAGGGAATGGCTTCTCTGTCCTGTGTTTGTGGAGAAGAAATTACTGCCAGTAGGATATCTGCTGGGTTTGAGTTCCTAAAGGCTCAGAAATCTGTAGGGGCAGTGCAGCTGTTGTAATGCCAATTGATAATCGGAATGCTGTAGTGAAATAACGTGCTGTTGGCCCAGACAACTGTGCTCTCTAAAAAACTACTGTGATGTTTCAAAATTCAGTACAAGATACAGCAAATGTGTCTTCTGGTTCTTCTTGGGTTTTTTTGTTTTTTTTTTTAATGGGACTTGGTTTGGTTTAGTTTGGGGGTTTTTGACTACTAAAAATGGTGTCACGTCCTTCTTGGAAGATCATCTCAGAGAGGCTGGCAGTGCTCTTCATTACTATCCATGATTGCCAATTGTTCTGAACATGTTTATTTCCTTGTCTGTCTTTGAATGTATTCTTGTGTTCAGTGATACTAAGAATGAGGCAGATGTGAAGGGGATATTAACTAAAACAGAGGGATGCTTTATTTGATGAAATTAGTATATGGTCAGTTTTTATAGCAGCAGTCCATAATTTTACTAGACAGCTTCAAATCCACCGAGGAGAAGTGTGTCAAGAGTTTTAATATCCAACCCATCTCCTGTTTTTGGCTTAGTGCTTGAAAATCAAGATGTTTGAGGAGTGGAAAACCAGCATTTAACAAAGTATTACATTTTCTTTGCAGGCTCTGACACATCTCTGGGACCTGCAATGACAAGTCAGAACAGTAGCCATGCAGAGAAAACTGGTGAGATGTCCTCAAAGCAGTCAGCACCAAAAGTGCAGGTCCAGCGATCTGTTTCCCGAGAAACCATCACTATTCATTTCTCTGCATTTGGGAAGGAGGAAGAAGAGGAGGAAGAGGAGTTTAAAGAATTTCTTGGTGAGGAACTAGATGACCAAAGCATTGTAACAGCACTTGAAGCCAAGGAAGACCTCTGCTTTGAGCATACCGGCCATGATTTTTCCGGTCCAGCTACCTCGCTTGACATGGCCAACTCTGCATCACTGCTGTCCTCATCGCCTGCAATTCTGCCAACTGCAGAGACTGTGAAGATGTTGGATTCTCCCTCCACATCCCAAGTATTCAACGCAGTGCCACCAGTCCTGTCTTCATCATCACACACATGTCCTTCTGTCAGCTCACCAGGTGCACCACCACCTGTGGAGCAGAAATCCAACCTGTCGTCTTCCCCATCCTCATCCCCTTCCAGATCAAGTGTCTGCTCTAGTGGATCATCCACAGTTTCTACTTCAAAGCCTTTTAAGGGTTTAGTCAAGTCCCTTTCGACAGATGTAGAACCAAAAGAACCCACCCCACCAATGCGACATAGACAGTTGATGAAAACCTTAGTGAAATCTCTGTCTTCAGACACTTCCAAACCAGAAGCTGAAGCTGTGTCTTACAGGCCACCCGACTCGAAGCTGAACTTACATTTGTTCAAACAGTTCACTCAACCTCGAGCTACAGGTGGTGATTCTAAAACTGCCCCCTCATCTCCATTAACATCTCCCTCTGACACCCGGTCCTTTTTTAAAGTCCCTGAAATGGAGGCTAAGATTGAAGATACTAAAAGACGCCTTTCTGAAGTAATCTACGAGCCTCTTCAGCTGCTCAGCAAAATAATGGGTGATGAAAGTAGCAGCCACAGGCCCAAAGCCTTATCTTCAAGTGCTTCAGAACTCTCAAACCTGTCCAGTTTGAATGGCCATTTGGAAAGCAATAACAACTACAGCATTAAGGAGGAAGAATGTGATTCTGAAGGGGACTTCTGCGGGAGCGACTCTAACCTGGGTAGGAATGATCAGACAAAGGTGGCTGAGGAACACCCAAAAGAGACAGAGACCAAAAGCTCTCAGTCTGCAAGCACAAAGGACATGAGTTCAAAAACTTCACTCGTACTTGAAAAATGTTCCCTGTCTGCACTAGCAAGCAGAGAGGATGAGGAGTTTTGTGAACTGTATTCTGAGGATTTTTCCTTGCTAGAGGATGAAAGCAAAACAGATAAACCTACTGAAACTTCACTCGATCAAGAGATGACCGAGGAGAGCGGTACTGTGCTCAGTAGTGAGGATGAAAACAATTCATACCTGCAACAGCCTAAAATACCACTGAAAACTTTATACTTATTAACACTCTTAGTCTATGCTTACTTTATTACCCCTCTCCCTGGCTACTTAAGTGGACTCTTCTTTGGAATGGCCCTTGGATTTATGATAGCTGTCTGTGTGATTTGGCTTCTTACTCCACGCACTCATGAATATATCAAATTGCATAACAGTATGAAAAAACGATGGAATGCAGGAGCTCTAGACATCAAAGAACCTGAAATACTGAAGGTGAGGGCATGGCATTTTTGTGTGCATTATTTTGAGTAGAAGCAGTAAAATACATTCATTCTGAAGTTGTAAATGAGCAGAATTGTCCCCATATGTAAATGAAGTATTGTTTCAGGGTAAGGGAGCTTTTGTTAGGGGCACAATTCCTTTGGTATCCAGGAATACGTAAGGCTTCTGTGTCCTTAAGGGTTAGTAGAAAAAAAATTGCTTCAAAAGGAAAGGGGAAATGTTTTTGCTGATGGATTTGAAATGATTCCAGCTGAACTACAGAGAGCAGGTATTGTCGACATTCGGCGTGTAAATAACATTTGTGTTTAAAGCTGCAGCTTGTGAGATGTTTTGTTTCTGCAGTGTGTTGCTGTCTAGGCAGTGATTTGTCCACTTGTTTGCTCAGGGTGAGCAGATTCAGAAACATTGTGTTCAGGCAAAGCATAGCTGGTTGAAGAACAGATGGATTCTCCTTAAACATTGACTGGTTAGAATAAGAGGAGAGAAGTGATGAGAGGGCCATGCTTGTGGGTTATGCTGTCTGTGGTTCTGCCTGCTGCTGTCTTGAATAATGTCTGCATAATGTGGACTACAGTTCAGTCAAATATCTGCTTGAGAGCTGGGTTTTAAATCAAGCTCTTAAAGGATTTATTCTCTCTCCTCTTTGATCTTCCTCATTTCCACTTCTTGTTTGGATACTGCAAGTTACTGTGGCTTCATATGCCTGGCATGCTGCTGTCTGTCCAGCTGTGATCCATACAACCTTTTGTTTACTTCAGTGGCTTTGTGCTTCCCCTTTCTTTTTTTCTCTACCCACATCGGGGTTTTTATTCTTCTTTAAGGCGTTAGACTTTTCTAAGTTCCTTATTGGCCTTCTCATATGTGTTTTCCCTTTGTGTTGTGCTGGCTCATACAGAAGGTTTTAAGTAACAGTGAAAATGGAAATTATGAATTTATCCTTTCCATTAGTAAGAACTTTGATGAGAATACAACTGTTGGCAGTGCCTGCTGCAGAAGTGAAGCTTTTTGAATACGGAAAAGAGGCTCTTTACCAGCATGCTGCTCCTGAGTGTATAACCCAGGGGATTTCATGTTTGATAGTGGCCTCTGGCAGGTAGATGGATCTTCCAGTTAAGGTGGTGGTTACTTCTGCCCACCTTAGACTTTGTCTCTTTAAATTTTCTATCTATAAAAGCTAAAAAAAAAACCCCTGTGTTACGTTTTTCCTTACTTATCAAGCAAAACACTATCAAAGCATTGTAAAATAGTGTCAAGGAGAGGGATGCCAGTGCAGTGACTTGAGTGCTCAGATGCCTTTCAGGAATTTTGGAGCTGGAACATTTAACTGTATAATTGAATTATAATGGCTATTGATTAATTTGTTAATATCACTGAGAAACCATGGGGACAATTTTAATCCAGGATGGGGCTTGTATTGTGAAGGTGACCTGGCTGCTTCTTTTATTTCTATCTTTGGAAATCTCACAAAAGTAATGGTCTTTATTTACTTGCACATAGCATAATGATGTTTATTTACTTGTAGAGGTGGTCTGTGCTCCCAGCCTTCTGGGTCCTTCGTAAGGACACTTTGCTGTTCCCTGTTTCTTTTCTTGGGTTGAAGTTTAACATACCTGAGATCTTAACTAAGGAACGTGAAAAAGTTGTTAATCCACAGGGCCTGGCTCTGCAGCTCTTGCTCACATGACTTACTCTGTTAAACTCCAGTTTGAATTTTAAAAAAAAAAGTGGCTCAGAGTCACGAGAGTGGCAAAGTAAGCAGGGTGAGCCTTCAGAAGCTGTTTTCTGTGCTCCACAGATCCAGGTGTGCCCTAGGGCTGGGTCACTGGGTAGCTGGGATGGAGGTCACTTGCTGCCGCTGGAAGCCACTTCAGCCTCTTGTTGGCTAACAAACAGGCCAGATCCTGTTGGGCTTGCAATAGTAGCTGTGACCTTTGCTGTAAAAGCCTCACTGCCCAGTATTCCAGCTGGATACTTTTTCGAGTTAGTTACCAGTCTGATGGTCAGGCACTTTCTCCTAGATTCAGCTGTGAATTCAGAGCAACTGCTGACCTTTATAAACAGGGATCACAGGATCAGTGTAAATGGCAAGCAGCTGCAGGGTAGCGTATGACTATGGTCATTGTCCTCCCTGAATTACTAAATTTCTTATATTAACGACTTTGCTAGTACAGAAAAGACCCAATCATACAGTCACTCCTTTCCCACACAAGGAAATCCATTGTTGCTTCAGTAGTTGGGGAAAATTCATCTGTTGCTAGCACATTATGGTAACATAACTTCTCTGTTTTGCATTGCAAAATGGTTTCCCCAGGCCCTGAATCTTTTGTTCCAGTTTGTTTTTGCGAAGAGGGGGATGGAGGTGTTTCTGCTAAAATGGTGAGACTAGTTTTGAGGTTTCTTGGAGAGCCCTGAAATTGTGTTTTATGGTGAATGAAACAACAGTTTACAAAAATGGAAATTGCTGAAGGGAGAAGCAGCTTGTGTCATATCCCACTTTAACACAATTACAGATTTTGAGGGGGGAAATTCCTAGGCTGACAAACATTTTAATTTAATCTGAATCTGAAACATAGCAATAATGCTTTAGGCTAAGCCTTGTAGCTACTGAGAAGTTATAGCGAAGTTCATGCATCTGATGTGTCCCCCAAGGTGTTCATGTCATGTAAACTTCCTCATGTTTGAAGTTGTATTCATGGAATTCTTACATGCAAGGCACAGCAGTCAAGGGAAGGATTTATGAACCACATCTTGTTTTCCTCACTATGTGTCCCCTGCTCAGTACAAGTGCTGGGGTCAGAAAATTCCGTCTGGTTCCATCTGAAGCAGGACGCTACAGAAGCTTGAAGTGTGCTCTGACCTTCCTTCTTGGGTACCAGACATAGAGGTTTTCAGCCCTCCTACTGAAAATAATGTTGTAGCTTGTTACAGTCACAGAAAGGGCTGAACTCCATCTAAAGATCAACTTCCCAAGTCTCCCTTTCCCTTTGTGCCAACTCCTGTGGTCTTCAGCTGAACTTCGGAGGCAGCAAGTTTCTGTCTGTATGTTTGCCTCACTGCAGGCTCCAGACTTTGGTGTCTGAGCTAGAAATAGCTCAGAGATCTGATCCGGGAGGCAGGTGGGAGTCTCTCCAGAGATCTGTGAGCCATATGGACATTCCAGTTCTGCACAGAGGGAATGGCTCACGGTGGCTTTAGGCAACTCTTGTGATGTCCTCCTTGTGCTTCAGTTAAGTCCCGCTGGAGTTTCTGGCTGAAAATTAATTGCTGTCTGCTCAAAGATGTCTTGGCTTAATTTCTAAGAGGGAAATGGGATGTGCCCAAAGAAACATCCACCCTGCTGGGCAGAACCTTGATGGTTTGTAGGAAGCTTCCTCCTGCATTGTGTTGGTAGCTGTATATAACCCAGTGTGAGCAACTACCCAAGTACAAAGCTACTCCAAAGAATGTGTGTTGGTATAGGTATTTCTGTTAATAAAAGAGGTAATCCACTTCGAAGCTGAGCAAAGATGAATGACTTAATCTTTGCTGAACATAAAAGAAATGCTAATTTATCTAGGTTTTCCAGGGCTTAGAATGAAAATGGAGCTAGGTGTTGGAGTAAGCAGAACATAGATATCACTGTTACTATGGCACCTGAGAAAGTGTGTGCTCTCTGCTCTGAGAAATTCCATGAGCTTTTTTTTTTTTTTACAATGTTGCAGTAATTTCTGGGATGTTTTGCATAAGGTAGTTACAACTCTTTTTGTTTTGAGAGTACCAGGGATACTGGTTCAGCTTTCTCCCCAGCAGCAGATGCTCTCCCCACTTCTAACCTCACCTCAGTATTTGTAAGGATGCTGTTTTATTTGATGCTCCAGGGGAGGCCTTTTAAAGTCTTCTTTGCCTTCTGCTGACATTAATGAATATTGAGTCTGCCAAATTAAGATTTTGATGTGCAGGTAGATGTAATTACCAAAGTATGTTGTAGGGCAGGTTAAGAGAAGGAAAACTTGCTCACTCCTCCTTGAATGAATCTTTTGGCTTGTCTTCTGCCCCACTTATCCTGCATTGTCTATAAGCAGATGTTAGAGGAGTCACCTCATGGCTAGAGTCAGCATTTAGGGACTTAGGGACTTGTTTGGGCAAGACTGGTTGGTTTGTTCTCTGTTTCTTTCACTGCACAGAAAGGAATTAAATTGATCTCCTCACGGGTGACTCCTGTGTTGTAACTGGGCAGTTAAGCAGCACGTTAAGTGATGTTAAATGGTGATGGTATGTTAAAGCAGACTCCCCGGTGGTCTTCCACACAATCCTTAATTGTTGGTGATTAAAATGTCGGTGCTGTCCATAAGCAGTCAGGCTGTTTGCCTTGACTGTAGGTGATGAAAATGTCCCTGCTTGCTGTAAGCAGACCTGCAGATCTCCAGCCTTTGGTGAAGGTGAGGCAAGAGATCACCCTGCTACACACACAAAATGATACAGTCAGAACAACAAATCTTGTACTTGGGATACAGTCCTCACCTCTTGCTCTGTCAATTAAGTGCTGTCTCATTTAGGGCATTTATTGCTCCATTGTATTTTTGTGGTAAGTGAAAGACTTAAGCAAAAGCATAGGTAGTTTTAAAAAACTTTTGTGCACATACTGCACTTGGTTTTCCAGCGGCCTAAAAGCCTCTTAATGAGTGTGTTGCTTTGCTTGTTTGTTTTTTCCTCAAGGGATGGATGAATGAAATTTATAATTATGATCCAGAAACGTACCATGCTACGTTGACTCACTCTGTCTATGTGCGACTGGAAGGAAGCACCTTACGGCTGTCCAAACCCAACAAAAATATCTCTAGAAGGGCTGTGTACAATGAGCCAAAGCCTGAAGTCACTTATGTCAGCCAGAAAATTTATGAACTTACAGAGAGTAAGGTGAGTGTGCCTCATTTATCTCTGATTTTAACAAAGAATACCTTGAAACCTCTTCTTTAAACTTCAAAAGCTTGTTTTGTTTTTTTTTTTTTTTCATTCCTCTATTTCCCTGCTCTGTCATTATATAAACAAACCTGTCATGGTCATTAACTTACAAAAAATTGTGCTGGACTGTTGAGCAGGGTTTGGGAAAAAAATGGTTTCTATACAAGAAGGGAAAAGCATGATTTTTTTTTTTTTTTTCCTGTCGGTCCAGAGCAGAAGTTAACACATGGAAGGTCTGAGAATTGTTCACCACATGGCGGATTGCTGTGTGACTGTCCTGAAGCTTCCCCCAAAATTCATGATCGTTGGTGGTTCTGTGTATCCCAAGGCAGTTCAGACAGCATTTTATTTTGCTTGAAGGAGGAGTGTACATTGAATTGTGGATATAGAAGAGCAGAGTGAGAGGTAGCTGGAGCAGACAGGAATTTCTGGAGATAGGAATTTTTATGTGAAGGATAACACCAGGACAGTTTTCCTACTTGTTACTTGCCTCCATCAAATCTGTGAAGAGTTGCCATGTGAACTTAATTCCATTGGTGTTGTATTAAGTAATACATCAATACCCTGTTATCAAAAGAATAGATTTTTTTAATGTGCTGCATCAGTAGAGGGCCTTGGCAGTACAGATGTAGGAGAAAACTATGCTGCAGTTGACTGTGGGAGTTAGAGGGAGAGAGGGACCAAGGCAAGAGTGAGGAAAAGCTGCCTTTGTTTCCCCGAGTCAGTACAGGAAAGGAGTTGGCTGTCAGCTCTGCTTTCTGTTGAAAGAAGATGATGAAAAGATAAAGCAAAAACTTAACTCTGCAGTAGGCAGGACAAGCTCTCACTTGCTGCAGGAGCACTGTTCTGATAGTTGTTCCCCATGGTAACTTAGACTAATTTCCAGTAACTTCACCTCCATCCCCAACTGGTTGTGGAAGTGCCAAGTGCCCTGGCTGTAATAAGCACATGAGGGTTTTTTTCCGTTGTTTTTGGAGACCACTGGTAAGTTCAGTCCCTAGACAAGGATCTTTTATCACTCTTCTCATCACTTGCACTGTCTCAATTCTCCCTGAATATGCTGAATTTAGAATATAATTATCTACATTTCATGGCATAATTCTTAAATGCTTGAAGTGATTGTCACCAGCTTCAAACACTGAATTTCATCACATGGACCTGAAAAGCTGAGTTTAAAGCTCAGTTTGGATTCTCACTATCTACCCTGTAGTCACAAACCCAAGGTTCTTGGTTTCTATTTTTTCTGTATAACTATTTGAATTAAATATTTTAAATTGAAATTGAGTTTCTCCACATGATTGTAGAAGTCTGTGCTACTTGTGTGGTGCTTGTTTTAATTCCAAGGCTTTTCCACAGGCTTAGCAACAGCAATGGATTGAACTAGCTGTGAGTCAGGAGTCAGTTGAACCCCGGCAGATCCAATGTAGGATCTGTATTTCTTGTGTTCCTGTATTTGTTATGCAACATAGAGCCATCAAAGATAGGACTGAAATAGATTTAACCCTTTTATTTATCATTCAGATTTCCCTGGTTCCTAAGAGTCTGGCACGAAAACGGATTTGGAATAAGAAATACCCTATTTGCATTGAACTTGCTAGACAGGATGACTTCATGGCTAAGGCCCAGATTGATAGAGAGAATACAGAGGAAAAGTTATCTGCTGAAAAAGTGGACTCAAACAATGAAGAATCCAAGAAACCTCAGGATGGAGCCAAGTGCACTAGCCAAAAGGATCAAGTGCTTTATCTCTTTGGAAGGACAGGCAGGGAGAAGGAGGAATGGTTCAGAAGGTTCCTTCTCGCATCCAAGCTGAAGTCTGAAGCAAAGAAGCCATCCAGTGCATGTGGGAGCAAGCCAGGTATTCAAATTTTGTGTTCTAGTGAAAGTGTCTGTTGAAAGGAAGAAACCATTGCTGTGTTTGCACAGTGGTAGTTGTAGCAACTGCAGAGCCATAGTGATCTTTAGAGACAAGTAAGGCTAAAGACACTGTTCTGCTCCTTATCTTCGCTTCTCATTCCCACTTTCCCACCCTGCCTTTTTCTCTCTTGGCTGTATGCCCTCAGCTGTTGTTCATATTTGCAGGCTGGTTTCTGTGACTACTGCTGTGCAGTGACTGTAACAACTCCTGTCAGTTCTGTAAGGATGAATTGTTCAGTCTTGCCATTTTCCCCTCTATCCTGTTGGAGCTGATGTCAACATTTGCAGTGTTAGACTCCGTCCTCTTCTTACCTGTTCTTCCTCCTCCATCCTTCCTTCCTTCCTTCCACTCCAGTGTTTATGTAAACAGTAAAAATGATTCTTGTGGGTTCATAATAATAAAACACATTTTTCTTTTTTAAACCAATAGTCTTATGCTCTGATAGATATCTGGTAGTCTACAGTACTGATCACATGTTTGAAATATTAATTTAAACCCATCCTCTGATAAAATTTTAAGTCTGAATGACTCATGCTTTTTCCCTCTATCTCTTCCCTGAAAAGCTTTTTAAAAATTGTTTAACATCATTATTTCTGGCACATAACTTCTTGAAATGCAAATGCAAAACAGTGGCTAATGAAAAATTCTGACACTTACATGCTTTTCACTGTCCTTTTTAATTGTAACAGCCTATAATTAAGATAAAAAGAGAAGAAAAGAAAGAAGTGTGGTTAGAGGTACATTTTAGTCACCTGACTTCTATTTTAGGCATTCCCCAGCAGGGCTGGTAGGGATTCTGCCATATGTTATCCATATGTGAGTGCCCATATTTAAATATGCTATTGATCAGCTGAGTTTTCCAGCCTCACATCCTGCTGAGTGCTGAATCATACCAAATATTGACTAATTTGGGTTTAGGACCACCAAAGCATGCAGTAGTGGAATTTACTTCTACCTTTCGAAATGAGAAAGCACTGCTTTGAATGGGCTTTTTTGGGACAAATTAAATCTGCAAGCTGATTTCTGTCCTCTAAGTGTTTGCTCATATACTCTGTTATTTGAGTGTCAGGCTCCTTTTCTGATAAACAGGTTTTATTCCTTTTGATTTAGGAATGTTGCCAACACACAGCAGATCTGATAGTCAGTCTGGAGTTCTCACACACAGCCGGAGCAGCAGCAAGGGGAGTGCAGAAGAAATTGCATCTCAGCTGAAGCACAAGGACCTGGCCAGCAACGTCCGGCAGAAAATGCTCCTGGACTACAGTGTTTATATGGCAAAGTGTGTTCCACAGGAAAAGAAAAGCCCTTCAGGTAGTCCAGTCCTCAGTGCAGATAGCAGCCCTACAGCTGTGAAAAAGGTAATGCTTTTCCCTGAAAAGATGCATCAGAGGTGGTGAATCTTTTATCCTCTTACCTACTATTGTAAAAATCAGGACTGTAGAAAGAAAAATTCCTTTACCTGCAGGTTGGACCCAAACTTTACACACACTTGCAAGTTCTTGGTCGACTATGGTTTCTTCTTAGTGTGACTTTTAATGGATTGAATTTGATTTCCCATCTCCTGTCAAAGCTGTATTTTTTTTATGGCTGTTGCAGTGTCTTGTACCAAAAATGTTGTCCAAATGTAGCTGTAGATTTCCTTTCTTAGGAATGCACAGGTGTGTCCCTGCCAAAAAAAAAACCCCAAAACTGATTCCAAAAGAATTTCTGTCTTACGTTTAAGCTGAAAACAAACAAACCAAAATTCCACAAATCTCACTTCTTAATAGTAGTACAAAGTGGTGGTTTGGGTTTTTCTGCCTTTTTTTTTTCCCCCTGTATGTATAAAAATAATTGAAAGCATACTTTTGAGGTCCTAGCTTGTTGAAACAATTAAAGTGGAATTCTAGTGCTTGGTTGACCTTCTTCATTTTCTGCTGAAAAGAGCTAGAGGTTTTCTACTCTTCCTGAGAGGACCTGATAAGGACAGAATTGTCACATAGCAGAAGTATAAACTAGGTGGTGCTTGCGGCTGGTTTTTGGTGCAGATACTCTACTCTAAAACCTGTTTTCACTCTGCATTTGGCTTCACTCATGCACATGAAGCAGTGCTTTTTGTCCTGGACCCGAGAACTGTTCTTTTGCATGTTTCAGGAAGTGCTGAATCTCTTTAGTTCTCAGGAATGATGTCCTGGCCATGTTGCCAGGAATGGGGTTAGCAATTTGCCTCTATGTATCTGATGATGCTTTGGTTGTGGCTTTGACAATGGTGGGACAGTTAATTGCAGTATTCCTGCTGTTTGAGTTGGCTGGGGGACAGAAATGGAACTGGGTCTTGTACAGAATACAGTTTGACTTGGACAGTCTTGTCCAAAGATCCATGAGGCATGGATGGACTTCATGATTTCCATTTGGGAAATGTTTTATAAAATCACAGTAAATGGATGATTTGGGAGTATTGTGCAGTACATAGCAGTGTAATGGTAAACAATGTCCATGGCTCCTGCTAAACCTTTGGTCTCTTGGACTGCATCTGAATGTTAAGTGTGACAGCTTTAGTAAATGGGTCTATAATGTTAAGTACAATCACCATTCATTTCAAAGATGTGGTTCATGTTGTGCATCTTTGTTGCCAGGCTTTCCTACAGAGTCCAAAAAGGTGTAGAAAGCCACAGTATAGCATACTAATAAACACATTTTGAGTTCCTCCAGGAAAAAAAAAAATATTCTAGCCCCTGACAGTCCCCAAAGCAGTGATGAATTTGCTGCTGCATCTGGCACGTGTCAGAAATCAGTCTATAAATAGATCAGCTGCTGGCAGGAAACTTGCGTCACAGCAGAAGCTACGAACCCAGCAATTCTGCCTGCGTGAGGCTGCAGCCATTGGGAGCAGTCACTGCTAAGAAATGATGTTTAGAGCTGTAGCATCTACCTGCCTCCTCTTAGAAAGCACTGCTTTTATGCTGGCTGCAGGATCCTTGCCTGTAGGAATGAAAGGCACTTTGTTTCACTGCAGACAGTTGAGAGAGGTTAAGTATGGTGCCTTTCCTTCATGGAAACTTCTGGTCTTGATGAAATAGCTGACAGCATGTACACACCTAAAATTATTTCAGCTGCCTTTGCTTTTGTGTCTCTAGTCAGCGAGGCAACACCTGAGCATGTGTCTCTGAGAGTCTCAGGACCAAGACATAGTCCCCTTTCACTCTAAGCAAAACCTTCAAAGCAGCAGGAGAAGCAATGTGGTTCCCTAAATCCTATCTACAAAACTTGAGAGAAAATTTAACTTCCTTTCCACTTGTTCATCATCTACTTGTGATATTTCTGAACTAGATTTAAGGATGTGACCTCGGGTTTTGCTTTCCTGTTTTTTTGCTAAAACAAAATGAATGTAGAGTAGGGAAAAGAAGGGAAGATGTCTCTGCTAGATTTCAAAGCCTGCCCACTCTGGGCTTCATTGCTTTTGCTGGCAGAGGTTAAATTACATACAACTTTCTCATTCCATTGCCAGAGGTCAGTCTCCGTCTGTGTGGTCTCATTCTCTCTGCTGCATGTCAGGATGATGACAAGGAAGCTCACATCAGGCCAGCTGATGTGGTTGTAAAGCTATCTGTGCTGAGCATTTAATGTTCTCAGCTAACCTGGGCTCTAACTGAGCTGAGCACTGTCAGTGAGGCCTCTTCTGACCTTAGTTTATAGAATTTGTACAGCTGAATGACCTGCTCTGTGTTTTCAGTTACCAGATGCCCATGTGGAAGCTGAAGAAGAGGAACAAGAGGCCTGGGTGAATGCTTTGCTTGGAAGAATATTTTGGGATTTTTTAGGAGAAAAGTATTGGTCTGATCTAGTGTCAAAGAAGATCCAAATGAAGCTTAGCAAAATCAAGGTAAATAATTTGGAAATGTGCACTGCACATTGCCTGCGGAAGGAAACAAGGACATGGTCTTTATGCCTGAGAACAGCAGGAGAAAGACCTATTTCACCCTTACTCTAAAAAACAAGCAAATGAATGTGATACAGAGTTCCAGTTCAGCTTTGCTGTGCCACAGCAGAAGCTCAACATGTTAACTTTGCAGCTTCAGCTGCAAATGAACTACAGCTGAATAAACTATTTATGAAGTCTTTGTGTAAAAAGTAAAAGTATTATTGTATTTACTTAAGGGATAAATAGAACTGCTTATAAATTATGAAATCTGCTTTGGGAAATTGTAGCTTGTCTTTAAGATGGAGGAGATCAGGGAGCCACAACTCTAAAGTGTCCCTATTAACTTCAGACATCCACTGCTGTCAGAGGTCAGTGGGGCTCATAGTCAGGGAAAGAGCTGTCTGGGGTGATAGGACATAATTGTTCATCAACTGCAGAAGCTCAAAGGGTGAAGGGAGGAGTGGTGCTTTTGAGTGACTTCTGGGTTATCCCTTTGCATTCTGTAACTGTTCTGAACAGCAGCAGTTAATCACAGGCTTGTTTAGCTCCTGATGTTTGGGGAGGAGTTTGCCTGTTCCTAGAGGCAAAGGAAAAGGCAGTTTTGCTGACAAAAGCTCTGAAGTTTGGCTGCCAGCACCAGTGTGAAATGGTGTTTCTTGTGCTTTGGGAAATAAGCAGCAACCTAATTCTGCCGTGGCTCTTTCCACAATTGTGACAGCAGAGTCCCCAAGCATCTCACTGGAAACAGTTTATGTGGAAAGGCTGGGAATGGGGGATGGATGTATTTTTGTTAGGTTAAGGCACAGGAGATAGAATTTCTGTCAGTTTGAAGTACTTACAGTAGATAGGTGCACAAATCATCATGATTCTGTGCCTTTGTTAACACTCTGCATGCTGGATGTTAAAAGTCAGCATCTGAACATCAGCCTTTTAAAAACATGCAAACTTTCCAAGTTTAGATGCTGAATTTCTGGCTCAAATATTGTTTGGAAACTGACAAGTGTCAAAACCTAGAATTGGAAGAGATCTGTGTTCTTTTTCTGGTGGCTTTTCAGCTCAAACTTTCCTAAAGTTTCTCCTCAGGAAACAATGATATTTAGCTGCATAACATGGATCTCATTTTTACATTCTCTCATTTCAGCTGCCATACTTTATGAATGAGCTAGCTTTAACTGAACTCGACATGGGGATAGCAGTGCCGAAGATCCTTCAGGCCTTCAAACCTTCTGTTGATCACAGAGGTAAAATACGTGTTTCCTCTTCTGCTTTTGTCAGGTTCTTGCCTACGTATCTGTGGAGAACAGAATTTTGATCTGTGTGTCTTCTGGGTGTTGGCACCTTTAAAAAGCTTACTCTGAGGAGATACTGAGTAGTCTGTTTCCTGATGCCAGTAGCACCAGGCTTTGGTATAAACATTTCTATAGGGAAATATGATTGTGTCACTTGTTGGTCACAGCAGTGTATTTGAGGATACTCTTGTCACTTAAGTAGTTTCACAAAAAGACAAACTGGAGTTCATGTCTTTTAGCTTCCCAAATATTTGTTCTACGTGCTGAGGAGAGGTAGAGGCCATCTTTCTCCCGAGACCTGGTTTCATAGCAGATTTAAAGATTGTTCCTGAGAACGTTAAAGGTTTGTTAACTTATCTCACTCCATTCACTTCTTTAATTGCCATATGGTTACACTGGGCTGGAGAAGTAAAAGAGAATTATTTAAATCAAAGTGGAGAAGTTTCTAATTGGTCTGAAGGGAAATATTTCCTTGGAGAACCTGTTGTGTTGCAGCTATGGCAAACAACTTATTTTTGTTTTCAATTGCTCTTTCAACTCATACACAAAGATACCAGAATAATTTCTAGCTGGTGGTAAAACCAATAAACTGGTAGTGAGATGGTAGGAATTTGGTGGATTTCTAGTATTTAACTGTTGGGAGCTTCTGGACAGCTCTAAATTACAGGCCAGCAGTGAGCCAAACTTCAACAAGTCTCGGTAGCATATGTAGAACAGTAGCAACAAACATGGATGAAGCCAGATAACCAGATGAGGATCATAGCAGGATCAGTCTTTGCTAGCTCTCTGTGCCATGTTTCTATGTGAGGAAACAGACTATTGTGTTTCTTTGTGTGGTATCTTCTCAAAGCATGAGGGTATTGACCACACAGCAGCTGTGTAGTGCAACCTCGTTCCTTGCCAATGCTGGTTAGAGAAGACAGCTGAACTCAAGGTGCTTGAGGGGGGTTTTGTTCACTGAGGTAGTTTGTCTCTTCAAAATCTTAGTTCTGCTCTCTGTTCTTAGAGGTCAAGCAACAGAAGTTCCCTGGGATGGGGAATTTGTGATTGAATTCAGCTGTGCACAGTTCTAGAAAACAAGGCAGTTCCTGCTTAGAAACAATCTCGGCTACTTCTTTGCTCATATTAAGTAGCTTGGACCTGGACTTTTTAAGGTTTATTTTTACATACAACTCATTTGTCTGCCACTCTTATTGTAGTGTTCCCTAATTCGTATTAAGTCATCATCAGACTTTTACAACAATAGCAGATGCGTGAAATTGAGGAGGAAATAAACAAACTTCATTGCTGATATTAAAAGCATTGTGCCCCTCAGATCACTGACTAAAAGCACAAGGTGGCTGCTAAGCTCTGACCTTTGCCTTGTAAAACTGTGAGCAAAACAGACTTTGGGGAGTTACTAAAACTCTCTTGGACATACATAATGTGTGAACTGCTGCCACCTGTTGTATCCAAAGCTATTGTTTGCCCTTATCTCTCCTGAGACTTGCAGCTCTTTGGGGAACAGCCTTATCTCTGAAACACTGGGTACTTTACTTCTTGAAAGGATGTTTTCCACTGAGCGTTAGGGACAAAGCAGGTTGGAAAGGAGCAAGTTGTTTTGTTATCATGAGGAACAAAAACTGTCTTCAGAGAAATAAAAACAGAATAGCTGGAGTAAGCTCATGTGCAATAAGTATTTGGGGATCTTAAACCATGGTGCTGCTGCTGCTTCTATGCTTCCTGCCGAGACAGCAGCTTCTCCACAGTACTTAGGACATCCTCTAGTGTTCCCAGTAGCAAAGTGGCATCACCTTTGTTAGAAATTTTATTTTGAGTTGCTGAAAAAAGTGAATTTTAAAAAAAAATTCCATATATGAGGATTGACAAGTGGTTTGGTGGTTTCTTCTAAAATGAACTCATGCTTTGGGGCTCTCATCGGAGTGTTTGCCTGGATTTAAACATTTTTAAAATTCCTTTCTCTGTTCTCATAACTTCAGTTGTAACCAAAGACTAGTTCTAAGTCATAAGATGGGATTTAGGAGATTTCTGAACTCTTGGCTTCAGTTAGTTGTCAACAACAGCAGGAAGAACAAATTAACTCCTTCGGTTTCTTCTTCAGTTAAGCTGTGATGAGATGGTAGAATATGTATCTTTGCATCTCCTTTTATATTGTCGAATGTGGACTCTCAGTATCTGAATTAAGAGGTTGTAATGAATAATTACTGAAATTAAAATTACTACAGTTAATAATTCTAAAATATTTACTAAAGTCTCTTGTTTTGCTGTTGCACTTAAAAGACACCGTAAATGGTCCTTTATTATACGGTGCTTGAAATAACTAAATTTGTTAACAGACCTGTTAGGAAAACCCCTCTCTTTTTATATCTTTATACAGTCCAATCTGGCTGGCAGCACATGCTGTAGTATTTACTGTTCTTCTGTCGAGGCAGGGATGCCAGATAGCTCTGAATGAATTGTGCCATCTGCCCAATTCTCCACCCTCTCTCCCTCCATTACCTCCCCTCTGGAAAATGTGTGTGATCGTTTTGTGGCCAGAAGGAATTTTCCCTCTCAGTAATGGCATCCTTTGCTTAATTTGATCTACTGTTAAAGCAACATTGACGTTTGAAGCATGCTGACTCATTGGTTACCCAAAAGGTCTGTTTTGCTGGTTTCTTTCTGATGGTCTTACTGCAGTTTTGTTACTGTAAAGAGGAAAAATCTGTGTCGGCTTGTGTTTGAGTTCCTGTGTTTTGTTTTCGAACAGCACTAGAGAAACTCTCTGATGGGGAAAAAAAAAAATCATTTCTGTTGATAAAGAAGCTGCTTGTGCTCAGTTCTGCTTCCAACATGCCATCTCAGTGTGTCAGTGACCTGATCTTTGGGAGCTGTTAATAGAAATGGGTGGGACTGGGGCCAATGCCATTCTTTGGATCCATTTCTGCAGAAAGCAGTTGTTCTTCAGCTGAAGGAGGGCATCTCTTCCAGCTCAATCAAACCCAAAGAGCAGTTAGCGTTAATTACTTCTGAATAAGTAAATAAAAATAGAATACGTTAGTGGTTGATGTGCCAAATACTGGTAGAGCAGACTGTGTGCAGCTGCAGTGTCTGGGAAGGCAAGATGCATAATCTGTGCTTAGTGGCATCTGATGTCTAATCTCTGGATCACAAATACCCTGTGGCTCATTTTAATTGGTGGGACTGCAGGGCCTCACTTAAGAGGCAGGACCTGATCTTGCCGTTATTCCCAAGACAATTCTGTTGGTGATTGGTCTGTCCAGACAGTGGGATTTAATTCAGTAGCACAGCTCTGGAACTGTTCAAAGTAATGCCCCTGCTTGCTGTGAAGCATAAGAGTATTTGTAGTCACAGTGAGCCTTTCTCAACTTCAATACACCATCACAAAAGCCAAGGAGACTGCAGGCTGTGATATGTGACAAGTAATACTGCACTGGGATTTCAAGTTTTGATTCATTTGGAGAGTGATAGTAGTAGAGGAAGTGTCCCCATTTCTGCTTGGCATGAAGCAGTACTGTAAATAGTTTAAGTGAATCCCTTATTGTGTCTTATTTTCTTTATTGTGACTCAGATCTCTTTGGCACTTAAGGTGGACTTGCTGATCTCCCAACATGGTTTTGATCTGTATCTCATCATTCAGCTTTGTTCTATAGACTTAATGTGAACAGAAAAATAACTTTGATAATATTTTAGTTATTTGTGAATTAATGACATAATCAATTGATTAAAAAGTAGTTTTTGTCTTTGGAAAAAGTGTGACTTTAATGTCAGACTAGAATTAATTTAAACAAAGCTATGGTGACTGTTCTTAAAGTGACATCTTCTTGGTTGTTGTTCTTGGTTATTTTAGGACTTTGGATTGATTTGGAAATGTCCTACAATGGATCTTTTCTAATGACTCTGGAGACCAAGATGAACTTGACCAAACTTGGTAAAGAGCCACTTGGTGAAGCACTGAAAGTTGGAGAGATTGGCAAAGAAGGGTAAGGTCTTCCAGTGGTAGAACTGTGGTGAAAAAGGCAATTTTGCCTTTTTGTGTGCAGCACTGGCTCTGCAGTAGATTGAAAGGACTTGTTGGGGAGATGAATACACTTAATTGGAGAACTTGGCCTTTCTGTGCAACTTCACTGCTTGATTTCACTATTGGTAACTGCAAGATGATCTTTGGAAGTCCCTTCCAACCCAAACCAATCTATGATAATGTAACTTACCCAACTTGTAGTTTTGCTTTCCCTCTCATTTTTATGGTGTTGTTTGAATTCCATCAGTCTGTCCATTTGTATTCACCTACTGATTGACACCTGTCAAATATGCAGCCCATCAGCTGTAGAGTGTTGATTCTTTGTGATGTATTCTCTTTGTACTGAAGAAAGATGCAGTCCCTGAACAATAGCTGGTTTCTGATTGAGTGTACAACCACTGCCAGCAAATCAAGAAAACGTTCTCTGAATCCAGCCATTTGTTTAGATAAGAATAAAATGCTCTGGTTCTTCAGAATTAAGATACTAGATGCTTTGTATCCTTGTGTGAGAGCTCTGACTGTTCAGTCTGAGATATCTTGAAGTAATACAGCAGGGCTATATTACAGTGCAGCCATGACAAGAAGATAAATGTGAGAAAACTAATGGCTGAATGATCTCATACCCTGGTAGAAATTCAGAGGATTTAAAATCGACCTAGATTCTTATTGTCACTGCTGGAAAGAAATATTTCTGAATTTACAGCAGAGTGGTTGGCAAGTGTAGCTTGTAAAAAAAAATCCCTTTGTCCACCCCAAAAATGAGAGATAGAGAAGGAAATTTCTATACTAATCAAATTCTTGTTTTTTCCCCCATCCCTTCGGGATTTTCCAATGTATTTTTATATCTGTCCAGTGCAATGAACTGCCTCAGAAATAATTAGTGAATATATTGATTTTAGAGTTAAAAATCAGCTTGATTCAGGCTGAGGGATGGGCCCCCAGCAACACAAATGTAAATGTCTGTAGCTAAGCAACCAATTACTTGAAGGTATGAGCATTAACTCTATTGCTCCCTGCTCAGGGCCAGGTACCATGCCAGCTTCATATGAAGAGCAGTCCAATGTATGGTACCTTGAATAAGATTTTTTGGTTGCTTGATGGTCATTTTTTTTTTTCCCCTTAAACACAGGGGATATTCTAAACAGACAAAGACTCTGAGGTAGTATGGAACGGTTTGATTCTTATCTATGCTGTGTTAGTTAACATTACTGGCTTTTTTTAATGATCAGTTGACAGCTGCTGTGATAAATCAAACCATACTGCATGTGCTTGCACCCACGATCATACTGTCTGTAAGTGATGCTTGCTGGTTACTTGAGCTCCTTTCTGTCCCTCGTGAGCCTAGAACAAAGTACCTCTTGAGATAGAGTAAGCACAAATTCTTGTAAGAAATTACACAAGTTCTTGTAAGAAAGTCAGCTGCTCATCCAGGAAGAGGAAGGTAGGGGGAGCAGCACTGAGTTGTAACTATCCTTGGACATTGTCATTGTAAAGCGAGAGAAATGGTTGAGTGTTGCAGTTCATTCTGTCACTGCTGCTGCATTACTGCTTGGAATAGAAGTGAGGTCTGATGTTACTTTGGTAATGCTCTCTTGCATGCACTCTCAGGAAAGTGCAGCTCTCAAGGGGTGGAAAACTCTTTACTTGCCTATAATATTACTGTAGTAACAACTTTGACCATACCAGTGATTAAGCAAGTGTAGATGGGCTAAGCCAAAGTTACCAGTTTCTTGCCCCATCAAGTCCTTTTTGCTGTGTTGTACCATGTGAAAAAGTAAAAACAACAAAAACCAAACTAACAAATGGCAATTCTTACAATATTGTGCAATCTGCTCAGGAACAATACTGTAGCTCCAAAGTGGTTTTTGTGCCAACGTTTGTGTCCTGTAAATGATTCATTGTATGCAGAGATCCTCTGAAATCTCACCCCAAGCTTATTTGTTGTTCAGTCTTGTGGTCTTAGCCAGTCAGTGCTCACTTGTGGAGGCACTTCAGAGGGCCCCACTGCCTAGGCAAATAAAACACCTTGTAAGAGGCTGACACCTTTGAGGGCTTTGCAGGTGAACTGGGCATGCTTTGAACTGGGTGGTATGTGTACAGGAAAGTGAAGGCAGGTCACACCCAGGCACAAAGTGTGTGGTCTGAATTTGACCTAAAAACATGAACTTCGCTGAGAAACAGCTCCAGCATCGCTATTCAGGTCAGTGCCATGAGCCATCCTCCCGTGCTCCAAGTCCCGAGGGAGGTGGTACAGTTTGGTGTGCTGATCACTCTTGGGCAGGTACCAAATGCAGCACTGGGTAAGAAGAGGTTTTTCAACTCCAATGCCATAGCTTGTGTAGCTCAGTGCCCAGTGCTGATGTGGTTACTGCCCCCGTTCTTAAGTAGGCAGTTAGGGAGGAGTGTTCTGCACTGAACTTTGCATGAACTGTCCTTTAACATTAAGACTTCCTACAGCAACTAACAGTTTGTTCCATGTACAGAGCAGCAGACACTAGCCTCAGTCCATGTCCTGTGTGCTTCAAATAAATTTCCAGGAATACACTCACACAGAAAGAAAACAGAGCTTGCTCAGAATCCAGTTTAAACTGCAGAGTGTTACAGTCCTGGGTATAGTCCCTAGGGCTAAACCCCTGTGCTTTTGAAGCTTGTGTAACTATTTTAAGCTCTTGCATTCAGTAAAGATCTGTTAGTACTGAACTGCGTTCACTGCCTCTTTCCCTCATTTTAATCCGTTTAAAAGATTAGAATTTTTTCTGTGATAATTTACATAAACTCTTCCAGAATGGAAGTCTAGGAATTAGTTACTACTGTGTGAGGTTTTGTACCCTAAGAGCAGCACTTGTTTGATTTTATTACTTTACTTTCTTATTCCTTTTCTCCACATTACGTTCTTTGCCTTATTCCATCCCAGACTCTTTCAGAAAACTTAACAAACAAAAACCCAACAAAATAACCCCTCCCGAAATTTACATTCTGTAAACACCATTCACTGTCAGAATAGCTTAAAAATTCGCAAGCCCAAAGGTCAATTTCTCTACAAATGGAGCAGAGAAAGGAATATTTCCAGCAAAGATACTAAAGGGAGATTACAGCCTACATTTGTGTGGGACAAAAGTATCTCTGTGAAACATCTGAGAAAATACTACATCCCACAGTTATGTTAGACTGCTTCTGTTAATAAAATTGCCTTTTTTTCCTGTACAGAATTGGTAAGTGATACACACACTGTATCTGCAGGAAGGTGAAGAGCTAGTTTGAGGCAGCTGTGTTCTGCCAGTGTGAGGGCAGAGCATTTCATTTGGAGGCAGATAACAGAAAAGGATTCTCCTATGCTTTCCACATACTACTATAGCTGTAAATTTGTCTGTGTTGCAAACGTTGCATGTGCGTGTGAGTAGCCAAAATGGAATTTATTGACTTGGGTTAAAAGTGCTGTGCAGATAATGGTGGTGTATAGGTTGTGAAGATAAGGGGGGGGGTTGTGTTAGCATTCATTTAACATCTTTAGGGAATTCTGGGATTCACTTAGCAGATGGTGTAACTTTGAGTTTTCTTTCAGTACAGGACAGAATCACATGTTCTCACCTTTCAGTTTAAACGTATGTCTTTGTAAGTGTTCCAAAACATGAGAAAACCCTGTCCAGCCTCTGTACTTCTTAGCTTCACTAAGAAGCCACGAGCAACAAGAGAGATGCTTTCAAATATATTTCAAATAGTCTCCACACTTGATTTGAATATGTAGAAGAGCCATTCCCCAGCCAGCCTCTTTCATTCAGGATTATATTCCCCTGGGGAAAACACAATTTCTGTTTGAAGCTACTTCTGACAGACTGGCTTCAGAGCGAGTTCAGTTTTGTTCTTTCAGATAGAGTTTATTAAAAAGAGGAGGAGACATTTTAAAGTCTCCAGTAGAAATCCATGTAATGCCAGCCCAAGCTGTAGGTGGTGAATAGCTGCTTAAGGATATTAACATTTGACCTGGAAATTGCATTGTTTCAGTTTCAGGCCAAGGGCGTATTGTCTTGCAGACAGCGATGAGGAATCCTCCAGCGCTGGCTCTTCAGAAGAAGACGATGCTCCTGACGTGGCAGGAGAGAAGCAGGTGACTCCAGGAGCAGAAGGGTGAGCTCTGTGGTTTTTGTTAATCCTTTCCTCTCCAGGCTTAATAAACTGATACCTTGGTCCAGTCCTGTAATGCTCATTTTCACACAGGATGCTACGAGTGAGAATATGTCCAAGCAATTAAACACAACTTACCCATTTCTAGAGCAAAGATCAAGGCTTGCACTACAAATGGAGAGGAAGTTGCTCTGCTGAGTGTTCAACCATGCTGGGAGCATTGTTCTCCACACAGCACTTCTGCTGAGTGACCTGTGCAGTGCTTCGTATGACACCTCTGACTTTCTTCACTGTTACATTACGGAAAGAACAAAGTCTTTGGGCCAGGGAACCTGTGGGCACCTTCTGCAGGGTGTCTTGCCTGGTAGCAGGGCCAAGAACAGGATTTTGTGTGTGAACTTGAAACGCTCTGTGTCCAGTATTTCACCCACACTGATCCTGCTGATCCCTTATTTCCAGTGAAAAGAACTTCAAGCCTATTCAAGCCCAGCTTCCTCAAACGTGGGTTTCTTGGTGAGGGTTTTGTTTATTTTTTTTCCCTTGAAGGGCTTTGAGTGTGCTGATGCAATACTGCCCTCTGATGTGCAAGTATTTAAAAGCACATGTCGCAGTGTCAGTTTGGGAGCATCATTCTTTGTTTTGGCTGCGGTTCTGATTTTTTTTTTTCCTTCTTTGCTTTCTACAACTGATTGAAATGATGCCATACAATGAGAAATGCATAGCAACCCTGAAATGTCTCAAACAATGACAAGGTTTCCTGTGTCTGAACATATCTCAGTGAACACACCTAAAGGCTCCGTGACATGTCCAAAACGCTCAAGGGAGTTATCTTGGAGTTTTAGTCCTGAAACCTTTAGAAAACTATGTGATGAATTCTTATAATTATTTCAATAGATGCATTTAATAATTTCAAAGAATATATAGATCATATAAAGAACTGTTAAGGGCAAAGAGAGGGAGAACAAAGAATTTCCTTACACCTTTCCAAAACCTGCATTATCATTACTATAGAAACTGATGAGGGAGGAATATTTTATCTGGGTACAGTTACAGCTAGTGTAAAATCCAAAAGTTGAAGTAATTCACCTCTTTATCAGCTGAGCAGGTTCTTGTCTTAGGCTAAGGAAAAATTCTGTGAAAGGCTGACTAAACATGAGTTCTGTGCAGAAGAGGGAAACCTTATTTCCTTAGCAAGGCTGTCTGCTACATAACATCAAGAGCCACAATTGGGTATAATATAAGGTGTGAAAATACCAAACATGCTCTTCCTAAAGCATGTAATTCTGAAATGAGATAGGTGTGAGAAAAGACATAGTCCTTAAAGCATCTGTTTGCAAAGCTAGGCTCTTCCCTGACACTCTTACCAGGAAAAGTTGCCTCTTTCTGCAGTTGTGGTTTTGGAGCATCATTCCACCTGCTGCCTAAATGGCCTTCCTCTTTCAACACCCTTCTAGTCACTGCAAAAGCTACAATCCCTTATAAATGAGAACCTTTTTGCTTGATACACACTGTTAAATAGACATGATGGAATGTGATGTTTGGGCCTTCTCTGCTGAAATGTGCTTCCGTCTCAGTTCATCTGTGTCTTGACAGTTCTGTTAAAAGGGTAACAGACAGGTTGTCACTTCTCATGCCAGCTTGCTGGCAGAAATGGTGAAACTATATTTGCAATTTTAAAATTATTTTGTATTTCCAATGCCATCTGGGATGGTTTTCAGACTGGACCAAATTTCTGCCAGACACTTGTAGCTAACAGCAGTGCTGCTGTGTGCAGGCTCTGGTTGATACTGCTTGGATGTGTGAATATGTTTCTCTTTAGAATTTTTTCATCACACCTTGTAATGATTTAGTGGGAAATCCATGTCTTATGAAACAACAGGTTTAAGAAAATTACCTTGAGGTACTCTTTTTCTGCTCTCTACCTAAAGGTATGTTGGAGGACATCGGACAAGTAAGATCATGAGAATTGTGGATAAAATCACTAAGTCAAAATACTTTCAGAAAGCAACAGAGACTGAGTTTATTAAGAAGAAAATTGAAGAGGTCTCCAATACTCCATTGCTGCTAACAGTTGAAGTGCAAGAGTGCAGAGGAACGCTAGTAATTAACATTCCACCTCCACCTACTGACAGAATATGGTAAGAAAAGCTTCCTGCAGAACTGGGCAGTGTTTTAGGTGTGCTGCCTAAGGAACTGCAGCTAGCAAAAAGGGTCAAGTAGCTGAAATGGGTTCTGGAAGAGTGGTAATGCAAACAAGTTGTAAATGAGGTAGGAGCTGCTGTTAGAACACTGACAGTTAACATGCTGAACTGTAGGTGTCATTGAAGTGTTTATAATAGAACCTCTTCTGTATACTCTCCTAAGGTATGGCTTTCGAAGACCTCCCTACCTGGAGCTAAAAGCTCGGCCAAAACTCGGTGAGAGAGAAGTAACACTGGTTCATGTGACTGACTGGATAGAGAGGAAACTGGAACAGGAGTTTCAGGTGTGCCATTTCTTTGAAATAAGTACCATGTCAGAAGTTGCACTTAAATAAAAGCATGCTTCTAGGTGTCCTTACATAATAGAGGGACAAACTCCTGTCTGAAATTGAGAACAGATATTGAGCCTGGTATTGATGGACACATTCTGTGGTTCAGTGTGAGCAGTGGCTCAATGCTGAACTCAAGGACCTTGGAAATTTGTTGCATTTAAAGTAATCAGAAAACCAAGACTTCATGTGGTCTATAAAATGTAACTTGATATATTTACGTCTTTCCACAGAAAATCTTTGTCATGCCAAACATGGATGATGTTTATATTCCTTTAATGCACTCAGCCATGGATCCCCGCTCTTCTACGTGCCCTCCTAAAGATCTGATCACGGAGGGCCCTGAACAACCATGACATGTGAAGACTCTTACAGTTTACAGTATTATAAAAGTTATTCACATGGTTTTATAAACTGTGCTGTAGTTCTCATCCTTAACTCATGCCACTTCCCCCACCTCCCAAGGACTGCCTATAACCTTACCTTTGTGCTCACTTGCCTGGTTATTGTTCCTGTGTACTTCAGCTACATGAAGTTTCATTCCATTAAGCGGTTGATTTACTTTTGTACTGGCTGCCATCAGGATTTTAACTCGGAGGCTATGATGACCTGCTCTTTGGGAGACGGAGGAGGAATCTAAGTATAATAGATGGAGGAGCTCATTGACACACCTTTTGTTTGGCTTGTTTTCATGCTATGTTAATGTGCATTAAAGCCTTGAGAGGCTGTTTGGCAGCGAAGGAACTGCGTGCCAAATGGAAAAAATAGTCCTAACTAAGGAATGAATTTATGAAACTGGAAGAATATTTTTTTCTTTCTCAGGCAGTTGGAGGTGTAGAATGAACTGTTTTATGTTCTTTCACTTCTGCAGTCGATAGCTTGTGTCAAGCAATCAAAATATGAAATGCTTTCAGGATAAAAGAATGTAAATTGGATATATAGGAAATATTGTGATTCAGTGTGGTAGATACATTGTTGGTTTTGGTTGTTTTGTTTTTTTTTTTCATACAGAACTTGTGCTTTTTTTGGGAAGCAAGTAGCCATAAAACACAACTATCAGTGAAGGTGGGGCTGCCAGATTTCTGTCTATGAGGAAAAAAAAAGCTGGAAAAGCCATGAGACCAAACCATAGCAAGCCGCCTTATAGTGAGGTACAATCACTTTGGTTCATGATTAACTCTGAATGTTTCTAAAGACATGAGCACACATATAAATGTCAATACTGCACATTACCAGGAGTACTTAGTTACCTACTGTGTAAAGCCTCTTGCTACAACAAAACACACCAAGTTCTTTCTTCTAAAAGTTTGTTGCTGTGAGTCTTTTCCATTGCACTGTGTTTACACCCGAAGCATAGGATCAAACTGGGGTCACAGCCCTGCACCTGCAGGCATCAGCTTGATGCTTGTGAGCACAGCTGTGACTGAGATTTTGACCCCCATGCCTTGGTTCTTTGGACTTTGTGGAATAGGAATTTAAGCATTGCAATTACTCAAGCTGATTGCTATGTCATCGAAGACTGTTTCTGCTAATTAATGGCCAAAACAAAGTGGGGAGGGAGAACTGCCTTTTCTTTCTATCTGGTACAATGATTCAAGATGTATGCAGGAAATTCAATATTCAAACACTACATATCCACTATTTAACACATGTAGTATTTTTCTGATACTTGTTGCCAACTGCTCATGGATGTCAGAAAACATTTTAGTTTACAAAGAAGGTGAGCGCTTTGGCTCTCCTTTAGCAACATGATTTGCTTTTTTTTTTCCCTTAGAAGTAATTTTTTAAGAACTTTTTTGTATATTGCGTTGTCACATTTGATGTAAATCAGAATTTCCATGTGTAATGATTTGCCATCTCTAAATGAAGCTACTATATTGAAGGTTTTTTAAACAGCACATTGCCTGAAACGTTAAGACAAAAACTAGCATTTAATATATTTAAAATTAATTCTATATTTGAACACCTATTTTGGTTACCTTTAATTGAAATATTAGTAGGTTGTATTTGTTACCTAAACTCCTCCTTGACCATTCCAGGCTGTGTGTATTCTGGGGTTTGCTCTGATCATGTAGGCAGTTTGCCTTCCATGAAGTCTGCATGTCTCGTACGCAGGTCTTTTATATTTAATTTCTATGTGCAATAACTGAAGTTGGAGGATTAGATGCACTAATGTGTAAACAGATTTAGAGTTATTACACAAGTTTGTCATATTGCACTTCGTAAGCCATGGGTAACTACAATCTGCTTGCTTTGTTTTATTAAATAAATTTATCCCATGTCAAACAATTACCGACTTAAAATTCTACCATGTGCATAAAGGATCTCTCACCCCCAGGCTCCCCAAATTGGTTTCGTGCATAATATCCAGCTCCTTTTTCACCCAGGTGCTTTGACTTGCAGGAGTGCTGGACTTCTGCTTCCACACTGCAAATTCAGCTACTTCAGAAAAAACTGCCGTAGTGGTGTGGAGTAGAATCATTCGATAGATGATTCACCCCCATTCCACCTTCCCCCCCGTCAGCCGCCAACCAGCAGCTCGCACGGCTGCAGAGGCAGCAGCGTGACCGCAGCATGGCGGCTGCCGCCTCCCGTGCGCCAGGCTGCGGCGCCATTTTGCCCGGTGGCTGCAGGCTCATCAAGCCGAGTTGTCGCTTGCCTTTAAAAGAGCCACCCGGGGCGAGCCGAGCAGCCCCAGTTATGAACAAGCACCTCACTCTAGCACTACAGCTTGGCCAGCGGCGCCGCAGGCAGGGCACCCCGCCGGGTCAAAGGCAGTGCAGGAAACGGGCGGACACGCACAAGAACCAGCCGGACACGTTAGCGACCTGCACGCAACTTTTATTTACCAGGTCGCTCCAAAATGCGGACAGTCGCTGCACAGGCCCTGCAAGACACGGATGGAAAAGGGTAGGTTACAGACGCGGTGCCACGCAACCGCCCCACGGATTGGGCGGCTGCCTGGGCGCTCAGTAGCAGTTTTGCTTCATGCCTGTCAGCAGTCTAACACGTGTCAAAAGACATCACCGCAGCCCGGCTCCCCCCGCTCACGCACCCACCCTGCTCCCTGGAGCACTCACCCCCTCCCGCCGCGCCGATGGAAAGGCCGTGCACGCCCCTCGCTGCGCTTTATAGAGTGGCTTTCTCCCCGCCCCTCGCCTCGACCAATAGGACTCCAACTTGATGTCACGTGCCGCTGCGGGTGCGGCTGCGCGCGAGGGTGCGCGGGCTGTGGGCGGGCTGTGGGCCGGCTGTGGGCGGGCTGTGGGCGGGCTGCGGGCGGTGCGGGGCCGCCCACAGGTGCTGAGGCGGCGGTGGGCGGGAGGAGCTGAGGCGTTGAGGGAGCCAGGTGAGGAGTTGCTGCCTTGTTGTGTGCGAAGCTTTATTCGCCTCTTCAGAGATTATAGTGCTCTTTCTTTAGTGGTTTGCTCAAACGCTTTGTTAATGTGGAGAAAAAAAAAAGGCTTAATATTTAAAATGTGAAAGTTTAGGTCCTGCTCGGCCCTCGGAGCTGCTCACCTCTAGGGCGGTGCCTCAGCCTAGGAGGAGAGGTGCAGAAAGTGCGTCAGGGCGCAGGTTACCGCGGTCTTCCCTCCCGTGAGGCCATTTGAGGGGATTTGGTACTGGCATGCGCGGTTTTTGCTTAACTGAAAAACACCTCCCTTAACGTAGCACAGCATGGAATTCGTCTTAAAGCTGAAAACGTTGTGTTACGAGAGCTAACGATCCCTGAACGCTTGCCAGCTGCTCTCCACACGGCAGGCAGACAGCTCCGTGCCGATCCCGAGGTGCTGTCGGAGGCCTCAGGGCTAAAGCCATATGCCACTGTATTCTCCGGGGAGGCCTTGTTTCTCACACAGCATCACCTGTGCTCTTTGCACATGCACAACTACCCACAGCTGCTGTGTGGTTGCAGGACTTTGTGTACGTGCGGTGGAGCTCTAGGTGTGGGCCTTAGGCATTCTGTTGCTCTGGCATGCACAGTGCAGTGTGTTAGGGGCTCTGCCTCTACTTATATAGTCTGAATGCTTAAAATGCAAGTCCACTACAAAGAAACCCATTTCTCAGTACCAGAGAACGGAAATATCTGTGTGTTTTGTAACTCAAGCATGTTTTTATGCGTTCAAAGTTGCAGGTTAGATCATATCTCCTGTCCGTATAACCAAAGTCATGCTTGATACAAGAGTTTGCTGCCAGAGCTGATCTGTTGTGGGCACACCGAGTACTCAGTGTGCTCGGCAGCTCCATTAATGGTATCAGTATTAAAAAGCAAACAGTATGTAGCAAGGACAAAGTCGGTTTGTTACATAAATAGGCGTCTGAGAGCTAGGCCTTTGCCAAGCAGTGCAAATTTACTCTCCTTTTGATAGTTTTTTCCATTTGATTCAATATTTTTTTATCTGTTCAGAGCAGCCTGGACCTGGCCTGTGGTTCAAAGAGGCACATACTTTGGTTTAGCACTTATTTCAGGCATTGCAAAGCACATGAAGGTCAAAAGTCAAAACAAGAGCTATGCCAAATCAATCTGTCCTGATCTGCGTGGAAATGGGAAAAAAAGTCACAGGGAAGCTGTACTGCGCAGGGAGGTCTTCATTAAGTCTGCATTTACCCATCTGGTATTTAAAATAGTAGCACCAGCCAGGGAGCTGCCACTGCGCCCGGCGGGTCGAAATGCGCCTCCCGGCCGACCTCTTCTCCAGGCAGGTTTTGCTGGAGTTCAGTCCAAACAGGGAAGCTCTGGCAGCAGAACGAAGCCACGGGGCAGGGCTAAACCTTCGCAGCCCCCGGCCCTCCTTCCTCCGCGAGGCAGACCCGAGCCGAGCGGTGTCTCAGGCGGCAGCGGCGGCGAACCGTAGGCTGGCGGCGGCCCGGGTGGTACCGGTGCGGGGCCGCGGCCGCTCGTGGCTGACGTCGGTAGCCCGGACCGGGCGGCCCCGCCCCGGCGCGGGGAGCGCCGGACACGCTGCGCCGGGCCGCCAGCGCCGTGCCGGGGAAGCCGCCTGGGCCCCCGCTGTAGCAGTCATGGAGCTGCTCCGTCGCCTTCGTCTTCTCCTCAGCCTAGGTGCGCTGCTGGTACTGCTGTCGCCGAGGCCCTCGGTAAGCAAGGCGTGGACCAGGCTGAGCCTGTGCGCGGGGCCTGGCCGGGGGACAGCTGCTCTGCGCAGCGGGGAGGGCAACGGCAGTGCCCACGGCCTGGCCGTGGGCAGAAGGTTGAGCACGGCTCGGCCGCGGTGCCGTTGCGCCCGAGTAGGTGAGGGCCGGGGGAGAGCAAGCCCCGTACAGGCCAGTCCCCCCGCCGACAGGGAAGGGAGCTGAGGGGGCGCACGGACGTCCCGGTGGGCTCCTGCCAAGGTTTTGCCCAAAGTTTGCGGTGGGTGCCAGTGCTGGCGAAGCCAACGCACTGCCCGTTCTAGTGTCGTTGATGCACTGTGCCCGTTTGTATGCGCAGCGGTGAGGGGCTGCAGCGTGCCGGCCTGATCCTGCTCGACAGCTGCCTACCTGCCTCGGTGTCCCTGGATGTGTAATGGCCCTTGAAAGATAGTACAGAAAGCAGGACAAAGAAAGTCTTGGAAGCTAGAACTGTGTAGGTGGATAGAGGAACTAGTGAGACATGCTGGAAGATCTTTGTTCTATCCCTTCATAATCTCCTAAGCGAAGAGGCTTGTTTTCTTTCTGAAAACCTTCACTGGATATAAGTTGATACCCAAATGCAAATGAATAGCCATGTGCCTTGTATGCTGCCTTAAGGCATTGAGATCATTCTGATTCCAGAGCAAAGACAGCAATGTGCACTAAGTGTACAGATAGTTGGTTGGTATGCAAAAGAGAGTATAATAAATGCAGAGTTCAAAGACAAAGTGCACAAGTCACTGCCCTAGAAAACCTCTTAAGAAATAACCAGGTTGGTTGTAAGGTATGGGGCAATAAAAGCACAGGGAATAGTGAAACTGGTGCAAAGCAGATGGAATGCAGAGCAGGTTATTTGTACAGAGGTAATAATTTGAAACGGTGTACTTTGAAATGGGTGCCATCTGACTAAGAATGGAAAACTTAAGTCTTCAAAATTCAGTTCTGAAAGTTGTTCTTTTTTAAATTCTCAGGATCAGGAGCCTGGCCAGCTGGCATTTACTGCTTCCATTATCTGAAGTGCAGCAGAGGAAAGTTTTAGACTCAGTGCTTTGATGAATTGTCCATTGTTACCTGAAAACTCTGATGGGGTTATAGTTCAGGTTAAGCAAAGCTGAAGACTGTTTTTTTTTTTTGCTTGGGATACAATAACTCCACTCCCCTTTTTTAAAAGTAAACACATTCTGTGAAAAGTGCTTTGTGTTGTTACTTCATTAGGAAACTGGAAAAAATTACATTCACTATGTCAACAAAATTTACTTCAAAATCTCTATTGTAGAGTTGATAATGTCCTTCTCTTAGTCTGGACTATAAAGTTGGGCTGAGATCTCAGGGTCCTGACAGATTTTGCCAGAGAAACACTGATTTGCAGCTCTTGAAGTTTTAAAAATAGTACTCAGTGTGAATACTAAGAAGTATTTTAAAATGCTAGAAGTACTTTTTAGATCAGTAGATTACTGCAAATTTTCAAATAATTTTACTTGCATAGTCACAAAAATCTAAACTTGGGTCCTGATAGAATTCACTCCCTTTTTTCTCTGGATGTCTTACTGCCCTGCCATCTTACCTCAGAGCAGTAGCTGATCTTGACTTCTCTGTTTGTTTTCTCAGCCCTTACCCTGGTCTTCTTGCTGTGCCAGTCCTCACTGTGACTCCCAAACTAAAATCTGTTTTGTGCTTCAGTCTCTTTTCAGAACTAGTTTTAGTTTCTGAGGATTTAGTCCCAGCCATCTCACTTGTGATTAACCCATTTAACTGGCAAGGCTTATTTAGAACTGTTAATGTCACCTGAGTAAAAATTTCCCATGGAAAATACTGGCATACAATTCTTGGTGTCGAGATAATCTGAAAATCATGAGCATGCCTAAAGATTTTGCAGAAAATCTATAGATTTAAGAGTGCTGGTGAAGATTTGCTGTGCTCTATGTTATTTTATAAATGTTCTCTTTGCTCTTTTATATGCCAGCTTTAGTACTACTGTTTTCCTGCAGTTTATATTGTATGTTTGTACAAGGGCTTTCTTTCCTGTCTTGTCTTCATAAGATGAAATGCTGCCTCTTGTTATTTGGGTGTCACAGTGTACAGCTCTGGGAATTGCCCTAGTGGTGTATGAGAACATGTTTTACAAGGGTGACATCTCAGGTGCAGCATTGAGAGTTGCAGCAGAGCTGCCACTAGCTAAGCAGTCACTGCAAATGTTGCATGCTGATGATTTACATCTCTCTAGTTTGAAAAAAAAACTCTTGGTTTTGGGACACACAGACATTCTAAGTTATACCTGTTTCTCTTTTAACATGGAGTCAGTGCAACTCAAAAAGAGCAACCCGTCTGGGATTAAACTGGCATTTAGGACATGGATATATTCTCTCCTGCAGCCTGTGGGACTGGTTTCAGTGCCCTGTGGCAGGCTGTGTGCAGGCAGCACATGCAGGCTGCACCTGACAAGGATGGGAAAACCCCAGCCTTAGCCAGATGTCTTCTCTTCTAATGCGTTTTTTATCTCAGCAGGAGCTGTTTGGCCAGTGAACTGATACAGGCATGAAAACCTGTATGAGACAGCAGAAGGTTTTGAGGAGGACTTGTTCACTATGTTAACTAACATTTATATGTTTTATTTCAGTTGCAGACCTCCTTGTTTACTCAAAAAAAAAAAAACCAAACCAAAAACCCCCAAATTCTCAGTATGTTAGGCTTTGGGGGATTTATGGATGTCTTGCACACCTAAAATTATCCTGAACATCTCAGTCCTGGAGTGTAAACTCAAGTGTTTGTAGTACCATCTTACTCACTTTGGTTGGTGGTGTTCTTGTGAATATTGAAATAAGTATTGTGTTTACAGAGAGAAACATCTGAAAACTCATATGGGAATTAATGATGTAAGAGCACCACACAAAGTTCAGTCAGGTCAGAGGACTTTTGGAATAGACCTCATGTAGTTCTGGTTTTCCTGTTGCAGTGGAATGGGCACAGGAGTGATAAGTTAGTGTTGAGAAGTAGCTAACAAAGATGTGTTGGAATTTAGTTTGAGTCTGAAAAATCTGTAGATTTGATTTCACTGTCTAAAGGAGATAGAGTTTATTATTTGGCAGCTCTCTTTCACATATTAACTTTGTTATTTTTTCTACTGAAAAACTCCCCCCAGTAGTTTACTGAATTTTACAAGGAGTTTCTTCATGGCCTGGTGTTCTCGTGTGTGGTGAGCTTTAGCCTCTAGCCAGGCAGTGTCATTACAGGGAAGCTGTCAGAAGCAGGGTGATGAATCATAGGCTCTCTGTGATGGATATGCCAAGTGCTTGCAGTGTGCGCTAGTGGCTAAAAATGTTTTGGTTTGCATCCTTCTTGGGTTACCAATTGTGGTTCCAGCAGCATAAATTGTGGTAGAGGCCTTTTCTTATCTGAGGAAAGTGTCTGGTGTTCTTAAAGCTGGGAGTCTTTGTTAATAGCTTTGTAGTAGAATGCAAAAGTGCAGCCTGGTGTAAGCTCACCTAATTATGGAGTGAGGAATATGGATTTTTTTCTTTGAGCAGTTCTACATCTTGCCAGTTTTTTTGTTTGGTAAGCTAGGCGTCCTTTATCACCCATCAGACCTTGCAAATTAAGTTTGGTGCATGTGTGTTCCTACTTAAGATGCCAAAAAGAGAATATCATTACCTGGTAACATATGGCACTGTCACTTGTTTAGTAACACTCCGTTATTTCTATGAAGTCAGAGTCAGCAGCACACCATCACCCCCACAGTGTCACTACAAGGTGTTTTCCTGTTCTTTGTTCGTACATGAAGAACCTCTTGTGGTATCACCCTCACAGCAAAGCATATTTCTGGGTTACAGAATGATAACCTCAAGGAACTGAACGGCCTCATTTTGTGTCTGCTGTTTCCACTGACTTCAGCAGGGTTTGTGTATACTTAGTGACCTCCATCACTGTTTTTTAAGTAAATAAATGGAATAAGTTATTCCTATGGGGATCTATTTTCTTCTAACACAATAAAACAAAGTAAGGCACTACTCTGCTAACCCTTAAAAAAATGTAAAAAGCTGCACTGAGTGAAGATAATATAATCTGTGACACTGAACTGTAGCACAGGCATACAGAAATGCACCAGAACTCGTTCTACAGCTTTCCTGACCTTCGTCTGACTCCATGGGTCCTCCAGAGTTGTTTTGAGTAATTTTCTTACTTTGACTACTAGAACATTTTATCAAGATGTGATAACTCTGGATTGAGGGGAAGATTCATGTGCAAGGGTTAACTAGCATTTATAGCGTGCATTTCTATTTCTAAATTGCTGTTTCTATTAAATAGTGTACTTCTGTTCTATTCTGAAGCTGCTGTGTTCTATTTAGTCCCAAAGTTGAGGCTGTTACGGATTATTAGCAGTCAGCACTTCAAAGAATTTGACAAAGCTGAACTTGGGGAGAGCTCAAAAATTTGTGTTTCAAATTAAGTTATTTTTAAAAAATAATTTAAAAGTAGTCCTCAGGTAATTTCAAAATATGGGTGATCCCTGGTGCTGTGGAGGATTATTCTAAGTACAGACTGGCAAGGCACTAGAAGCTGTTCTTAGGTTCCAAAGAGGGTAGTTTTTAAAATAGAGATTATTGCCGTTTCAGAGAAATTAAAAGACCCAAACCAGGTTTGCCTTCCGTCACATTTTCTCTGTTCACCAAGTTGATATTTTTGCTTAGATTTTTTTTTTGTGTCTTGACCTATTTTTCTTACATTCACTTGTTGTATCTCCTCAGAAATAAAAATGTAGTATGAAATAAAAATCCATTTCAAGATTTTGCCTGCATCACAGAGTTGAGACCCCACCCTGCAGGGAGGACATTATCTGTGCACACCAGTAAAGAGTCTGCCTCAGGACTGAGATTATTATGGATTTTTTTTGTGGTAGAGAATGCTCTAGCACACTTCACGCAGAAATTAAAACAAGTTTGGCTTGTACATCCAGGATTCTATAATTTTCATAGCTTTTTATAACAATGCTAATTCCAGGCAATCCACTAATTAATTTTGTATTCAAAATAAAGTCTGTTGAGTATTTTCAACCTTGGCAGGACTTCATGGACAAAAAGACCTGAAGGACAAAATTTTCATGACTCACTTTGATACAGTGGCTACAGTAATTTGCTTTAGCAAAAGTAATAATGCAAAAGAATGAGAACTCACACCTGTAGAATGTATCTTCTTTTTGCTCTTCTGTACCATCACACCACTAGGCTAGAGAGATACTCGAAGTTCAATCCTGATTTTCAAGGCCAACATGAGATGAGCCATGTTCCTGCTGCAACAAACATTGCAAAGTTTGATTCCAGATGCAGCTGTAAATATTTTATTTAAGTGCAGGTGTTTTTGCAGCCTGTATAATTTAACTAGATCAGATAATGAAAATTATATTTCTGTTAAGACATGTATTTTTTTTTTCTGGGATTCTAGCACTTATTGCTGATCTATGGTTTGTGTATTGTTGGTTTGTATGTTCATTTTTGCTGTACTCTGTGTTTTACAATTGTCTGTTCCAGCTGTTTTTGTTATGACTGGCAAGAAGCATGCCTTATATTTGTAGGTGTGACCTGAATTCTGCCAAGTTATTCCTTTATAATCTTTCTAGCTTTATGCTTTACCTGAAAGTCTGAGTTGCACTAAAAGTGTATAGTTTTCCAAAGAAGGTTGCTGCTGTATCCACACATTTTAACTTGGCAGTTGTGTATTTTGCATTGCAATAATTCTGATGTGACTGATAACTGTTTTTTACAGCATAAGTCACTGAAGATGTTACTAATTATGTAAAAAGCATACACTTCCATTTCATCAGCTGTACTAGGCTGAAATTTATATTTAACTGTGAAACTGCCTAAACGTGGCAGGTGGCACACAGATGAGCAGTGCAGATACAGTCTACAAATGAAAAGGTCCTTGAGCAATAGCTTGAGACATGATCAGTGGAGATGGGTTGGTCTCTGGGTGCCCAGGATCGTCTTTAGGCAGGAAGAAAGCCATATGCATTAAATTAACAAGTTTTCAATGCTTAGTGTGATGAAACACCATGAGCTTAGCCTCACTGTTCCTGTGATAACCACATAGTTCTGAGCCCTCCATCCTTCTGTGATACTCATTGATAGCCAGGTTCAAAAGCTGCCTGTGCTGTAGGGGTGACAGCAGGCACCAAGCAACTCTGTACCCGTACATGGAGTGATGTGTCCCCAGTGGCAGAATGATTAGAATGTCAAATTGAGGTTTGAGTCCTACAGCTAACTGCTTTCTAGGAGTTGTCTTTGGATGTGTCAATACACATGGACTTTCTTAAACAGCATTATTTACTGTCTGCTGCAGGAATTCAGTATTGGAGGCACATTAGAACACAGTTTGGAGGCTTTTAAGTATGGGTCTCCTCCAGCCTTTAAGCTGCATCAATTTTAAACACACTTATTCTGAGACAGCCTACACACTTACAGCTCCAGCTTGTCTCTCAGCTGCAGCAACCCCGTAGAATATTGATCAGCTTTCAGTTTTATTTATCCATCTTCTACCCAGTCAATGTCTTTTCATTTGTCAGGCATTAAACTTTGGCAAAACTGTTTAGTTTACTTGGTAGTAGCTTGGCTTTGATGTTAGCACTTGATTCTCTGAGCTGCTTTGAAGTTCCTTACTCTAGCTAACATCACATACTCTTTGTATCACTTCTTCCCTACGTCAGCCCTGTTTGTCTCTAGGAGAACTTAGCATAGTAAGGAGTTCCCTAATCTTGATAGCAAAAAAACCCCAAACTAACACCAGAACCAAAAAAACCCACTGTATTAGAGGGGACAAGAACATTGTCCAAGCTGTATGATGAAAAGAAGGTGATGTTCTAGACAATGTGCTGTATGATAGCTGGGAGTAAACTCTGTAGTAAGTCATTACATTCAACATACACATTTTTCTTCTCCAGAACACCAGCTCAGTAACCGTGCCGGAAACACTGTTGTTTGTTTCAACTCTGGATGGAAGCTTGCATGCTGTCAGCAAGAGGACTGGAGCAATCAAGTGGACTTTAAAAGAAGGTGAGCAGGAGGTGTCCTGATGCCTCTACTCTGTGACAGTGACAACAGTCAAATAAATTGATGATTCAGACTGTTGTAGGGCCTGGTAGATGTCTTGGTTTGGATTTTTTTTTTTCCCCTTAATTTTGTCTTACTCCAGGATTAAGCTACAGTATTTCTGTAGCCCTTTCAGATCTTTGCTGGGTTTACATTTGTGGTTTTTTTCCTAGAATGTTTAAGCTGCAGTGGTATAATTGTAAGTATGGGGGTTTATAGAGTGAATACAATATAAGGGATCATAGAACAGGGTAGATGTCAAGGGAGAGTGGCAGCTGGTGGAACTGGTGCCAAAGGGCTTGCATGAGTCTCTCTGGAAGACCCTATGTTCACTGATGCAGAGGATACAATGCAAACCTTGGGTCTTTTTTTCTCTGACATGTTTAGGAACAGCAGTTTTTTTACACTAGGAACTGCCCTAGTGTAAAGAAGTGCACCATTGCTGAGTCTAGAAGTGATTTTGTAATTCTCAATTCTCAGCCTCTATGAAAAAATGCAGTATTTCTTACAAATCTGTTTTAATGGTGGCATGATAGTAGCACTTTCTCTTCACTTCTGGAAATAAATTAGAAAGCAGGTCAGGTGGAAAGGAGTTACAGTGATTGCATCATGCTGTGCTCTATTTTTAAACCTGGTGTCAGTTTGGTAGGAGAACTGGAATGGCAGGGAATAGACTATCTGACATCTGTGGTACAGAGCAGTGTGATTTGTGATATAGAAATGCAGACCCACCAGAGACAAAATTCACAAATTAGCTAAAAATGTGTCTGTGGCTCCACTTGGAGTAGGAAGGGCTCAGCAAATATCTCCTTGAAGGATATTAGTTAGCAGGAGTGATTACATTTTCTCCCCTGTTTCCTTTTTAAATTTAGACCTCTCTTTTCCCTAAAGGGCTTCAATAAAACAATTTTCAGCCTCCTCCTTTATTGTTGCTGTAAGCTACTGTGCTGTTCAGAGCTTACTGTTTTTTTGCTTATTGTTCAAGTGACATAAATACAGACCACATAGTCCTGTCCTAGAAAGGCATTTGTTGAAGCTAGACTTAATGAATGGCAAGAGGGTTTTTGAGGAAGAGATGAAAAAGGTTGAGAAGGTGCTTGGTCAGAGCGTATTGCACAAGGAACTTCCCTGCTTCAGAACATTGCAAAACTGCTGTTGGTACAGTACAACTGCCAGACTGGATAATCTAGTTTTATATAACTTCTTTCTTTTTTCCTCTTTCTCTGCTGATAACCATGTATTATTCTGCAGCTTATGTACATGAAGTATGCTGGTTTCTTGCAAAGCACTTGTTGTTCATCAGTTATTTTTGCGTAATAAAGCAACACACAATAGAGAGTGACAAAAAAACAAATGCATGTGGACCAAGGGCCTGTACATGCAGACTGAGCGAATTTGTAATGGGAGGGAGTTTATTTATCTTTGCAAAACTGTGTTTGCTGGTGGTCACCCTGTGGGTGGGAAGCCCAACAAAGATGTATCAGTGTCAGAAACTAATAGCCCATGAAGTTCTTGCCATCTTGTTGTGCTAAATCCCTGGAAAGATTCAGCAGTCAGAATTTAGTCTTAAGTGTGTAGACAGTTGTTGGGTGCACTCTATCTGCCAGCAGCATGCTGTTGTTCCAGACTTACCCAGTGGGAAGCTGCATGCGTCTGAGTGGTGATCTCGCAGGTGCCATTTCACCCTGATTATCAGGCAGTCAAGCATGTGCTGTAGTTCAGGTGCTTTGAGACGCTGTAGAGGACACCTGAAGTCCTGCAGTGGCATTCATCGGGAAGGGAACGTTTTAGTAGTGCACTTATGCAGCAGGATATTTAACAAAGGGCAGTTCATACACATTTTATTTTCTCTGGGGTAAAAAAACCAAGGCAGTGTTCATTATCAGGCAAGACTTAAACAAACATGAAAATCTTGCCATGTGTGGTTTGTTTCAATTTGGCACTGAAGCTTATCTTAGGTATGCAGAGTAAATGAGGCAGTGGTTATCATCACAATAATATGTTTGGGTTTCCTGTCTTCATGTAGTGGTGGCAAGAAAGGCAGCCTGAGTGCTTGTGCTCCCCATGAAGCAGATAAAAAGATGAGTCTGTTAGTAACAAGGCTCTTCAGTGGTTCAGAAACAAACCTGCCTTCTCTGCAGTGATATGTGATGAGGTTGTGGACTTACTGAGGGTGCTTAATACCTTAATTTCCTGTTGGCCTCAATGGGTTCTGCTCTCAGGAGCTAATACTGCTTGTTCCCTGGGCCTTGGAAAGCTGCAATGTGGTTGGAAAGTCCACAGAAAGAACCTGCACTCCTCCTTCCCCCAAATTTCTGAGAGGCACTTTTGCTTCTGCTGTGCCCTGCAAAAACACATTCTGTTGAGAGGGTGTGGCACACACTGAAGACCAGAGCCTAAGTAAGGCTCTTAGTGCCACCTCTCATCAATACAAAGAGATGTCAGTTCCAAGGGACACTGACAGACTCCCATGTTTTCTGCGCATGCCTCTAGCAAGATACTTGGTGAGCGTTCTCAGTAAGAGTAAAGATGAAATCTCTTCCCCAAAATGCTGGAAACTAAACTTCTGTCAATCCCTACCAATCTCTGACCTGCCAGGGGTGCAGCACTTGAGGTTTGCTCTTATATGCAGGTAAGAAGATGGTGAAAGAGATGGTGACAAGAAAGCTGCTGGCATTTCTCCAGGTTCTGGAGAATGCTTTTCTTCCTAGTGTCAGGTTTTATATTCACCATTCTGATTTCAGAGTGAGCCTTAAGAATGTGATTTTCACATTGTCATCTTCCCTCACATCTTTGAAAACATCCCTAAGATCTGCTCTGATATCAGTGCTTATTCCCAGGAAAGGAGAAACCTTTGTGCATGATTGTAAAGCTGTAAGGTAGTAAGCCAGCTGTAGAACAGTGCTCTTCATCAAATGACAGAGGATGGTTTGGTGGTATCTCTAACCCCATTTCTGTAGTTGCAGCAGCAGGCAATGACATGGCTCTGAATTGACTCGTTAGCCCAAGGCTTATGGTCAGGAAACCGTTTTTTCCAGCTCGTTCCAGTGGGACGGTGACTTACTTATTTGCTGTTTCAGAATCTCCCACTTCTCCTTTTCAGTCATTGTCCTACCTAAAGGCACTCTGCAATGATGAAATTATGCAACTCTGTCTTGTGCATTTAAAAAGACTTGGATTTTGGTCTCTTTTTATCTGACTGAGATCTTATTTCAAAACAAACTTGGTGATAAAGTTGGAATATGTCCCAAACCACTTGAAAGGGAATGTGAAGAGTTCATTGCCTGTCTTCAAAGTATCTTTGCAGAACTACAACCTTAGTTCAAGTGTTAAGAAAATGAGAAAATTTACATCACCCCAGTAGCTAAAAATAGAGAGGGGTGACTCTCCATAGCCTATCTTTCTAGGTGGGTGATGCTAGTGGGAAAAGGAGAATTCCTGACACTTGAGAAAGTAAACTGCTCCACCAGTTTGTGTTCACCCATTGCGAACAGCCTCACACATGGAAATGAATGAGATACTGCTAGTAAATACTTTCTGAATGTTCATATACAGCACTGAAATGTTTTAGGAAGCCATCAGAATAATCAGTGTTTTGATTCATGTGCCAGTAAGCAGTTAAAAGAACTCCTTTCTTCTTCTTCATAATATTTGAATCTATTCCATCTGCCTCTTATCAGATTTCAGGTACTGAGAAAGCAAGTACCAGCAGGAATTTTTTCACTGTTGTTTGTTCTTGAGGTTGAAGGCAAGATAGTAAAGTAAGTTTGAGAATTTCTCATGAGCATGGTGCTCACACTCAGCAGCTTGGCACTTGTCATAAGGCTTCCCGATATGCCAGAGTGCTTCAGAAAAGCACTGCAGTAGTTGAAGAGACGACTGTGGGATTTCTGTCATCAGGCATCAAAGTGCAGGACACTGCTGTTGGTGAAATTGTTACGAGTGACATTTTTCCAACAGCAGTCAGAAATATGAGCTTGCAGGTAAATGCTGAACACAAGTAAAAATTGCACATACATGTGATGTGTTCTTTCACTGTTGTGGCACTGTGTGGTCGATACAGTTAGGCAACTCTTCCCAGAGCTTTGAAGTAGCTGGAGCAGGGGGAAGCACTTTTTCTAGTCTTACATAATAATTTTTTTAGTAAAAAAATGCTGTGTTATGGTGTTATTCACTGTATTTGGGGGGCAGAGCAAGCTCTAGGAAAGCATTACTAACCAGACTGTCCTAGAAAATATAATCTCCCTTTTGAAATTTCCTGCAATTGTTCAGTTTTTTCCTGAGCCTTCATTGAAAGAAACCTTGCAATACAAACGTGTTTGAGGAAATTGGAGTCTGTCCTGTTTGACAGCAGAGAGCTTGTTGTGTTGTGTCAGTAACTGTGCAGTTAGAAGATTTGGAATCGGATTCAGATGGTCCTGGTTTTGTACTGTAGTTTCATGTAACAAGGCCATTTGCTTTAAAATAGACAGTCCTTGCATTAAAATTAAATTCAAAAGTTTCTGAAGATAATTTAGATAAAGAGGGTTTTGGTGGGCTGACTAGAAAGTGATTTTGAAGAAAATCTGTATTACTGTACTTAAAACAATGTGCATGCAGTCAGTTATCACTCCAAAAACAGGTCGTGCAGCTTTGTTATCACTTGTGATCGTTCAAGGAGTCGATAGGGCACAGTTGCTCAAGCAGTGTGGTGAAGGTTGCTGTTGTCTAGCATCACCACAGGTGATGACTTGTTACCAGTGAAAGATTCTTTTTGTTATCAGTTCATCAGGAGAACTGCAAAGTTTATTTGGCTCTTGCTTTTAGCAATGCTTGTAGCATTTGCCTTAAGTTTTCCTTAATTTCCTGATTTATGGTTCAAAAAAACATGAGAGTTTCCCTTCTCCGTAATGTGTTTGTAATTACACAGGTCTAGCCTGTGTGTTTAATGTCTTTTTCCTCTTTGAGTGAAAGTCGTTGGCACTAATGGATACATTTAGAATAGAAGTTGGAGAGCTGTTTGCTCTCAGCAGTTCAAGCCATCAGGTCAAGCTCCAGAGTTGAACTGCTTTACATAATGGTCACCTAATGCATTTTTCTTTCTTTTCTGTAGTGCTGGAGAGATGAAGTTGTAAGCCACTCTGTGTTGCATTAGATATGGTAAAGCTTGTAGGATACTTGAAGCAAACACAACTGGCATATAACCAACTGACAGTTGGGAGTGAGAGGGTCCCTCCCAACATACCCTGAAACCACTTGCTTCATACGGACAAGGGATGGAAATGAATTGCATGGTGTAGTCAATGGAGTAAAGGTCTGACTAATCTGTGTGCTCTGTGCAGACAGATAGATGATGACGAATCACTTGTTTGCTCCTTTGAATATTAATTATCCTTAAGTCCTTGTGATATGTGCTTGCGTTCTCAGTAAATGGAGGTTATGACATACTGTGGAGCTGTGCACTGTGACAGGATTTAGGGTTAACTTGGTGGGTTTTATTTTGCAACTTTTTATTTGTTGATGGGACCTGATTCTGATCACTTTAAGTGGAAAGTGGTGTGAGATTGATTCCAAACCTTTTAATTTTTAAGTAATGTGGATTCTTGGGTAAATGCTAGCAGCCAGACTATTTAGGCGGGAAAAAAATAAATCAGATTTTAGGCAATTTTGTTTAGCCTGTGGCAGACTTCTGCTTCTCTTTTTTGCGACATGCCGAGCACAGAGGTTTTGTCTTGGAGTGGGAAGTGGAACTGAGTTTTTTCTGACTTGCATTAGCCTTGCTGTTAGGTCACTGGCAGATTTCCCATTGGTTTCAGTAGGTGTAGCTCTTGGCCTTCAGCTGTGTGGTGTATCTGCCATTACACGTGAAATCAAATGTGCTCCAGCCTGATACAGTAGGTACCTGAGACAGAAGGCACATGAAACACTATCACAGTAGGTGCCCAGCACTCACAGGCACCTACTGGAAGCAGATTTTGTTACTGTTTATGAGCAGTTCTGAGATACTTCTGTGTGCTCTGCCCCAGTGAGAAATGAGGAGGAAACTCAAGGTACAACACAGTGCAGCTGTCTTCTCTGAGTCTCCTCCCAGGGGCAGCTGGGGAGGAGCATGGATAAAACTGAGCAAAGAACTTCAGAAGGGTTAAAACTTCTCAGGTGTCTTGAGCTTTCCCATTTTACAAGCCATTTCATGACCAAGCAGGAGATCTTTGAGGCTGCTGGAGTGGCCCCCTCAACCTCCACACCTTTCAAAGTGTTGTCACAGGCCTGACTTACTTCTGTATCTGGTGAGTTCAAGGGATTGAACTGTAAGCATTATGGATTTTTCTTTCCTTGTTTGTCCAGATCCTGTGCTGCAGGTGCCAATACATGTGGAAGAGTAAGTATGTTTCCTTTATCTCCTTTACCATGATTGCTTTCCACTGACATCTTGACATTTGGGCTCATTTGAGCCCAAGGGGTCTACATTCTAGACGAGGTGTGTACCTTGAGTCATTTTAAGGTGGTTTAGAGCAGATACAGAAAGGTTGTAGTTTGCTACCTAGAATTCTTTTACTTGTACTATTAAGAATATCCCATCTGCAGACTGTTCTCTCAGGCCTGTGCTTAGGTTTAGAGATCAAGTCTGCCAACCATGCCAGTCTTAACTGGGAATCTGCTTTGCTAATGACAGGAGCAGCTAGGGAGTGACCTGTGGGTTTAAATGAAAGACTAAAGCAGTGAAGCACAAGGGAACCCCAACCACCACCACCAGAATCTTCAAATGAGCCCCTAGAGCTGTTACTTCAGGGTAGTTCCTCTGGCACAGCAACCTCCCATTTAATGAGAGTATTTCAGGCCTTAGCTTGGCATCTCTGCCGCCGGCAGTAATGTCCTTTCTTTTTTGTGGTTTGAGCTTGTTATTGGGCTGTGGCTTTTATTTGTTATGTGGGTGGGTGGGAGGCTTCACCTCTTGCATTCACTTAATTTTGGGAAGTCTTACTATTCCTTGCCTTCTTTGTGATCTCTTTTTATTTATTTGGTTGGCTTGAATCCTGTGGCATTTTAAAAGAAGGCAGATCTTGTTTACAAGCTTTCACCCAAGTGATTGCCTGCCACATTTGGATCTTAGACTTTACAAATGTCTTGGGAACTTTGTATCAGTACTAAAACTTCAAATAATGGATAATGCAAAGTAAAAAACACCTAATGTGTGGCAGTACTGACCAAAGTCACTCTTCAGAAGCTTAGTCAGTATTTTATTATTTATAGTTGCTGCTTAAATCCTAGGCCAGCATTTCTTCCAGACCCAAATGATGGCAGTTTGTACACACTTGGTGGCAAGAACAGCGAGGGCTTGACGGTAAGGGCATTGTGTAAGTGCTCTCCCCTGGTCATGTTTAGAGAAGTGCCCTAATAATGCTTCCATGAGGCACCACCCCCCAAGGGAACTCCCTGCTTTCCTGCCATCACTGTGAAGTTTTGCAGGCTGTTCAGTGGAATGGTGCCGGTTTCTCAGAAAAGCTTGGTCACACTGACCAAAAAGTTGTCGGCCTTTATAGATGATCTCCCATCTGTCCCCGAGACAGTCTGCAACCTGCTTTGGGTTTGCAGGGCAGAGCCTTGAGCTCAGATTTTGAGTTCTGAAGCCTTGCAGTAATATAAACAATAAACCCCTGCCCTTTGAGATTTCTGAAGTTCTCTCACTACCCTTTCACAGAATCGTCAGGGTTGGAAAGGTTCATCCAGTTTCAATGCCCAAGGCAGGGACACTTCACTCTATATCAGGTCGCTGTGAACAGATGTAGACTGTGACACCTTGTGAATAAGCTTTTATTGGTTTTGTTTGTTTGTTTGTTTTCCCTAGAAACTTCCATTTACTATCCCAGAGCTTGTGCAGGCATCTCCCTGTCGCAGTTCAGATGGGATCCTATATATGGGTGAGCTCTAATGTTCTTTTAAGTTGTCAAATGTTCAACAGCTGCAAATGCAGAGACTCCCAGGCAGCCTGTGTAGAAGTAGGCTTCATTCTGGGTGTTAATTAAGGTTTCTCACAAACCTTTTGATGACAGAAAAATCAATACACAATTCAAGTGCTGTTTGGAGATTAAAAAAACAGATGCTTTTCCTGAAGGAGAAAATAGCTTTTGAAGCAGTGAGTAGCCTCTTTGAATGTGTGTATCTAAGTTTCTTGAGGTATTATCACCTCACTTGTGGCTATCTCAACAAAATGTGAATTCTACTCAAAAATATTCTGCTTGTAAATGCCATGGATTGCCTGACAATTACATCAGAGTCCCACTGCACCAGGATTAGACACCCTCCATTATCTGGGATACAGCCAGTTCATTTGGACTGCACATAACAAATTTATATCTCATTGTCCTGACTCATTCTGATTGCAGATAGATTGAGGAGGGGAAAGGAAGGGCAATGGTTACTTATTGCAACAGCCAGTTGTGGGAAGGATCAGGATGGAGTTAACATTGGCTTTTTAATCTCCAGTACCTACTTCTGGTTCTCCATTTCCCATGTCTCTAGTGAAGGAGTGAAAAAAGTGTATTTGCTAAAGAGAACACAGCTCTTAGGATCAAAGAACTGGCACAGTCCTGAGTAGGACATTAGGATTACAGGTCCCTCCTCTGGAATGTGCAGACCCTCATATTTTTTTCCACCTACTGCCCTTCAACAGCAGCATTGCAGTCTTGGCTGCTAGCCTACAGGATCTTCCATGCTCAGAACTCTGTCAGGTTTTATCAGAGTGAAAAAACTCAGCCAACAGAACTGAGTGTCCCAAAGACAGAATTCAGTTCTGCTTTTCAATGTCTGGGGCTAGCCAGCTGTGCCAAATGATGAAACCAAACCTTTATTAAACCTGCTTTGTTCATGCTAAGTTCAGGAGCCTACTACAAGAAAAGGAGACTGAGAAGCTTGATGGAAGTGCATTTTTTTTCCATCTGAATGGTAACATGGCTTAAATTATCATTTCAGGTAAAAAGCAGGATATTTGGTATGTGGTTGACCTCATGACGGGGGAGAAGCAGCAAACTCTGACTTCCTCATTTGCAGAAAGTCTTTGCCCATCGACATCTCTCCTGTACCTTGGGAGAACAGGTCTTGTTTTTTTTTTTTTTCTGCAGCTTAGGAGAAAATGTATTATTGTTATTGTTGAAGTTTAGGTTCCTAACAAATGACCTTGGGATCAGTTCAGGTTTTCAAGTTTCTTAGAAAAGCTTACAGTCTACTGAAGAGTGTTCCAGCAGCAGCTCTGAACCCAGGGCTACTCTGTGACACGCCTGAAACTGCAGCTAGAGCACATCCACTGAAACTCCCAGAACTGCTACATTAGACCAATACCCAGGTGTTACCAGTAAAAAAGTGTTCTAGGCCTCTGTATTAATGTGTTCTTCAGGTGTGGTAGGTCAATTACAGAACACAGTGTGCTGAACTTCAGCGTGCAGGGTCTGGAAATGTGCAAGCAAAACCAAGTCCAGCAGCCATGCAGTGACCTCAGAGTGCTGCTCCTCTGAGCAGGAGCTGCCAGCAGGGCTCAGTCTGAGGCTCCTGTGATCAGTGTTTGAGCAAATCAGGATTAAGTAGCTGTGAAATGTGGTTGTCAGGAGAGCAGGAAGCAGAACCTGAGGTGTGTGGTGTTGTGAAGAGGAAGAGTTGCTTGGATTGGAGACAATGGATTCTGTTCTCTCACAGGTTTTTTTGTTTCACAGACTGTGTGTTTTTTAACAGAGTACACGATCACAATGTATGACACCAAAAAGAAGGAGCTACGGTGGAATGCCACCTACTTTGACTATGCAGCGACTCTGCCTGATGAAGACATAAAATACAGTAAGAATTTAATTGCTGTCTTTGTTTGGGGGATTTCTCCCACGTATGGGCCATGGGTACAGGCAAAAAGATTGTCTTGTTATATAATTAATAGGTCAAATTGACCTTGATATGCACCTGCCAGTTTGTATCCTTTACATGCCACAACAACTAGAGCCTGATGGATAGCTTTGGGTAACTAAGCTACAGCTCTTGAAGAGGTGACTTAGAATTTAGTGGGAAATGGCAGGAGAGGAGACAAACCTGAACTGTTGTGCACTCAGAAACAGCTACTGGACAGCTGATTCAGTGATCTGTTCTGCAGTTAGGGTGCAATGGACCCCACAGTTAACAGAAGGCTTCAGTTGTCCGTTTGTGTTACTGCACTTACAGGTCTGTAGCAATCTGATAACTCCTCTCTACTGCATGTTGCAGAAATGTCTCACTTTGTGTCCAATGGGGACGGGCTGGTGGTGACCGTGGACAGCGAGTCTGGGGACGTGCTGTGGATTCAGAACTATGCTTCTCCAGTGGTAGCTTTTTACATCTGGCAGCGTGAAGGGCTGCAGAAGATTATGCACACTAATGTGGGCATAGAGACCCTGAGATACCTGACCTTCATGTCTGGGGAGGTTGGACATATCACCAAGTGGAAATACCCTTTCCCAAAGGAAACAGAGACCAAGAGCAAACTGATGTGAGCATGAACATCCCTGTTCTTTGACAGAGCTTTGTCATTAAAAACTTGTGTAGATTGAGCTCTAAAAGGTTCACACTGGTGAGAATAATTTATGAAAGCAGCTCTAGTTCTCCAGCTGTTGTTTTGTCACACATGATCTTTACTGCCTAAAGGCAGAGATGAAAACCCCAACGCCTATTTGCAGACTTAGGAAATACATATTCATAGCTTGCATCAGATGGGCTGTGTGGAGTAGTTTCTGATAGTGTGGAATGGATTTGGGTTTTATAAGGTGGAATCTTTCACAGCGGAAAAAGGATGCAGAGCACTTTGTCATGACAATTGACAAATTGACTAATGCAGAACAGAGATAGAAGTTATGTCAGACAAGTAACTGTGATATGCATAATCTACTAATCATGCTATCATAACTGAGTCTGGCTTCATTATACAGCAGTACTTAAACAAACTGGACAGATGCAGGCTTTTCAAGCCATAAATATTGCTGACTGAAAAGCTCCTGCAGTGGTTGTGTGGGATGGTGTCACCTGGGCTTTAGCTAAGGCAATAAATCATCCTTTTGTCTACTCTTCTCTAACACTTAACTGTTTCCTTTCCAGGCCAACTCTCTATGTAGGGAAATACTCCACAAGTCTGTATGCATCACCATCAATGGTGCACGAAGGAGTAACTGTTGTGGTAAGTTGGGAGCTGCAGGAGTTGAATGACACCTGCTGAAAAATGGCTTTACGGAATAAGTACTGTCCTGGGTGGAAAGAAACTGAAATGGAGACATACATAAAAATATCTGAACCCAGACAGCTCTGTCATAGTAGAGGGCAGAGAGAGATCTGATCCAGCTAGAGAACACAGCACTGAAGACTGCAGCTCTACAGGAAGTGGGCATTAGATTGCAGATTGCTACCAAGAAACAAACAGCACATGAAATACCTCAGCAATGAACAGAAAGCCTGAGAATGCAGGCCCATGGTTCAGGAATCATTTCACGGCTGCAGAGAGGTGACTGTCACCCAGCAGCAATGGTGCCAGCCACAAGGAGCAGCAGTAGGGACAGGGCTGCCATGCAGTGTTGTGGCTAATGTTAAAATTGCTGGGGTTTCCTTCCACCTATGCAAAGAAAGTTCCCTGCTCATACTGTGGCTATCCAGGTGGGAAATAAGGGTCCTGGTTAACTTTTCCGAAAACAGAGTTATCTCATCTCCTGGGCAACACATAACCTGGAAGGTCTAATGTCCAAGGTTGTCAAAGCAGTTGCTGAGGGCACACTGGCAGTGTTTACTTATGCTGACTTTGCTGCCACTAACTGCCCACTGATTTTTACCTCCACTTTTTCATTTAGTTGCCTTTCTTAACCTTCTAGGGACAGTGCTTCCTTAATTGTAACCACCAGGTCTCTTTCTAGCCCCGAGGCAGTGCCTTTCCCTTACTGGAGGGGCCAAAAACAGAAGGTGTCACAATTGAAGACAACGGTGAGTGCGTTATCACCCCCAGCACAGACGTGAAGTTCTCAGGCCGGCTGAAAGCGAAGAGCAAACTCAACTACTGGAACGACTGGCTCCTGATAGGTACTGGAACCGCTGGCTCCTGGGGGGTAGCCACAGCCCAGCACTGCCATCTGCAGGACAATCCTCACCCAGACCTCACAGCTGTTTCCAGCTGCTGTAAAGCACTCACCATGGCTGCCTAAAATCTAGTAATTGGTTCTAATTCGCCCTCATTTGCATATGAATTACCATGTTTTTAGCGTACCACTCCCAATGGCTTTCCCAAGGCTTTATCCAGTGCATAAGATGGAGAGTGCTTACCTCAGACTGAGCAAAGTCATTTGCCGCTTATTTGCCCCCTCCTTCCAGGAGGGGTCTGGGTCACTCCTTATTTACTGTAAAGGTGTTCTGGGTCCTTGGGATTTTTAAACATTGTTTTTAATGTTACTTTATCTTTCATCCTGTGGACCTGAGGGTCCTGTTTACCCCATTTTACAAAGGGAGGATTAAAGGCACAGAGGCCAAAGCTTATCTTAACAAAGTGCCAGCCTGTCTTAACGTGTCCCAGTTTCCAACATGTTGGAATTGATTTCCCAGGGCACATCCCTACAATCTTTCAAATATGAAGAACTGTCTGAATTTCAGCTTTAAGTATCGCAAGTTTGTAATTCAGTGATGTGTGCCATAGGATTTCTGGGGCTGGGCTGTAACTTTCATCTCCTCAACTGCCACCTCTCTCTTTCTGGGTTGGTCTTGTCCTGCTCTTGCAGTATATCAGGTGGCTCCCTTTAAACAAAGTTTTATTTCAACCAATGTGTTTTTATTTAAAGGGCACCATGAAACACCATTATCTGCCCCTACCAAGATCCTGGAGAAATTCCCAAGCAACTTACCTAAGAGGCCTGAAAATGTGATTCCAGCTGAATCTGATAAGGCCACTATTGAAGAGGTTTGTGATAGGAATAATCACTTTACTGATGACAATAGAACATAAAGGAGCAGAAGTTGAGGAAGGACTCAGGAAGAAATCTACAGGGAACTGCTTCACATTTATTGTGTCAGATTTCCTGTACTTACCAGGTAGAATCACTGCTGTCATCTTATTTCAGAATCACGGCTTTCAGCTGCACTTTTATTTCCACATACAAAACTGTCGTTGACTTTGGGAGGGCTAGCAACTAATTTAAAAAAAAAAGAGCAGAAGGTAAATGTCTATAGGTGGTCCATTGGCTGTGAAGACACTGAGCTAATAGAGCCTTCTCGGCCTCTTAGGTTATTGACATCGTTGAAGGTTCCTCGACAGAAGTGCCTCCTGCTGTTCCAAAGGATATTGAGGAGAAACCTGCTCGGCCTGCCCCTCGGCCAGAGGCTCCTGTGGACTCCATGTTGAAAGACATGGCCACGATCATTCTCAGTACCTTCCTGCTGGTGGGCTGGCTGGCTTTTATCATCACTTACCCAATGGTAATGCTGACTTAGCTTGATGTGCTTTTGAGTGCGGGAGAGTCACTAACACTGCACAGCCCAAGAAATGACACAGGAGTTAGAAAGCAGTGCACTGCAGGGGGTTTTGCTTCCTCACAGATGTGTAGTGGCCCCACTCACTTCCTCCTCACCTGAACAGGTGGGGGTTCTCCAGCCTTTATCCTTCTGTGGTTTAATCACACCTGATTAACCTAGTTAGCTTTTGCCATGTTAACCAATCAGTGCCATTTCTCAGCTCTGTAGTGCAAGTTCAGACTGATATTGACAGCCTGAGTCACAGTTCCCAGCCCCCTTGGCTGGTGGTGTCCTAACAGGAGTTTTCCTCCCTTTTGGCTGTAGCTACCCCAATAGCTGTAAGAGTTCCCTCTTGTGACGTGACTGCAACCTTCACTTACAGAACTGGGGTCCTTTCTCACAGAGTGTGCTTCAGCAGCAACAGAGGCAGCACCAGCTGGAAGAGAAGATACAGCTCCTGCAGCAGCAGAAGTTGCCCTTTCATGCTCCCAGCAACCTGCCCTCAGAGGCAGACTTCTTGGACACCTCCTATGGCCGGACAGAGAGCTCAGCTACCAGCACACCAAACATGTCCCCCAGAGCATCAAACCATTCTGCCTACTCTAGCATCTCCACATCAGATGCTGGGAGCTGCCTCTCCACTGAGCAAGAAGAGGGAGGTAAGGCTGATGCAGTGTCTTCAGTTAGGGGCCTGTATTTGCCCAGTCTGTGTGACACAGCACAGCTGTTTGCTTACTGGTGATACTTCATCAATAGGGCAGCTGAGGACCATCATGCTCATTCTGAACTGGTAACAGCACTGTGCTGGGGGCTGTGCCCTTACTTGGAGCAGCAGGATTTGCTTTAGTAAAAAGATACTGCTCAGAACTGTGTCTAAGGGATGATGTCCATCGTATCTACTCTGATAGCCCGTGACCATTCTAGGGACAAGTTTATTTGAATTAACTGGAGTCAAGAAATATGGATGATGCAGTACAGCCTGTCCTCCTGCCTGTGCACACTTGTCCCTTCAAAGGCTGTTTAGGGCACCCACTTGTAAAGCCTCTTCTGTGTCAGTCACCATATCATGAACTCAGCAAGATACCACCTGTAAACCTTTCTAGGAAGAGTTGGTCTGCTAACAACCACTGTACTCTTCTACTGTCTTGAAACATGATCATTGCAGGCCCTCCATCAGGTGTGTACTGATGTGTCTGACTCTCTATGTCAGATTATTTGGTCACCAGCAGCATTTGCTTGCTCAGAGAACCCAAATGGAGATGTTTGTTGTTAATCACCTGTGATGTCCCTTTAAATGTCAGCAAGGAGAATTGCACTTACCAGACCCAAAGAACTTGCTGTTGTAAAGGCTGACTCAGCCCATCCCTACTCATCCTTGCTTCTTCTCCTCTCCTTAGATGAAGACACAAACAGAGTGATGGTCGGCAAGATTTCCTTTAACCCAAAAGATGTCCTGGGACACGGAGCTGAGGGGACAATTGTTTACAGGTAGGAGTCAGTATGTGTAGTCATCATTAAACAGAACAGCAAGGTCTTAGTTGGGTTAGGTCTTCTTTTTCAAATTAACCTCTCCAAATACCTCATGTGAGCAGAAATGAAACTTCTGGCAGAGTACTTAGTATGTCTCTGGCCTATATTCATGCAGTGTTCCCTCACTACCAAGAGCTCCTTCACTTAATTTAGAAACATTTAATCATCAAATATGTTTCCAACATAAGGAACACTTTAACCACCCTCTGAAATATTGTCAGGAGTCCAGCAGGCTAATGTGGCTTTCTATCCCACCTGCCTGCAGGGGCACATTTGATAACCGTGATGTTGCAGTGAAAAGAATTCTTCCTGAGTGCTTCAGCTTTGCAGACCGGGAGGTGCAGCTGCTGCGCGAGTCCGATGAGCACCCCAACGTGATCCGCTACTTCTGCACAGAGAAAGATCGCCAGTTCCAGTACATAGCCATTGAGCTCTGTGCTGCCACTCTACAGGAGGTGAGAGCTTGCCTGTGAACTCACAGAAGCTGTGGAGCTCTCCTCCCTGGAAAGCCTTCAGGTTCCTTTACCTTAGGGTGCTCTAGTGCCAGCCACAGGAGCTAGTGCAGTTACTCTGCTATCACCTCTGTGACAGTTATGCACTGTAAAACAAGTGTTTGGAGACCTATAGAGAGACATCCCTAATTCTCTACTGATTTAAGGACAGAAGCTTTTGTCCTTTGTTTTCCCTTCCTATGAAGGACACCCTTCTAGTCATCCTCCCATTCCTACCATTTGGACTTAAAAAAACCTCTTGCCTCTGGAGCACAGTACTCTCTAGGGTTCTAGCTCTGAATGTTTAATCATCACCTTCCACTACCACAATTTATGCTTTTTAATCTGTCTTTTGGAGGGGAATGAAGAGAGCAGAGGGTGATGATAAGCAGTGTTGTGGCTGATTCTTCTGTTTTTCTCTTGTAATGCACAGTATGTAGAGCAGCAGGCCTTCAGTCAACATGGCTTGCAACCCATCACACTCCTGCAACAGACAACATCTGGCCTGGCCTACCTGCATTCCCTTAGCATTGGTAAGAAAGCCTCTGGGGGCAGTTGGATGCAAGGTGGATTGTATTAACTGGTGCTGGGAGCTTGTTTAATCAACACCAGAACTGCAGAAGCTCCACCTGGTGCTGGCAGTAGTGTCTGTCCTTTGACAGAGGCCTTGTCCTGCTAACATTCTGCTGCACTAGAGCAGTCATGTCTGTGCTCAGGGTAGAAGTCACACAATACACAATGCCTGGTAGTGATGAAATACAAGAACTACAAAGTAGTTCAATGTCAGGAGTCTGGCTCAACCCTGTGCAAGGTTAACAATGCACACAGAGTAAGAACTGGCCTGCGGTGGTAAGTGGTGTTTGTAACAGTCCACAGGGACCTGAAGCCCCATAACATCCTCATCTCCATGCCCAATGCCCACGGCAAAGTCAAAGCGATGATCTCAGACTTCGGCCTGTGCAAGAAGCTGGCAGTGGGCAGGCACAGCTTCAGCCGTCGCTCGGGGGTGCCAGGCACTGAAGGCTGGATTGCCCCAGAGATGCTGAGTGAAGACTGCAAAGAGAACCCCGTAAGTCTCCACCCAGCTCCCTTGGGAGCAGGCAGCACACCCAAGAAGTGGCAGAGTGCTGCAGTCAGGCCTTAAGCTGTGTACTACCCAGAGCCTGGGCATTCATGCTGGCTTGCAGCCCAGTATGTGATTCTGAAATGTTTTCTTCAGCTCTTAGATGCCAAATAACCAGTGATGATCAAAGCCTTCAGGAAAGCAAATGTGTTCCTGCTACTGAAGGCTGTTTTATTGCAGACCTACACTGTGGACATCTTTTCTGCTGGCTGTGTCTTTTACTATGTGGTGTCTGAGGGCAGCCACCCCTTCGGCAAGTCCCTGCAGCGCCAGGCCAACATCCTGCTCGGTGCCTACAGCCTGGAGTCTCTGGGCACAGGGAGGCATGGTAAGTGCCACAGGGACTCTGCCACGGGGCCAAAATGCCAAAGGAGTGTCAGAGCCACGACCTGCTCTCTGTTGGATGCCCATGGTATGATGAGGGTGAAACCTGAGCTAGTAGGGCAAGGGTTCAGGATTGCCTTGGAGGAAGCATGAAGTTCTTGTTCTCCAAAGTACAAACCATTAGATTCCCCTGCAACCTAAGAACTATCTCCCTTTTCCTTGCAGAAGACATAGTTGCTCGTGATTTAATAGAGCAGATGATAAACATGGATCCTCAGAAACGGCCCTCTGCTAGCTGTGTGCTCAAGCACCCATTCTTCTGGAGTTTAGAGAAACAGCTCCAGTTTTTTCAGGTTTGTGTTGACCTTTTCCATCCTTTCAGTTTTAAGGGATCCTGTAGCCATTCTTTAGATCTCACTTCACTTTGAACTGTCTCACCTAGCTTTGTAGATGTTTGAGGTGACAGAATCCACAGCCTTCCTCTGAGGAATGAAGAAGCTGTAGCACCTAGGTGGTATCACTTACGAAACTGGCTTAGTCTTAGAGATCTTTTGTAGCAAGGCTAGAAGGTGATGTTAGTAACTTAACCTGGGGTGACAAAGGCCTCCAGCTGGAGAATGCCTTCAGCGACTATGTGCACTTAATGCTCAGGTGGGGTGGGAATTGACTGAGGATTTGAGGTTCTTCCTGGATTCACCACCTGTTCTGTGATTAAAATACTCTGGCAGATGATAAGACCACTCATAAATGCCTACACCCCACACCCAAACAGTTTTCACTCCATGATAAAGGGCAATGGAATGCATTATAACTGCACTATCAGGCCAGGCTGCTATTGGCTAGAAGAAGCAATTTAAAAATGCTGGTAAAAGCTTGGAAATAAAACTAGATCAAACCTGAGTGTTTCTCGCAGGATGTCAGTGACCGGATAGAGAAAGAATCTTTAGATGGTCCAATTGTCAAGCAATTAGAAAGAGGTGGAAGAGAGGTCGTGAAGATGGACTGGAGAGAGCACATCACAGTTCCTCTTCAGACAGGTAATGGAAATTTTTATCAGAGGGAAAAGGAGGCTACTGCTGCTGCTGCTCCCAGTTTGCTGGGACAGGAAAGTGAAAGTAATGTTCTTGTTTTTGGTATGTGACCTTCACAAGCCAGCAGAGCACTTCTTCAGAATGAAGTCCATGTTTACTGAAGCACACCCATAAGGATGTAGAATCAGACTGGTTTCACTCTGTCATCTTAAAGAGCTCTTCCAACCAAAACAAATCTACCAAGTCTGGTGCTAAACCATGGGCTTCAGGACCACATCTGTGTCTCTTTGAAACCCCTTCAAGGACAGGGATTTGCCTGCCTCCCTGGGGAGCCTGTCCCAGTGTTTGAGAACCCTTTCAGGGAAGGTGGTTCTGCTATGTGACAGTGGGTGTACATACCTTGCTTTTGAGGCTGGCAACCCAAAGTGCATCAAGACACAAGAATTCTTGTCCATTCCTTTGCAGACCTTCGAAAATTCCGATCGTATAAAGGAGGCTCTGTGCGGGATCTGCTGAGGGCAATGAGAAACAAGGTAAAGGATTTCCTCCCGTAAGGCAGGCATGCTCTGGTTCTACTGCTGGGTGACAGCCTACACCTCTGGCCCTGCTTTGGGTTCTGAGCTGCTTTAGGAGACTCCTCTGAGGTTACTGTGTCTTCAGAGAAGCCAGCTCTAGTTAAAAATATTGAACACCCCACTCTGACTGAGCTTTCTCCTGTTCCTTCTTCCTTTACAGAAGCACCACTACAGAGAACTGCCTACAGAGGTGCAGGAGACCCTGGGCTCCATCCCAGATGATTTTGTGTGCTACTTCACAGCTCGTTTCCCTCACCTGCTCCTACACACCTACAAGGCAATGCATATCTGCTGCCAGGAAAGACTGTTTCAGCATTACTTTCATCAGGACTCTGCAGAGCTGAGCCTTGCAGGAGACACTGTTTGAGAGGAGGGAATGAGCTTTCTTCTCTGGGACCAACACTGGGCTATAAAATGCCTACCTTTAGCAGGGAAAAATGGGATCAAAGAGCTGAATTCTGTCTCTTTGAAGAAACCAAGCTTCCATAAAGTGCCTTGTACCTCTGCCTGCGCTGGATCAGGAGAGGGTAGGAGCCCAAGGAGCAATGGGTGACTTCATAAGACCAATGAATCCTGGTGCTGGAGTTACTCCAAGAAAGTTTCCAAGACAGTGAGAATGGAGAGCAAAAGCTGGATCGAATGGTCACGTACCATCCCTGTGCTGCACAGGATTCCATAACCGATGTGATTTACTACAAAGAATCAAAATAACAGTGATTGAAATAATTTCATTGCTAGGGGCTTGGATCTGCAAAAGGAGCCTTTAGTTGTAGCAAAGCATCAGAACCTGCCATTGCACTACTGCCACATTACGTGCTGGGTGCACCACAGTGATTGTAACAGAATTGTTTGTGATTACCCAAAACAGAGTGAAGAGAGTACCATTTATGTTCTGTCAGCCCTGCCCCTTGCACCTGAGCAAATAGAATGAAGTTCTAAAAACAGTGACCTGAAAAATCAGTGAAGAGTTCAATGACTGCCAATGGGCTAAGCCCTCGTGGGCTGTCAGACCATGAATATTAACAGTATTCACAGCAGAGCCTGGGCAGGCCCTGACTGCACTCAGTACCAGCACAGCTCTGCACACAGATACCTTCAGGAACATGCAGCAGTCTCAGCTGTGTGCTGCTCGTGAGGGGCTAACACATGATCTGCTGCAGGGGCTCCTCAATGCCTTATAAAGAAGGGTTACCAGCCACAGAGCCAGAGGCATCCTGTGCAGAAAGGAACTGAACAGGAAAGAGTGAGATGCACAGAAGAGTGAAAGCAGAAGCCATGTTTGCAGTGGGTGCAACAAAGCTGTAGAGGAACCCCAGGGCTGGCTGTGTGGCTGCTGGGCACAGCCACATGAGCCCATTTCTTTTCACTGGCCCTAATGCTGTGACAAGGCATTAAGTGTGTGTGGAGGATGATGAAATGCTGAAGCCTAGGGAACTGGGGTGGTTTACAATATATTTATTTAACCTATTTATATTTATTTAATTTTTACTACAAAGTGGTATTGAACCCAGGAGGTCCCAGTGTGAAGCATGCCACACCATCCTTCGGCAGGGCTGTGTTCACAGTTAACTGTGTTAGAGCGGCTGGCAGAGCAAAGAGGGACTGCATCTTCCAACAGAAATCATGAAAGGAGCAATTGTGCCACTGTGTCTTAAATAAATGACTGGCAGGAAGGTGGATGATTTGGGACATTTGGATGCCTTCCTGAAGCTAATTTCTAAGAAGTTTCTTTTCCTACTTTGCAATGTATGAGAGCAATTTACCTAAGATGCCAAATGTGCAAGTTACCTGGTCCTGAAGCTTGAAAAAAAAAAACCCAACAAAGCACCTGGGAATTTTACTTAAGAAGATTAAAAGCCTGTTTCCTATTTTTGTACTTCTCATGTAAAGTCTACAAAATTTTATAAGTCTACAAAATAAAGACCTGTACTGAGATTCAAACCTACCCATAGCATTTAGTGGTGCGTGCCTGGGGAAATTCCATATTTTGGGCTCCCACAAAGGCAGGAGCTGGTGAGAAGACGCAGGGGAATGCTTGCAGCTGCACTGGGCCCACGGCCACCAGATCCTGCTCCCACCACACCCTGCTCTCAGGGTGGGAGCCAGCTCACCTCTGTTTCACTGCTAGCCAAACAGTTTTGCTGCTGTGCAGTAGACAACCACAAATACCAAAAATACCAAAAACTGAGCCGAGAAAGAATCACGTGATTTACAGGAAAAAAAACAGCTTTGGCTGTTGCAACACAGATCACAGCCATCCTGTGTCGCTCTCTTAGTGGCTGATGATCCTGCTACTCTCTTCACTATGTGGGGAGCTGGGTGGGGGTGAATCCGCCCAATTTTAAAACATAAAAATAAATAAGATCCCAGCACACCTAATCCCCAAGCACCTTGACACATACCTGTTTTGTGGGGCAGGGCACAGAAGACTCACTGTACAGCCATCCAGAGAGTTTCCTCCCATGCTAAGGAAGTCAGCCGGATTGCACCAATCAGCAACAGCACTGTCAGAGGGTGGGTGGAGACTTTGCAGAGCTGGCAAGACCGTCTAGAGCAGTCCCCTTTTTTCTTGGGAGGTACTAGTTGGTGTATTTCAAAGAACCGCGGAGGAGCACTGCAGGAACACTCCCAGGGCTCATGCTGCTGAGCCATCGGCTAACAGCATCTGGCAGGTGGAAGCATCTTCTCTCTCTCACCTCTGGAAATGTTCTCCTTGCTGGCAGCCTCTGACAGTAGAACTCTGGAGACAGTCCTGTGACCTGCAGGCTCTACAAGGTAAGCCTTCCGTCTGCCGCGCCGCTCCTGCAAGGGGAGGCAGGGGGCAGGTAGGTGGTGGGAGGTTCTTTACCTGCTGGGGTTGCTTTACTCTAGCAAACTTGGGGAAAGGCGCTCCCTGCACTGCCCCCACCCTAAGAAAAGAGCATGTCCACCACCCATGGCTCCATCCCTTCCCTGGCCACTGATGCACCTGACAGCACCCAGGTCTCACTGAGCCTACACGGGTTGCAGAGACCGCGAAACCATTGCTGCTCACACTCCCACCCTGCCCGGCTGCTCTTAGAAACGAGGGAGCAGGGGCCCGCAGGCCCCCTCCAGCACAGAGCCCTGCAGGCCGTGGAGGAGCCTACCCAGCACCGCCCCCTTCCTGCCACGCCTCCACTAGTTTCTATTCCGCGCAGTTTCATTTTCTCCTGCTTGACGTCAGCTGCCACAGCAGGTGTGACAGGCAGATAAGCAGAGGAAAGACATCGGCCACCGCAAGCATAGCCCCGGGCCATGGTGTGGCAGCCAAAGGCACTGAGATCAGTAATTCCGGGGTGGGTTTAGCCACCGACAGGCATCAGGAATAGGACTCGATTGTAGCAGGCAGCCTGTTTACACCTCCTCCTCGGGTCTGCTTACATCCTAGAGCACATCAGAGCAGTCCTCTAACAGCCCCCCCTGCTTACAGTAGTCCTTAAACCAAAGCTCTTAGCCATGCTGACAGTGAGCCTATAGGCTGCCCGCAGGGCTGTCCAGGTGCTGGACCAGCCAACAGGCACTTGCTGCACGCAGCAGCTCCTGTCAGCCCCTGTTCTTAGACCCTTTTAGAGGTGCATAAAGTATCTTGGACAAAAAGGTGTGGAGGCAGGTGGGAAAACACAACACAGCTTTAACACAGGAATGATTACTGTAAATCTAAAGACAACTTATTCTTACTCCCTTCCAGGGCTTTGTTCGTTACCAGCAGGATTTCCCTCATCGAAGGCAATGGGTATGTGTTATTTTCAGAAAACTTGTACTTCATATGTAGCAATTTGCATTTAATATCTGCATTTTAAGGGTTCATCTCTAGTGGGGAACTAGTCAGTACTCTCAACACCATCTCATTTAGCAGAAAATAAATGGACTCAAATGATTTGCCCAAACCTCTCCAGTTTGCAGAGCTCATCCCCTCCCAGTTCTGATAACCTTAGCCCATCACTCCTCTCAAAAAACATTCTGGGTTATTTCCATGACTCCCTTTGAAGCTCACCTCCAAACCTCCTTCACAATTTCCTGCTTCACTAATTTATTAGACTGGTGCCACTGCTCAGGACTGCTTTCAATTAAGGTTAAGGCCATCAGAACCAACATATTTGTAAAGCTAAGACAGAGTCTCTTATTGTGCCTGGGAGAAAGCAAACAAATCTTTCCCTGCAAGGATGATGATACCTTGTCAAGCACACTGATGTGTTTTCAGTCTGCATTACTATGATGTAATGTTAACTTCCAGATGACAAAACATTACCTGTGAATGAATGGGATGAGACCCACGTTCGATGCTGGCTACAATCTACTGGAATCAAGCAAGAGTATGTAGAAAAACTCTGTGCAGAAGAAGTGACAGGTCCGGTGCTGATGGAAGTGGATGAGACTTTCCTCAAACGCATAGGTATGAAGGGAGGCCAAATCCATGTGTTAATCCGCAAGAGAAATGAACTTCGGGATCTGCAGCTGCACACACAGCAAGCCAAGCGTTCCAGCAGCACGTCTGACACAACCAACACACAGACACCTCCAGCTGCACACACAGCTCCAGCAAGACCCACTCCCACCAGCACAACGTCTGACACAGCCAACACACAGACACCTCCAGCAAGACCCAGGAATAACACAGCTCAAAACACTTCAACTGGAGACAGCTGTGATCCAGCAGATAAAACTAGCAAAGATGACACAGCTTCCATGTCTAGCAGGAAGCAAAGGAGAAGTAAAAGCTCCCAGATTAAAAGTACTGATGAAATTTTGCAGCTCAGCAACTGCCGCCCATTTAGAAGCCAGAACAGCGATTTCAAATACGTAAAGGACAGAGTTCTGGCTCCAGAAACAGGAGTCAATGACTTAATCACTCCTTGCCATGAATACAAATCATTTGCCACTGCTGCAGAACTGAATAAATCCCAGCTACAATCCAAATTTGCAAGTGAAGTGATAAGATTTGCTTCAGCCTGCATGAACATCCGAACAAATGGCACCATCCACTTTGGAGTCATGGACAGTGTTGAGGACAAGGGCTGGACACACGGCCAGATCGTTGGCATCAGGGTCAGAGGGCGGCAGCATTACATGGATGCACTGGATTACATAGAAAAATGCTTCTCTGAAGACGTACAGGAAATTGCAAGGAAATGCATCCACCCACCTGTTTTTGTTGAAGTTATTTCAAGAGATTCTGAGGAACAAAGATTTGTGGTGGAGGTTGATGTTGAGCCCACATCCAGTTTAGTAAAGAACAGTATCTTCTTTGAAGTGTGTTTGCCAAAATACCATGAGGGCAGCCAGAAGGTGATCCTGACAAAAGAGCGAGTGCTCTACCAGAGACTGGGAGCAAAGTCTCAACCCATAGAGCACAACAGGCTGGCTACTTTCATCAAGGATTTAAAGGAGAGGGATGCTCAGAGAGAAAAAGCAGAGCAGTCCACCACCCAAGTGCACACAGAAATACCTCCCAATTTAGGGAGAAAGTTGGCAATTCTACTGAATGATGGCAAAAGCTACATGGATGATTCCCTGTGGTACATCCTTGTGGCAAACAGATGTGAGAAGGACAATCTGAACTGCATCAAGTTTTTAATGCACCTGAACATTTTCTGTGTCTTTGACTTTGATGAAGACTCCAATGTGTCAGGGCTGTACAGCAAGTACAAAGAGCACCACGCCACAAGGTCTTATTTTCTACAAGACTTCTGCAATGAGAGTAAGACTGGCAACCCTCCCCATCAGAAGCACTTGAGCCTCTTTGAGCAGACCAGCTGGGTATTCTGCAATGGACGCAGTGACTTCCATGGTGGTGAAAAGCCTTGTGATGAAAACACATGGATTAGAACCAAAAAAAAGTATCTTAAGAAAGCAGTTACTCAAATCTGTGACGAGGTCCTGCCTAAGGGGTCTTTCATTGTGCTTTTCCTATTGATCTCACCAGTGCAGAAGCCACTTGTGGACACCTTTGAGGAGTTCTACACAGAGATGAATGGCACCGAGTACATCGTCTGCATTGCAGAATCCAGAGAGAATTATGACAAGTGGGCTAATCTAGCTCAGACATCCTGCAGCATCAAGACACTAGAAAAATGCAGCGTGGTGGGTATGAGACTGAGTCATGTGGATGCCACCATTCAAAAAATGCTGCCTTCCAGCTCACAGCCCAGGCACCTGCCAGTTTCCACTAGAGGACTGTGTACACTTCCCTCCCTGGAAGAAGAGAAGCTGTTTTCCCTAGAAATCCTATGTACTGACCAATGTGATGATACCAAATTAGATATTTTGACCGAAAAACAAATACAAAAAATAGAACAAGATTTTTACAGAGGGAAAAAAATCACCTGGGAAAACCTCTGGCTTGCTGAGAGGGGACGCTGTGGGGAAATCATTGAACGCGAAGCATGCAAGGATGCCAGCAAACTTCTTGAGGACATTTTACAAGGAAGCAGACTGAACTATTCTGCATCTAAACTAAAGATATTTCACCATCCTGGAAGTGGAGGAAGCACAATAGCACGGCAAGTGCTGTGGAAAAAAAGAAAGGATGTAAGATGTGCTGTTATCAAAACCTCATACTCACCTGCAACTGTCTGCGAGCATGCACTTGCCTTTAGGGACTATGAAGAGAAAGATTTTAGTCACTGCCTACCTGTTCTCCTACTAATCGAAGATTATGAAGACGACTATGTAGAAGAACTAAGGAATGAGTTAGTGGATGCTGTATCAACTAGAAAAATGAATTCCCCCAGACCTTACTTCATCCTCTTGTGCTGTAGACGATCTAATGACCCTGAAAGGCTTTGTAAGGCTTCTCCCCTGGACACAGTTGCTGTCAGTCACAAGCTGACAGACTCAGAAAAAAGTCTGTTCAGAAGTAAACTTGAAAAACTCCAGCAGAAGGATATCAAGCCAGAATTCATACTCACCTTTGTCCTGATGTGCGAGGAGTTCAACGAAACATATGTAAGAAACTTTGTAGAGCACATACTGCAAGGCATTGACCGCTCCTCTCGTGACACATGCTTGATGCGCTATGTGGCTTTGCTCAATTTTTATGTACCTAATTCCTATCTTTCCTTGTCACATTGTGAGGCTTTTCTGGGACTGGGTATATACACAGAAAGGAAATCCAGAATGTATGAATTTAAAAATCACTTGAGTGATCAAGCAAGAATGATCTTTATCGAGCTCAGGGAAAATACCACCTACATTTCCTCCGTTCAGATAATACACTGTCTGGTTGCAAAAGAAATACTACAGCAGCTTTCAGGGAATCAACCTCAAAGTCAACTTGCAATGGCACTTCTTCAGGAAAAGACACTCTTTGACAACAGATTTGGACGAAATGAATTCATAAAGTTCATCAGAGATCTGTTTATTCGGCGTGATAAAAGAAGCAGGGGTGACAGTACTGACACCCTTTTCTCCCCATTCATTGAGCAGGTCTGTAAAGCTGAAGGCTGTGAAAAAGCTATTGCAGTTTTAAAAGCTGCCTATGAAATCCTTGGCAAAGATCCTTTCTTTGCCCAGCAGCTTGCCAGACTGCACTACAACAACGAGAAGTTTGAAGATGCAAAGTACTGGGCAGAGGTCGCAAAATCTCGTTTACCAAATGATTCTTATATTTTAGATACAGAAGGTCAAGTCTATAGGAAATGGTTTAGTTTCAGAGTGGATAAACAGACAGAGGAGGACACTCCTAAAGACATAATTGAAAAGATAGAGATTGCTCTTAAATCTATGGAGTGCTTCAGAGCTGCACAACGGGCTGCAAACGCAGACCGTGACAGTATGAACAACGCTGGCTATTTTGGAGAAGTAGAAGTAGGATGTCGCCTTCTTCGCTTCCTGTCCACAGTCCACGTGTTCCGCAGAAATCCAGAGGGGGACTATTCTGAGCTTGTGAAATACCTGATCACAGAATACATTCCTGAAGACATTAAAAAACCGTGGGGAGCACTTCACCGACGTTTAAAAGGCTTACGCCAGAACCTGTTCAATGCTCTAGAATGGATTTCAGAAGACCTAAGTTATTTCCAAACAGATAAAACCCAGGAGAAGGAAGAGGAAGATGAAAAAGATGAAAAGGAAGAACAAATCTATAATCCCAGAAAATGGCTAAAAAGACAGTCTGAGGTATACGCCAAATTCTTTGTCTCATCACTTACTGAGGACAGCAGTGGTGGCCCTCAGAGCCATCTGATTAGACACATGACTATTTACAAGAGTGGTGGAGGCAGTGTCACCAATATCCTGTCACTCTTAACAGATAAGAAGGAGAACAGGTCAGCTGAGAAGCTAGAAAAGATCCTTAGTTTCTATACAGAAGACCCTCGAAGGGACAAGCTGGAAGACTACGATCTGATCAATTATATTTTGTGCCACATCACATTAGCATGCTTAGCACCAGGATCGGGAAAACTTCTTCCAGTGCAAATACTTCGTGAGCTCAGTTTAAGATTCTTTAAAGGAAAAGGTCAGTTTCCAGCAAGTGCCTATTTTTTGCTCACCTTGCTGTACTGGCCAGATGAAGCATTAGACAAAGAGCCTAATCCAGACAAAGATGACATTCTAAGCTCAGCCCTTCAAACCCTGAAACGTTTATATGACATCAAGATGAAAGATGTTCCTACCAGAAAGAAAAGAATCTACACCCACTTTTTTCTGGGAAAGGGTTATGGCTTAGCCAAGATTGTGCACAAAACTAAAATTGATAAACTGATTCCTGGGTCCTTAGATGAGAGGAGAATGAAGTGGCTGCATGGAACTGTGTGGAATCTTCCCAGGATTCGTGACAATCTCAAGAGAGTTTCTGGCTGGACCAGGGACAGAAGTGTATTTATACGTGGTCACATGAAGGAGCTTTCTATCTTACCACTCCATCGTGACTCAGTGCCCCTTGGAAATGAAAATGTGACCTTTTATCTAGGCTTTTCATTTAATGGTCTTGTTGCTTTCAATATTGAGGTTGAAAATAATCCAGGTGCCAGCAGAACCTAAGGTATTTGGTATATTATCAGCCCCTGTTTGAAGATACAGCACTGACACCATCCGTTACCACAAAGAGGACTGTGTCGGTTGGATAACCAGAGTTTGTTATTTTAATGACTGAGCAGCTCCAAAGAGTTTAAACCTATCAATAAAATATACCATGAAACAGAATCTTCAGAGTCTTTGAGACACGTAAGGTTTCAAAGGCAGCAATAATTGTGGTATTTGCCTGAGGACCAGGAAAGCAATGAGTAATTTTTTTCCCCTTCCAATTCCCAGATATTTGAAAAATGGAGCTCCGGAACAGACAGGCATAGGGAGGGAACCCCTTGATTTCAGACCACAGATTAGGATTTAAAGTTAATTACTGAGTGGTCCTGATCAGTATCAGAATTTGCCCACTGTAACGATGTATTTTCTTCTTCCTGAATCAGCAGCACAGTCTAAGTGAACTTACAACATGTATACAACACACCTGTAACACACTCCACTCAGCAACATGTACCATGTGTGCAACTCAGCAACTGCCACCCAGTACAGCAGCAGAGGGGCAGTAAGCAAGTTTTAACCTCACTTTGCAAATACCAGGAATCAATTAAAAAGACCAACAAAAACCAGGTCTTAAGATTGCATCTTCTCAGAACACTGCAAAGAAAACCCGATGTACCTGGAGATGGGTGTAGACACCTGAGCAGTTAAGACACTGGTGACAGATTGCTTCAGTTCTGCTACAGCTGCAGTCCAAACAATTCCAGTAACTGGTAAAGCAGTTTTTGCAGCACTGAGAAATGCCCACACAGGACACAACTCAGGAGCCTGAGAGATTACCTTATTCATGTTTATAAAGATGTGAAGGGTGGTGCTGGGAGGACATAGCCAGGCTTTACTCAGGGATGTCCAATAGTAGGACAACAACCAATGGGTGCAAGCAATGGGTGCAAGCTGGAACAGAGCAGGTTCCACGGGAAGAGAAGGAAAAACTTTCACTGTGAGGGTAACAGAGCCCTTGAGCAGCCTGCCCAGAGAGGCTGTGGAACGTCCTCTGGAGATATTCAAAACCCACCTGGATGCATTCCTGTGTGACCTGCTCTGGCAGAGGTGCTGGACTCAGTCTTTAGAGGTCGCTTCTGACCCCTAACATTCTGTGATTTGGCTCTGGTGCATATTCATGCTTGAAAACATTGTCTACCCTGATCCGTTAACTTGAAAAATGCAAAGGAGCTTCCTGTCTGCACACAACCTTTGTGACACATTAAGCTTCCATTCCTACAGTTGCCTGCTATTCCTGGAGTACCGCTGTTTGTGCTCTATTTTCACTAAAATTTCCAGAAAACTCATCACCTGGTTTAAGTCTTAATGTTTTCAACTGAGCAACAACCTTTGGGAGTAACTGTTTCCACACAAGCCTAATTACCCTACCTGAAGACGTAATTCTAACAGTAGCAAGGAATGACTTGCTTTTCCAACTTCTGTCAAGATCTGGGCACAGCCAAAAACTGTAAAAGGAATTGCAAGAGACTGTGAATTGAAAGCAAACAGGATGAAAGCAGATTATTCTGTCTAGCCCAAGCCTTCACCTTCTGGCCTGGGGAAGCAGAAGCAGAGCAGGTGCCTGCAGGCCAGCAATACCTGCCTCCCTGCCTTCAGCCCAGGACACCACAGTTCTGCAGCCCTGCATGGTGCCTGTCAGCAAGCAAAGTTGTGTTATTCTTTTGGCTACAAATGCAGGAGGGTTCCTTTTGAATTTCAGGACTCAGCAGGAGGGACTCCTTTATCCCTCTCACCCCTCATGTCTGTAAAATTCTAGCCCAGTTCCAAATCCCCTTCCCTTTGCTCCTTCCATGTATTAAGTGGCAGAGTGAACACTACCAGAGTTCTGTTATGTCATGTTTTTATAAACTGTATTAAAAACAACTCTTGCCAGTACCACTGATGGTGATTCTTTGTGCGACCTAACTCCGGCACAGCTGACAATCTAAATCAAGATTCTGTGACAGGTCATTTAAACAAGTTGAAACACCCATCCATAACAGACGGAACAGCACAAGACTCCTGAAGCACTGCAATCTGCATAGGAAATTCAGGCTGGCAGGGTAAGTGAAAGTTTAAAGGTTAAAAGTAACCAAAATGGGTTAAGTGCATCAAAAGCATGTTTTCCCAAGGTAAGTTGGAAAGGTGCACTGGAAAAGCAAACCATGATAGCATCTCAACTGCCAGGAGCAAGGGACGGAGAATTACAGAAAACCGCCTTTGTCTCCTACCTGCAACAAGGGGGACACAAATGTTTGAAAAGCTTATTGGGCAAAGGCAGCTTTCTGAAGTTTAGCATGGGACATAAGTGTCACCCTAAACATCAGGCCTTGAGCCTGTTTGCACTGCTCAGGCTTCTACTTAAAAGACTTTTGTTTCCTTTTCCAAAAGCTCAGAACATGTTAGACGGAGTATCTAGCACTACTCTCACTAGCTGCATGTTTCTTCTGCACAGTTCTCAGTCTTTTCCTTCAGTTAGTGTGCAAGTTAAACATGGTAAGAAAGTGAGTTATGGTCTTGCTCTTGTGAGCCCAAGTTACTTCAAGGAGTCACACCCCATGAACATGCAATGGATAGAATAACTGTACTAGGCAGGGGTGACTTTGTAACACAAAAACTTTGCCTAGAGGCCCGTGGATCTTTCAGGAGTGATCTCCTCAGGGTGCCTTATTTATCACTAAATAAATGGAAATGCCACTTCTTGTCCTTTTCCATTGCAGTGTTGTAAGGATGGCTTCAACCCACAGCAGAAACTGGACATGCAGCCTTACTGAAAAGCAGGGAAGAGAAAGCACAGCATAATTGCTAGTTTACAGAGCTTGCTCAAATGCTGTGGCAAAACCACAGCTTTTGTTTTCAAAAGCAAACATTACCATGATGAAAAATTAAAGACCTGGCCAAGAGGGTGAGCCTTGCAGTTTCTTCACTTGCTGCCTGCAAGTACTGGACTTTTATTTCATACATAGCTGTTCTGTGCCCTGTAGCCTCCACCACTGCAGCCTTCAGGGTCCAAGTAGGTTTGTTTTTCAAAGATACTCATTTCTGTCTTAGAAACTAAAGGCTTAGATCCAGGCTCCCTCATCAGAGTATTATAAACACAACCCTCCCCCTGCAACCCACAAGATTTAGAGAAAAGGCATAAATCTACAATAGCACTTGAGTCTGGTGGTGCAAAACAAGCTGCTGGGCCTCACAGGGCAGACATACAGACCCATCCCCCTTACCTTTACCCAGTCATACTCAAGTTCCCAAAACCAAACTTGGGAGTACTTTAACCAGCCAGGCAACACAAAAATTTCCTTGCTCTAGCCAGCTCTCAGGAGAAAGCAGTTCCTCTGTTTTTCAGATGTCCCCTCAGATTTCCCTAGTACCAAAAGGGCCAGAGGGCACGTCCTCCAGTAAAGAGCTCATTCTAAGAGACAGTCTTCTCTAAAGGCTCCTCTAATGTTTTAATTCCCTCTCATTACACACATCCAATTCAAAATGAACTGTTCCAGGTAATGGAGCATTAAAATACTGTATTTACCTGCCTTTTACCACCTCTTAGAAACTGATGTAAGTAGTAGCTAAGCAAGATCAACGAGCCTGGCAGAGTAATCCATTCTTGTCCTGCAGACAGGAGTTGCAAGTACTCATCTTCGAGACTACCTCATCTCTCCAGTGTTTTGCTCTAAAAGGATGCAGAACAGATCACTTAGGAGCTTGCCTGCTCTACCAGGTTTTATGAAAATGCTGTTAAGTTAGTTTTCTCTCCACACTCCCCCTGACTTTTTGTATAGCCAGATCAGGACAGCAGATTGGCCTCAAAAGGAAGCTAAAGGTTAAGTCAGGATTCACTTGTTTGCCTCCAGATACAAAGGTCTTTAAGATGAAGTTTACGTAAGTGGGTTTTGGCAGTTTGTACTAGCTCTCTGATTATCTATGAAGTTATTCAAACAGGAGTGGAGGTGGACTTCATACTTACACTCTGGAACAGCTAACATCCATTGCAGTATGCTTCTCCAGAAGTGAAAAAAAAATTACACAGAAACAAGTGGTTGACTTCTGTTTAATCAGAGACTGTTACAAAGGGCAGACACACATTACAGACGTGGATATGTGCAATGATCCATTCCTGAAACATAAAGTTCATAGAAGGTTCCCAAAGGATGCAAATGATGTTAGCTCCACATGTTCTTTGTATCTTCTTTATAAACTGAATGCTATGAAGTTAAGGTAGTTACTGCAACTTGCATGCATTAAAGTGATGCACATACTTACCAGTCTCCCTTGAATTAAATTCAGCATCCATATTTTGCCACCTGTCTTTGAAAAAGATCAGTGACCCCATCCCTTTCATACTACTTACACATAAGCAGCATCAGGTCACAGCAAAAACCTTCATGACACTAACTTCTGTGGCTGCGCAGCTACTGAGAGGGGACATAATTCAATCATGTGCTTTAAAGTACTTTACGAAGGTATTAAACCCACTATGGAATTTGGGTTTGTTGCCCAGTGACCAGAATCTCTAAAGTGGTCATTCAAGGTCATTAAGCAGAAGTCTAAGGAAACTGAAATGATTCACTGTTCCATATATACCATAGCAGAACTGGACATCTGTTGTAACGGCGTATCAGGAGCTGACCTGCAACTTAAGACTGCAGAAGATTCTCACAGACATGAGTGTCAAGTCACTCATGTAACTACTCTACAGCATTCAAATGAGATGGCAAAACCAAGAGTCTGTTGAGCTACCACACTAGTACATGGCCTTCCCAATAGCTGATGTCTGTGTAATTATCCACCAATGATGTCAAAAGTCCCTCAAATTCAGTGTGATGACATGCCCTTGAAGTGAACTCAAGCAGAGTTTTAGAGCTTATCCAATCACACCTGTGCCACAGCACAAAGTTTTCATCTCCCATGCTGTCATGTAGATGAGGTATACAAAGCTTAAAAATAAATGTCCGCAACTGTTCTGTGAAAGTTGCATCTTTTATCCACTCACCAAAAACAGCTCCCATTTCTTTTCAAGGTGTAAAATGCTCTATAAAATAAAAAGCCAAAGTTTCCAGGAATATGGAAAAGGGAAAAAAAAATAAACGAGGCAGAGTAGTAACTCTGGAGTAAGATAAAACAGCTGTGCAAAACCCACATCTTTAGGTAGTCTTTGAAGTGTGAAATTTCCCTTAAAGTGCTTCCAGATATCACCTACCCACAAATGTAAAGCTGTTAGATCCTCCAGAATAATCTAGATGTTAATTCACTACTGAAAACAGTAGCAGGTAACAGATACATTCACATTTCAGAGACCAAAATTCCCCTCATGTATTTAAGTGGAATCATTTGAACAAATTATTTCAAATAGGAACAACAGGTACTTACAGATTAAACTAACCTGTACTGGCAGTGCTGTGGAATTTTTCTTCTCTACCAGTAAGTAGCAAATGCTGAAATTCTGCTGCTAGTTAACAGAAACACAAATTGTATTAAATCAAGGAGTTTAACCCAGAATTTAGATTTTTTTTTTTTCATTTAAAGGGCTGCCAAACTTCAATTACTGCAATTTATTGCTTAAGAAAAGCATATGAAGTAAAGGCAACTATAAAACTACTGTCAATTTGCTCTTTTCTGATAGTTTTCATACATAAGCCAGAGGTTTAACAAAGTAATCCTGTTGCCTTCCACAAACAATGGAAATCACAATACTTACATTGCCAGGTTCCTTCATTAAACAGTCTCATAAAATGTGCTTTCTTACTCTAGACTTTACAAATCAAAAAGCAAAGTGTATTTTCTCCCACTAGAATTTTTGTGAAAGAAGGTAAAGAATTCAGTGCAATTAACATATATGCAAAGAACTCAAAAAAAGGAGAAAGAAAACCAGAAGGAAAAAAAAAAAAAAGAGGGTGTGCATGACATCTTCACCTCAAATAATACATAAATTCCTTAGTTGGGACTAAGAAATAGCTTTCTTTGGTTCTACAGTGTTAACTGCTGGTAATTCAGTACAGTTGTTAGTTAATAACCATTTGCATGTAAGTGCCACTCAGGGCAGCAGAAACTGAAATTCTGCAGAGAACCCTCCTACCATTTCTGAACAGCACCTGGGAACATGGCTGAAATTTATATAAAATTTAAGAATTGAAATGTGAGATGTCAAAATCTTGCACCTGGCAGTAAGTTACCAAACATATGCTTTAACTGCTAATATGAGAAGGTTTTAAGGAAGCTTTCAAGTTCTTCAAGTTGTATGCTGATTTGCTTTTAGTTAAGATGATAATGACATTAGAATTCTGCAACTGTCTAAAGACATTAATGTCTTTAAATCTCCAAGAAATAAAAACCTTAAGATAGAGACAGTATTGATGGAGCACTTAAACTCCTCACATCATTAAAACTGCAGTGCTGCTCATTGTTCCTACTGCAAGAAAAACCTTAAACCTAACAAGTTATTGTAAACTTGCTCAGGAGGTGCAAGCACTCACTACTGCCAACAATTATCAGGGTATAAACACCAATCCTCATCAGTGACAGTCAACAATGACTCATCGGGATGCTAAGAACAAAGGGCTGAGGATAACATCCTGGATCCTGTGGTGCCAGACAGGATATGGCTGGCTGCAAAAGCAGTAAGCTTAAGTGTCTGGCTCACTCCAACAGACCTTCACAAAACAAATGCATTCACTACACAACAGAATCTACAACGTGAACTCTATCATCTTCTAGTAGAGACTATGTACTCTGACAATCAAAAGACTGCATAAAGCTGCTGTCTGAATTAAGAAAATTCTGGTTTTTTCCCAGAACTTCAAAAACAATGGTATATAGGCTACACTTTAAAACCACTTCACCTCTATTCTGATCCCTTCAAAGTCTGCCGCAAAGCTTTCCTTATTCTCAACTACTACCTACCTACTTACCCCAACTATTACAGTCCCTATTATCATCTCTGGTCTTTTTTTGATTCCAAGTATACATGCTTAAAAACAAACCCCATCCTTCTATAAATTATCTGTTCTTCAGAGCATTTAGGTGCTCTTTATTCATCTTTGTACACGCACCTTTATTAGGAAAGCCACAGAACACATTATGAACTCAAGACAATTCTGAAAGAAGCCTTAACTTCCAAGTTTTATGTGTCACATCTCTTACTTCTCTTGTTAACCAGTGGGTACAAATTCACCCCAGTTTAGCAGAACACCAGTAACTTTTGCCCTTTAAAAAATAATATATATCTTCTTAATAAAGCCCCAAACTCCCCAAGACATGCAGATTGCTGCAATGCTGGAAGCTGGAGTACTGGAGTGACAGTAAGAGACACTCTGCCCCCTCAATAAAGGGATGTTGGCTACTGTGTACAATTTAACTATCCCACTTAGATCCGTATCAGGAGGCAGGGAGGAAAATGTCACAAACAGAACCTGAGAACAAATAAATTATGAACTGATTCCAGTAGATTGGAAAGTTACAAGCTGCTGGTCTAACAGCCAAGGAGATACTTCCAACCAAAAGCACAGCCATTATGTCATCCTTGTGGCCAGAAAGACTGCGTGCTTGCATGTTTCTTGAAGGCCAAACACAGAAGAACACTGCCCATTCTTACTTGCAGCAAATGGAAGGACAAACTTAGTCTGTGGTAAAAGAGCCACGGCCACATAACTTGTTAAAGGTACCAATTCCCACAGAGGGAGGCCTTGTCCTGTCTGGTCCTCCACAGGCTTACAGAAAGGACAGGAATGGAAAGGATGGAAGCAAAGGTGTGACCTACCCATCAGAAATTACAAGTAGCATTTGCAGCATAACTAAAGTAAAAAGCTCCTTTAATTGACACAGTAACATCCTATAGATCCGTCAAAGGCATCTTTCAGAAATAGATGGTGTGAAATTAATCCTGAGACTGTCTAAAAGCAGCTGCTTTGCTCACAAAACATGCCAAAACAGAAAGAAATGGCTCATTTGCTCCAAAAGCATTAGTGCACTTAAACAGTGACACAGTGAAAACAGGAAATGCATTTTGGAGGTATTTTTTCCTTGAACATATCAAACCTAATATCTTTAAATATTTTTTTTTAAATCACATTAATGTCCTGAATGCAGAGATATTTAGCTTTCAGGAGAGTATCTATTTGGAAGCTATAACCTAAGTGTGGATGTAAGCAAAGTACTACACTGGGACAGGGCAGGTACCTGAGTTTTAGCTGTGTGCTTGATGACAAGCTAGCTGAATATGAGGAGCTAGATACAAACTGCCCAATGCTGCACTGGTCTTAAATGGAAACAGGTAAGAGTTCAGCCTCAGGCATCTGAAAAGTGCCATTTTGAGTCTCCAAGAGGTGCAGATACTTGAAGCAAATAGAAACATATTGCATAAATGCTTTTTTTGGACATCCCAGAGAAGAACTAGGCCAAACACTCCTGAAGACTAAGATGTGGGAAAAAACCTAGTTGCATCAGTGCGTTATCTTGAAGTGTTGATCTCATCTTCACTGTTAATGAGGGCAGCTCCACAATGAGAACTGGAAAAGCATTGCCATGTTCAGTAACCATTCGGAAACAGTTAACAGAAGACATGTCAGCTTTTCAGTCAAAACTAGGGGATTTGGGGGAGTCTTCTACAGGAAAAGTGCTAAGGGCAGAGCACAAACGAAACAGTACCACAGGATTGTGAAATCCACTCTTCTAAGTAAGTTAAAAATTACAACTCCATCCTTGAATTAAAATTTCTGGAAATCCCACTGGGAGGTCATTATTTAGCAGTGTCTTGAGGAACTGAAACACAAGCCTATACACACCACAAACCAACAAAAATACTAATTAAAGAGAACTCAAGAATTTTAAGAAGTTCTAAAACATGACTCCAACATTTCAGTGCTCATAGGCTGCAAAACTACCTTGAACAAAACCTGTCTTCTGAAGCTGAAATCTTTAAGGAGCCTCAAGCATTCAAACCTAGCTGCACTGGAGTAAGCAGCAACACTCAAGCTTGTTTTCTTCACAAAGCGTAGAGGTTTCTTGCTAGTCCCCGTATGAAAGAGAACTTCAGATATGCAGATACCCCAGCAGAAGTTGAATATGCAATAGAACTGCACAGGGTTTCAAAGAAGTGCTATGTCTGTCTGATGTTGCAACAGATAAAATACTGTCATGTCTGGGATAGTTGCGAGATTGAGGAAAAGGTTTTCCCAGAAACTGACAAACAGGGAAATCTGCAACTTCCATTCTTCATTCTTGTATGTTACCAACTTGGATCTCTATTTTTTCACAGGGCTCTACATTAATATTTGTTGTGGTGCAGCTCTCATGCAGCATGTTACCTCCAAATGAGTTTGTAATCAATAACAGGCTACACAATTCTGCGACAATAAATGTCACTTACTAATTAAAACCTAAGTATTTTAAGCATTTCAGTAGACACATCTCCCCAGCATAGGAAACATCAGTGACTGACATTTACTACACAAAGTCAGATTACCAAACCCAAACACAGCACAAATGCAACGCAGGGAAAGAGGGAAAAGGGGATGTGTGGCTGAAGGACTACCTGAGCAGAGTTCTGTTAAGAGAACAGGTACCAAGACATCTTAAAACATGTTCCCTCCCCCTAAGACTCTTCAAAACACAGTAATATAAATATTAATATAGAGCCCATCTACCAGAAGAATTAAAAACCTAAATTAAAATAAATTTAGGGGCCTTCACCAAACTTGCTGCAAGTTTGGGGACATAAATATCCAACAGCCATAAAGCTGTGAAAGCCCCCAGAACAAATAAAATAAATCCCACTTGCCTCAGACTGAACAGGGCAACACTGAGACTCTGCCTCAGCCTGTCCTATGGCAGGGCTATAGGAAGAAGAAAAATTTAAATTTTAGAAAAAACATGACCCAATTAAGTGAAAGACATGCATTCAAAGTTAACAAAATTCCAGTGATCAAGCAAACAAAAGAAAATGACTGCTACAGCACCTATTTTGTTAGGCCCAAACACAACTTTTCACAGTTGGTAGATATTTCTGAATTGGACAGTTTAGTTTGCTTTTCATCTTGATCAATGGAACATAAGTCCATTGTCTTGGGGCATTTTTCCCATCACTGAAAAGTATTTACTGCACTAGTTCATAGAAAGTAGAGATTCCATCAGCCACTAAAAATGGTCACCCTCACCTGATTATTTAGGTAGAAGCTAGACCAGTACAATTATTAAGACATCTACTATTATGTTTAAGTGTCATTAGTTACCATTTGAAATTGCAACCCCAGCTCATGGACTGGTGCATCACTCTAACTTAACTGAAGAGTCATAATGCCCTTCTTGCTCTTTCTAAAGCTGAAGTAATCTTCATATTTTTGGGTTTTATCTTGTATGCAGAATTCTCTGATTGCTGTAACTGCAGGTTATATAATCAATTTCATCCAAGTTTTAACCAGGTAAGTTATACAGTTCTCTGTAAGTACTGTTCAAGAGCTCCATACACTAAAATAATTGCAGAAATCACAGAAGGCAGATGCAGCTGAATTTGTTTCTAGAAGCTTTTTCATATTGTCCCATGCATGCACAGAGCGAGAAACAGTTATTCCACTGAAATTATTACATGTACATCCCAGCCTCAAATTTATTATCAGCACCTATAAAATCTATGAAAGGGGGAAAAAAAATCCAGAAGTTCTAGAAGAAATTTTTCTAGCTAAATTTTCAAGATTTAATTTAAAGCAACCCTTACCAAAGGCAGGAAGATATTCTAAAGGCACAATGAAACAGTCAGATAAAGGCTTCTGAAAAACTAGCCCAGGCTTTTCCAAGGTTTTGGCATGCCAGCCTCATTGCTTTTGCTCTAAAAATCAGCAGATATGAGACCAGTCTCTCATAATGATATTGAGAGATCATGCACAAAATAACTTACAATTCCTTAAACATCTCCTAGAGGCTACAGTCTGAGTAATTTGCTAAATATACTTTCCCAGATGTATTTGAACATTCTGTGGCAGCCTGGCTTTTTCTATTAACCATTTGGATTACATTCCTGTTTAAAGATTCATTAAAATCCACTTGCAAGTTTTAACTTTACTGTGATGGCAAACCTAAGCAACAACAGAAATACAAAGCTTCCGTCTATGCAGTGATCTTATTAGTGTCCTGCAACAGATTTAAGAGATGCTGTTCTGTAATCACAAAGGCTTCTGCAATCTCTTACTAGTGAGAGATTAACTACAGCAAAAACCTGTAGGCACGGCTGCCTTACATTAGGGATTTTGCTGGCACAATGGCAGTGATTAAAATTCCTGCTCGAAGTCAAGCTTTAGTCTTCACACAAGCAATTGCTACATTCAAAGCAGCTTTTCTCTCTTTGGGAAAGTGCACCATAAATCCAACTCTCTGAACATTAAGAAGCAGCATCCAAAGAAATGAAGGCAGGGACCAAGAGACAACACAGGCACTGAAATACCTGCCTAGTTAGAGAGAAGCACACACAAGAGAAACAAGAGGAGACTAAAGAAAGCCACATCACAGCTCTCAGAGTACAGAGAAGAGGAGCAGGCAATGAAATGTCCACATGAAAAATCATGGAGAAATTGTTCACCTGCTTGCTGAAGATTTTAGGAGCGGCAGTTCTTAGCTGAGGAATTATCGTAACTGCTCTAAGGAAAGTTCAATCTTAAAATGCATCCAAGTTGTAAGCTGTACTATTAGCTACAAAACGGTGCTATTAGCTACAACAATAAGACATTCACTATTTAAAAGAAGGAAACGCTTAGTACAACTTGCAGAATATGTTGAGGTAACAGTACATGCAGTAAAGTTTTCAAGAACTTAATTCAGGAAAAGTAAGGGTCTGAAAACATATCAGTGAGTTACAGAAAGACACCAAAGGGAGAAGAAAGGTATTTACTATAAGCAGGAGGGCAAAGCATCCTTACAGCAGCAATACCATCTTCAGAAAAAGCAAGAACTGCTATAGTTTTTAAAAGCAGAATTGAGATCAATTTGTCTGTAGTATTACGAAGAGGATAAATGTAAGACACTGTAAAAAAAGTAAGAATCTCCAGTGTTTTGTTCCAGAATTATTCTTATTAAAAAAAAAAAAAAATAAAATCAGAGTATAAAAGCACTGCGTAATCAGAACAGTTTCATCTGTTAGACTTGTGTATAAACCAAGATGACAAGCTAACAGAAAATCTGCCATCAAGGCCCACTCAGCACATCTGCAAGCTAAATACTGCACATCTGACAGGTGGGCAGCAGACAGCAGTGATCACAGAGAACTGCTTCTCAACAGAGGCTTGGAGTTATGGTCTTAGAACTGTTAAACACTTCAGGAGAAGTGTCTGGTAATTCTTAATGGCTCAACTAATGCCATTCAGCTGCAACCAGTGAATGCTTTAGTGCTTAGCCATACTATGACCACAAAGACATAATGTAGAATTTTAGCTAGACTGGATTTTTGGACCATTAAGAGCCAGTAGGGAACAAAGACACGTGAAATACTAAAGAACAGCTAAAAAACACCCCCAAGATTTTCAACAAAGAGAGCCAAAATGCTCAGTATTCTAATTAAGTGAAAAAAAATCCCTCCAATCTACAAAATTATCCAGAGAACATAAACTGACAGAAAAATGCTGCTAATTTTTCCAACCTATCCTAAAAGAAGAGATATCCCCATAAATGAAACTAAGCAAATAAGGCTTGAGGCTGGAACATGTATTTAAAATTGACCTGCAAATGAAAACTTCACCACTCCTTTTTCCCCCCTCTTGTGAAGAACCTAGAAAAGCTCTTGCTTTCCTCAAAAAAAAAAAAAAAAACCCTCCCTCTGCATTTTCATTCTCATCAGAAAGATATATTAACACAGCGATGTTAGACATCCAGAGAACTGCAGCCTTGTCAGTAGTCTATAACTTCACATATAATCAGATAAACAGATATGTTTAAACAGATAAATGACTAATCTATATGGGGAAGACCTCTCTTTGATAACTCTAATAAGGACTGAAAGGTCTCTTACTCTAGACTCTCGAGAAACAGCCAACATCTGATCACAGCACACAGTGGTTGGTTCATCTTTCAGATGCTGCTGAGACCTGAAATTCTGAGTATTTGATGCAAAAATACAGCACAGAATGTATTACTACTCTTGTCTCTCTTGCGTCTTGCCACTGAGAAGGTGGTCAAGCTACTTTCTCTTTTGCAGGTCAACTTCAATACATCAACTGGAAGTCACTCACCCATGTGACATGCACCTAAGCTTCTAGAAATCTTCACCTAAAAGGCTCCCGAAATTCATATGCATTTGCACATTAAAGAGAGGCAGCTGAAGAGTAAACTAGCAGGACACATCTGGCACTAGGATGCAACTTAAGCAAACACTTCCACATCCTACAAGTAAATGCCAGGAATAGCAATCACTTAAAATTTGAGGACAAGAAAGCACAAAGAAAAGAAACACCCACTGAAAGAAGTTACAACCAAGAGTTAAGATGTGCCTCCTGTAGCCTCTTTTTAGAGGAGTCTGTTAATAAGTGTACAGGTCTTTGTCTACTCAGATGTGCAGCTAAGGAGCTAAGTGACTTAATTTTAGACCAAGGAATTCAGATTTTATCGAAACAGCACTAAAAACTGCATTCCTTACACCAACAGCTACCATGGCATGCATCTGTACAAACCTTTCAGGCAGTTGTCCACAGCTGGTCACGAATAAAAAGGCATATAAATTTTTCTCTCCTTTTATTACAATGAAGTTTATAACGGTACAGAAAAGTCACACGACCTTAGTGGGTCAGTTACTTAAACCCTGGAACAGGAGGAACTCTAAATACATTAAATATTGTTACAAGTTCAGACTTAAATGTACAAGTAGTCTGGAACAGTTACAGCCCTCACCAAACTATGTTGGGGACGTGAAGTCCAACAGCACTTGAAGTGCTGTGAAGGCATCATTTCACAAATAGCAACGTAATGTCACAGAACTTGCCTTTAAGGTGGTATGTTCATGTAATTCCAGCGCCTTCACAATTTAACGAACCATATTTACTATACTTCACTTCTAAAAACCTAGATGAAACATGAAAAAGAAGCCATACAGTATAAATTGCAACATCAGGAAAAATTCCTGTTATTATTCCAAATAATTTTTCCCATGTAAAATAAGAATGTCCAATAGCTTCTTGCATGTGGGAAGATACTTATTTTTTTTAAAGTCACAATGAAGCCTTAATTGACGGAAGCTCGGCTATATTAACAGCACAAGATGAGAAAAGGTTTAATCTCCAAACCTATTAGAGCGTAGATAGTAGCATCAGTAGCGGCCACCTTGCGACATTACAGGAGGTCTCATTCCCATTGGAGGTCGAGGAGGTCCACTTTGGTAAGGGGGCACCATCGGAGGTCCCTGACCGTATGGAGGCATCGCTCCAGGAAGATAACCTGGCATGCCCTGGTGATGAGCACCATACTGACCTATAAACAGGACATTTGAGATGCAAAGAAGAGGATTTTTAAAAAGAAGGGCAGAAGTTGTATTTTATGAAAAGCTTCACCCCCCGCCAGTATCTGCCACTTCAAGGTTTTCTTAGAAGAGTTTATAGGAAAGACAAATATATTCAAGAGAGGAAAGATGGGAAACTTAAGATTACCATGAGGTGGCATGGGAGGTCTCATTCCTTGTTGTTGGGGAGGAATTCCTGGTTGTGGTGGCATCATACCTCCAATTGGTCCAACTGGTGGATTACCCAAGGAAGCCTGTCCTGGTCGAGGAAGATTACGCTGGTATTTAGGCAACTGTGCCCTTCTCTCTTCCTAAAACCAGGAACAGACAACAACCACAACACACGGTAAGACTGAAACTCAGGGGAAAAAAAGTACATCAAAAGTGTAATAAAATGACTTCAAGTACTAAACCATTTCAACTACCTTCAAAGTTCAAAGACTGATACCAGTAACATTACACAGTAGCTTAGGATTTTTCTCCCTCCCTTCAAAGTTACAGCATTAACACTGGCCAGTCTGGCACTATGCACACAAGACAGGTTCTCCTCCTCCCTCAGCTAAGAAAGTCTTTTCCTGGTAACAAGGTGAGACAAAAAAGCCAAATACAAATCTAAAGGTACCTGAACTGAAATAAAGGTTCATTAATTTTATCCATAAATTCCCTGTTTCTGGTTGCTGTATCAGAGACTCAACCTATTAAGTCTCCAGCCCTACATTCATTAGCTCTACTTAACCTAAGTTCGAAGTCACATGCAAAGAACAAATTATATTTTACACTGAGTAATCTCCTACCACCAAAAAAAACAAGGCTCAGATCTGCAGCAAGTTCATTGCAGTAAGCCAGTCATCACTTCGCAACTGAAGAAGTTAGCTGGAGGCATGGCTCTGCTACATGAATTCTGCACCATCTGCACTCTCAGTTATCAAAATACACATAATAGACAACACAGAAGAAATCCTATTGAATCAGCCGTATCAGCATAAATTGCATTTTTCAGTAAGACAATGAAAACATTTTAACTTACCAGTGATATATCCTCATCTGGATGGATCAACTTACTGGTTGCACTGGTTGTTGTGAGGGTAGCTGGCTTACTTGTTATAGATGTGGCTGGCTTAGCTGCAGTACTGTTTGTGGTGCTAGTGGTTGAGGCTGTAGACTGTGTGTAAGCAGGGAATGTAGGTTTAGGGGGCTCTGTTGTTGTTGCAGGTGTAGAATTCAAGGGTTTGAAATCAGTACCAACTGGGCCTGGCACAGCTGCTGCAGCCTGTGAAACACAGCAGTGAATTAATACTTATTTCCCAAAGTAAAAGAAAACTTAAGTGATGTCTGTTAGACCACTGAAACCTTCCAGTGAGATACATTATCAAAACAAGCTTGACAAAAGTAAAAGTTTAGCCTTACTGTATACTACAGCAACCGAAAACAAGACAAAATAAAACCCAGTATACACACGCACAGAGACACACAGAGGAAAGTCTAAAGATCTGCAGGTCAAAAGCCACAATTTAAAAAAAATGTAAAAAATAAAAATAAATAGTAACAACAAAATCCTCCCACTTTCCTGAATCACTGTTTCATTAAAAGCCTGTAAATATGAATTCACTGTCCTCTCACTGAATTATTAGCATACTTTAGCAACCATCAGAGTACAGCTTAAACTGTTAAATGTTCATTAAAATTAGGTATTTAAGTGATTTTACTTAAATATTCAAGAAAGCTCTATTGTGTCAGGGTTAAGTTTTCTCTCTACAGAAGCACTGCAAAATCTTCCAAGTACTGTGCCTCTCTATAAATCTTTAATCTCACTTGTGAATCAACCTGAAGGCAGACATGAAGTCCACTACAGATTCCAGCATCTCATCTTTTCCTTCTTTTTTTTCCTGAATTAAAACTGCTGACAAGGAAAGTTTGCTTTACCAAGCACTCCCTGAAGACAAAGCAATCTCCAAAGCAAGTTTTAGTTATAAGAGAATGCTTGTCGGTGGTCGTGTCATATCTACAACCATCTTAACTTTCCAATCAAAACAAAGTATTACAATTTTTTTGCACATTAACGCACATTACAAAATTCCCTATGCGATGATGCGCCATTTAAACAACAAACTAAAAAGCCTTCACCATGCATCAAGCTAACCACTGCCCACTGAAATGCATTTAACTGCTTTCATGCTTTTTTAACCCTTTAGAACCAGGATGTAACATTTTGCTCTTTCATACTAAGAGAAATTGGGCACTTTGACAGGCTTATTTCTAGTAAGATGCAACTCACAATCAAGGACTCTGCAGTTTCACCAGCTAGACATAATCAGGAACTGAACAGAGATTATCTGGAGATATTTAGTCAATTTTAGACATTATAGAACGGTCCAAAGGGTTAAGTTGCAAAGCCATTTGGTTTTAACTGTGACTTCCTGCGTACTTGTGCTGTGCTAGGAAACAGAGCGTTAGAAGATGCTGACAGACTTTCTGAATTGGAGGAAGCTGCACTTGAGCTTGTGACAGGTGTCCCCATCTGTAGCATAAAAGAAAGGAAACAGTGAAAAGTCTCCAAACAAATGGGTGGAAAGCATCCAGATGCAAGGATTTCTTATGCTAACTCCTCTCTTATGAAAGGGCTGTGGTTTTCTAAATAAGTATCTTCCCTGAAGAAGTCCCAAATGCAAATAGTACACTGCAAAGGTTTCTGCAACATACTTGAGAGCAAGTAAGAACTTCAGGACTTAACACACAAGTACAATCAAAGGGCAGAGGACACAAGCCATATCAATTCCCCACCTCCCACACCAAATCATTAAAAGTAATTATTACTACCCTAACTTGTTCCTAAACTTTTAAAAATAAAACCCCATCCTAATTCAGGCAGTGTTTAACAAGACCACAGGATAAATTAGTCCACCTATAGGTAGAGAGCCCATTATGACAATAACAAGAGAGAAAAGTCAAGACTGGTTTGTTGGAAATTTTAGGTAAAGCTCTGTCATCAGACTCCCATAGCTAACAGACCCCTTTATCCACCCAAAGCACCCTTACAATAACAAACTAAAGGGATTAAAGAATTAGTTTGCCTACTCCTTCCTTCCCCACATGCTCACAGAACTTCTTTCTGGTTTTACGGCTGTTGTAAGACAAAAAAAAATATTTTAAAAACTCATTCAAGCACTACACTGGGTTAAATCTGAGAATCAACATGAGCGAGAAACTTAACCAGTCATTTCTTGGGCCTCCTCAACAACAAAGAGCAGGCACTTCTGGCACAGCAGCAATCTGAATGACATAAGAACAGATACCAGGCTATGAGATACCTTACCTGCCCTGCGCTTGGGAAGAGCGGTTTAGTAACCGGAGGCTGGGGGGTAGGTGCCGCTGCAGCAGGAGCTGGGGGTCTGTTGAGAATGCCAGGTGCTGTAACAGGCTGTGCTTGTGTCATTGGAGGCATCCCAGGACGAGGACCAACTGGTGGTGGCATGCCTGCAGACCACAAAGTGGTAACATCAGGCTGAAGACAGAATCCCTTAAGAGGATTCTCTTCAGAGTTCCTTCAAGGAATGTCTCCCCAGGGAAGATGGATTTTTAAGACAAAATGGAACACAAAAAAAGGGTCCTGCCAACAGTCACCAATCAATGTCCATGCACAGGCAGTGACCTCGAACACTTCAGAACAATACTGAACTGTCTTTTCCACTAAAGCTTCAATGAAGAAGTTTATAATCTCAATAAATCACTGCGACTACTGCAGTAACATTTCCCATCACAGGGTTGCAGTGCTGCCAAGCACCTGGATCAACTGTTAGAAAATCCTACTCATTTTACTCTGATCCAAGGGGATCAGAGCTTTGACCAGCTTTGCTGTGGGTCCTTAGCAGAGAGACCAGTGACACAAGGCTATTTTCTCCAGCTCATCACCACTATACACGTGCTTCATATGTGTGGGGCACTAGGAGACCTTCAGCCACAGGAGGTGAGCAGCTCACAGGGGTTCCATCATACTTCTGTGCAGGGTAACTCAGCCTAGGTAACTGTCCTAGCAACTTGCCTCCTCCTCCAGTGAGAAATATGGGCAAACTAGTACATCTCAAGTCTACTGCACACAGCTTCTGGTCAGCTGGAACACTCTGAGAACCTAAGACTACTTAAGAGATGCATAAGCTCAAGAAACATCCCTTCAAGCTATGGTTAAGAGACTAAAATTCCAGTCAGATTCTTCACACAGCAGGTTCATTACTTGAGCATATCACCAACATTAATTTCTCCTTTCCCACATTTTCCATCATTACAATTTTCCAGCTTCAGCATACACCCAAAAAGAACAGAACAACACAATAAAACAAAGAAAGTACACCAAGGGAGAAACTATGTTACCTTTACAATGGTACCAAACACAAACTATTATTTATAATCAAAAGTCATAAACCAGTCCTTTCAACAGTGGTAATCAATCCACACCAATGTAGTGGCTTGAGTCTGCACATACTTTATATAAATTCTACATCTCAGTGCAAATAAATAAAAATAATGTAGCTCTCACCATAGCATGAGTTCAACAATCCTGACCTACCTGGTGGCATACCAGGCATAAGAGGTGGTATTCCAGGCCCAGGAGGCATCATTCCACCCATTGGCATCATCCTAGTGAACAGAAAATGAGCACTGGTATCAATACTCATGACAAATTGTTAACACAACTGGTACATAACCTGTATTTGATAGAAAATTATGGTAAATGACTGCAAGAAGCTCTCAGAGGCAATTCAAAACCACAGTCTGAAATACTTTTCCATAAAAAACAAAAATTCCCCCAAAGAAACAATAAAAAAATCACAAATAGAAAAAAACAAGGAAACTCCCTAACTCTGTTTACTGAACTCTAATTTGTCAAGCTTTTACTTCCATTATTATCAGAACTGGTGTCTCTTGAAATCTATCTCACACTACTAGTTTCAGCAGTGTTTCAAGAACTTGACCTTAGCACACTTGGAGAATTGGAAAATAGGAAAACCAGCTAACTCCAATCACACTAAAATTGTATCTCTACTACTCCTTTCCACCACCACAAATCTAGCTGTGGTTATAGCACACTACTATTATTTTAACTTATCTTCCTTCCTCTAGTGAATAGCGAACAGCCCAGAACTGTAAAAATATCCACAAAATGCCAATACAAGCAGAGCAGAGACCGGAGAGTAAGAAAGCTTCTGGAGTCTCAATCACAGTTAACATTCCCCATTCTAAAGAGAGAAAAGTGGGATTTGAATAATTTTTGCCAAATGACAAGCCTTTATTAATACAGTCCCCATCTAAACTATAGGTACATTTAATATAAGCCAATTTCACCTGCACACAACTGCAGTTCCATTAAAAACCTCATCTGTCTCCAGCATTAAGTGCTTTTAAATTGGGTGGCCAGAGGTGAGTATGCATGGTTTACAGGGAACAAACTTAACAGTAGCTTAGCTCTTCTTCAATTCTTCCAGATGCTCTAGGTTGGACAGAGTAAATAAAGGACTGATGACTTATGTCAGCAAGGGAAGCAGATACATGGCAGCCAAGCACACACTGCTAAGAAGCAGTCTCCATTTGTATGACAAAATCAAGGCATGTTCACCAGTGCTTGTTTCAAACCTGAAGCATCATCATGAAGAGAGCACTCATTCTGAAGACTGCTCACCAGTCTTACTTTCATTTACAACTTGTCTACCACTGCTACGAAACCAACAACCAAGCCAGAAGCAGTAATGGCTGGAAATGCAGCACCATCACCCCTTTGTTGGGTTAATGGTTGGAGAGGACAGTCACTCCCATTTTAACACCATCTGTCAGACTACCCAAAAATGTGCTGTATGCTCACTACCTGCTGCCACCAGAAATACGACTGAGAAACTGCAGGGATAGTGCTGTCACACTAAAGCCAAAGCTGCTTCCTACCTCCTAGTTCTTCTCTGCTCAGTTTTAAAGAAAGTACCATCAGGATAAGTAAGCAACATTGACATGAAACTATGTATAAGTTTAATGCAACACCAACCCCTCCTCCCTAAAATTTCACCCAAACAGAAGTGCAGTTAATTTCCAGCAATTTCTGTCCTTTACTAGATGATACTATGTTCACCTGAACAAAGAGTTTAAGGAGGACTGAGAACGAGCAAACTGGAAAAAGCTCTTTTCCCTTTCCACCCTGAAAATTAGTCACAATGAGCATCCAACAAGATGTTACACTGAGGCATGATTTTTAAATTTAAAGCTTGTTAAAGTGACTTCTATGTCTCAGAAACAACCTCTCACCTCACTGAACTATAATACTTAGCAACAAAGTGTCTGCAGATTGTCCTACAGTGAAAATGATTGAGCACGTGGACCTATGCTCTGCTAATAATTTGTAGGATGCATTTCTCATAACACTTTTGTAATAATCAATTTCAATAAAGCATAAAAAACGGAGCTATTACACAATAAGAAAGCTTAACAACAGTTTCCCCAAATTCTTAAGCAACAATCAAGAGATTTTCAGCAAGACAATTTTAAACTTATCAAAAACATGACAGAAAATGGCATAATGAATGTACCTAGAATTACATTAATGAGATGCTTACATGTTTCCACCACAAAATGACTGCATGTATTTTCTCTGTTGATGTAATCTGTGAAAATTTATGACAAAATCAAAAATCTAACTGTGATTTTTCAAACACATTGTGATAGGGCATGGTGTCAACCCCAAACAAGCATAAAAACAACATCTTACTTTTGCTCAAAACACAAGAAAACTTTAAACTATCCAGTTGGGTTTTTTTTTCCCGTTAGCTTGATGACTTATAACCAGATACACAATGTATGTGCAACACACAAAGGAACAGTGGTTCTCAGAAGGCTCTAAACCAACACAGTAAGAATTTAATTATACTATTACTCAACAACATTACAAAAGCAACATACTTTATATACTTATAAACTCAGTTTGGCCCCATTTTTAATGTTGGTTTACAGCCATCCAGCTCTTTAGTTAGTCTTAATATAAAGGTTATAGAGTTCACATGTTCCTAATTCAAATCACCTTTACTTTTCCTGTGACAATTTTAAATGCACAATATGAAGATGGAAGAGGAAGTATTTCTTGCTACTTACCCAGGTGGCATTCCAGGCATAACTGGAGGCATTCCAGGCATCATAGGCGGAACACCTGCCATTAACGGTGGTATGCCTTGAAAGGAAATGAACATTTAAACAACTCCAAGAACATACAGTCACTAAGGAGTCTCATCTAATAAATTTAGACAGGATAAATACATTACAGGAACCTCCAGAAGACTGGGTATCGAAATAACACTGCTTACAAACAACGCATTACAAAAGATTATCCGTAAATCTGACCTAAGGTTCATTGTTCTCAATCCCACAAGACAGTGTAAATTTTCTTAGTAGTCTCCAAAAGAGGCCTTGTAATTACAATGTGGGATCAGTTTACACTCCAAAATCTTTCTACAAAACACAATTGGTAGACTTATGTTTAAAGTACTAATCCAGCCACATTCCTCCACTCTAGGTGCGAGCATTAGTTATCTTAACCTACTTAAAACTGAGCACACACACACAGAACGCGGAAAAGAAAATGAAGAAACAGCTTATGTGCGCCTCATGAAACTATTCTGTGACCTCAAACAGCCTGTGTTAGAAAGGGCAGATTATCCAGCCTACAAGCACCAATTTGTGTTCCTCCTCAGCTGTTCAGTAGTGTAGCTTCAAACACCATCTCACCTGGAGGCATCCCTGGGGCACCTGGCACAGGAGGCAAACCTGGTTGTGCCATTGGGGGAATGTACCCTTGCTGTGGCTGAACTTGCTGGGGTTGAAATGAAGTTGAAGCTGCAGACTCATCATCTTCATACTCATCAGAATCATCTTGCTGTTTCTTTTTCTGGCTTTCTGCTGGACAGTACAAGGTATGTGGTCAAACTGAAGGCAAGTCATATTCTTTGAAATTCATTTTATCTTGGGTATTCTAACTGGAATTAAAATAATTAATACTCCAATCTTAGCCGTGTATTCAAAAACTCAGATAATCACAAGAAAGAAAAACTGTCTGAGCCTACCTCTGTCTACAGGTAAAGAAGTGAAGGAAAGCAACTCTAACTGTCCCACTGATAAATGGGGATTTTCCCCCATGTCAGTCTCATACTGTCCAGAATAAACCAAACTATGTTTAAACAGAAAAGACAACTAAGTATTTGGGCGTCAACAGGTTTGTATTATCCCTTTTCTTCCTTTACTCTCAAAACTAAAATCATCATCTCCATATTCATTAGGTAACCATTATGGCTGCACTGGCATAGAGCTACTTCTGGACAGGAAAAGAAAAACACCTTTCAACCTTTTACATGACAAGGAAACATCCACAGCTGCAGCAAGAGAATCTGAGAGGCAAGACCTGCATCATACAGCTTGGTATTGGTGTTAAGAGGAGGGAAATAGCAGCTAAGTAGGGAGATACACTTTACCCTGAGTTTTTTGTTCAAGTAATCTCCTCCGTTCCTCCATATCTTTCTCTGGAATGCCCTCCATGCCATAGATTTCCAGTTCAATGTCTGTTCTTCCAGGAATAGCATTAGGAACAGCATCTATTGTTTCTTTGTGTACCTAAAAAAATTAAATTGTTAAAAATAAAATTCCTGCTGAGCACAGTCTGGGCTTCATTCTACATGCTTTCAGACAGTTTAAAGACAAAAAAGTAAAATTCTTGATGGGAAGAATCTCTGGCCAAGAACTGCCTTGATACGTGCTTCCTGCTAGTTACTACTAGCTTCCTAAGTCGGTTTGTATTGACTTCCAATCACCAAGATAATTACAATCCCCTCACTCCTCCTACAATCCAAATGGCAGGAGAGATCCCTACTGCACACTCTGACACAGCAGGACTCCTTCTCTGCAAATAGACCACTACTGTCTTTTTCTCAGTTTCTAAGGCTCTGGAAGCCCCAAACTCCCACCTTTTAAAACTACTAATTCTAGTTCTAGATACTCTTAATAAAAGCTTATTTAAGTACAAAACTTCTTACCTGCATGCAATGTATAGCTAAACCAGGTCCTGTATACAGTTTCTTATGACATATATGGCACTTAAAGTGCTTTGCCTTTTGATGCTGTATAAGGATTTTTTCATCATCAAAATCTCTGTTACAATACCTGTACAAGACTGTTAAGGAAAGATTTAATGCTGAAAGTGACTTTCTATACGACAATACGCTAATCAGCACAACTGATTCTTCCTAAGGCAAGAAAGTGCATAGGAAGCACCTCCAAGCATGACAAATACTTCATGGATATCTGAAATCCAACCTCTCCCTCACACCATCCAGCACTTCCCTCTTCACACAGGTACAAAACTGGCAAGATGCGTGCCATATTCTTTGACACATGCTTTTCAAGTCCTGGTTACTTCTGAGTGGACTCATTACCTCACTGCATACACGTAGACTAAAGCATTAAAGGAGAAACAGACTTGAAATCCACAAAAAGGAAGTGACCCTTGAATACTTAGATTCTAAGCACCTATTTAATAATAAGCAGCAGCAGCTGACACCTATAAAAGAAAAAGCTTTTCGTTAGAAATTCCTCTCTCTCTGCAATTATCCAGTTACCAATTCTCATAACACTGCATAAAACACTAATTAAAAGAATTATCTGGTTTTAAGTGGAAAGATTTTACATGAAGAACTTTTTGGACAATTGTGTGTCAAAAAGAAAAGTGTGATTTCCTTTCTGCAGGTCAGCATTAATATTTCAGCAAGTACTTCAACACATCTTCCCAAGCAAGAAAAACACATATTTGTTACTTATTAGCTACTTCTTATTAAAAATTATTTGTCCCTTACTTCCACGAAAACTCGTACGTTAACAGCTAAAACAGAAGCACAGACACCTTGCAGCATAAAATAGTAAAAGACCTTACAATAGCTTATAAATTCCTTCACTAAAACGATTTGGCAGAAACATTCTGAAGTTGTAATTATTCCTCAATAAAAACCCGATTGTGAATTACTTTTTTGGAGAAAAATCCACTAGTACTTGTGCACACTAATAAACTGTACGTGCCTCTAATGTGGCAACTGCAAATTTGAAAGGCCACCAAAAAAAAAAAATTTTGGCAAAAAGTCTCTTTTAACTCACTTCTTGAAAAACCGTATCGACCAGAGGCAGTTTTTTTTTTTTCTGCTAACCCATTTTCCCCACGTGTCCCGGGTATGCCTTTTCCCCACGACGCCGGCAATCCTGGCCGGCCTGGCCCCGAGAGCGGCAGGGGCTGCAGGCCGGAGCAGCCGCGGCCTGCCCTGGCTCAGGGGTCGGACGCTAGGGCGAGGCTCCGGCCGAGGAAGGCGCGAGCAGGCCAACTAGGCCCCACGAGCGGGAGGGAAGGAAACTGAGGGACGGCACAGACCAGGTCCCATCCCCGCGCTGAGGAGCGCAAAACTGCAACACAACAAAGCACGGAACCAATCGGTAACGGAGGCGGAAAGAATGAAAGAGCCGCGAGCCGGAGGAAAGAAAAGGCGAAAGGAAAATGGAACAGGACGGGACAGGGACTCGACCCGACTAGGCCGCTCCCCTCCCCCGCCCCGCTTCCCACATCTGCCTCGTCTCACACAGAAGGATACCAACACCAAGGCTTCAGCTGCTTCTTCTTCTTACGACCCATGGCAACGGCGCCTTTGACCTACGCAGAAAGGAGGCAGCTGAGCTCTCCCTGAACCGCAGCGCCCGCGCCAACCTCCCTCCCGAAGCGAGCAAGGCAGACACAAAATGGCCGCCACCGTCCCGCCTGGCGCCACCGCCTCCGAGCTCCCAGCCTGCACCGCGGCGCAGCGGGAGGGGCGTGCCCACGTGAGGAGCTCCCGGATGTCCCGTCAGGCCTTGCGGCGCCGCCTGCTGCTGGGATTGTGTGAGGCTGGGAGGTGCGGTGCGCGGTGCAGTGCCGTGCAGTGTAGTGCGGAGCTTTGCTGCCTCCCTCCGTGCGTAGCGCCGAGCAGTGGATGCCCTTCCCCTGAGAGATTAGGCTGGGCGATAAACAGGATACTGCGCGCTATGGCCTGATGGTCACCGTGTGTGAGCCCGCCTCTCCGAGAATGCTGTCTTGAACCTTCGCTCCTCAAAGAGTTTTCCGCGTCCCCTCGGGGGCTGCTCCCTCTCTTACATCGTTCTGGGGTCTGTTTCTGTGTTACATTCTCGAGCGTTGCTTCCCCAGCTCCCTGTCCTGCCGTCTTCCCGCAGCGGCCCTATCGTAGGCCCCTGGTCCGCGGAGCTTGCCTGCCAAGAGCTGCCCGTTACTTCCGAGGCTGGGCTGACTAATGAGGTGTTCTAACCTCGAGCGGCTCTGTCCCTTGCGAACTGCTTCGCGGTGAATTCTCGGCCAATTCACCCTCCTCTCTGCTGCCGGGGACGGGGTGCGACTCAGGGGCGTGGGGACACCCACTCGGGGCGGGGGAGAAGTGGTAGCACAGGCCCTGCTGTGGGGCCGTCCTCCCGCGGCCCTGCCCTGCCTCCGAGGCGTGGAGCGGCGGCGGTGAGCGCAGGGGCCGGAGCGGGCGTGGGGCGGTGAGGCGGGCGGTGGTGAGGCGCGCTGCGGGCGGGGACAGAGGGCCGCGTTCCCTGCGGCACAGGCAGTAGCTTGGGCCGGGATGCTGCCGGCGCTGCCGGACGGCGATGAGCGGGAGCTGGAGAGCAGCGAGGAGGGCGGCGGCGCGGGCGAGGAGCGGCGGCCAGAGCGGCACGGCAGCACCTACCACAGCTTCTACGGCTACCGGAGCTGCAGGTGAGGGGGCCGCTCGCCGCCGAGGCCTGGCCAGGCGGATCCGCGCTGGGTCCGCCCAGCTGGGAGTCAGTTTCCAGGCCTTGTCAATTCCCAGCTTTAGTTTTTCCTCCCTTTCTCCCTGTATGAGATTTTTTTCTCTTCCCATAACATCCCGGTATCCTCATCCTCTAAAGTACCCGCAGGCCATACCTTTCCCAGCTGCAGTCCTTTTCCCCTGTTTTGTGTGCTTAGGCTGTTCAGTCAATGGTAAGAAAGGCTTGATTTTCAGGTCCTCTCAGCAGGGAGCAGACAGTGGGGATGGCAGTCCCAGCAGCGCGGCGACAGAGACACCCTCCAGCGAAGACTTTAGGTAAAGCCAATCTGCAGAACGGCATCATTGCCTTTAACACCGTTTTGAAGTGTTTGCCATATTGCTGTTAGGTGAATCGTACATGGAAGTCCCTTCAAAGCAAAAATCTCTGTGAAAGCATACCGAAATTCCCTGGGTGCTTTTTCTGTCGTGCCTAGGGAATGTTCACAAGCACAGAGATCAAATGATGGATTAAATGTGAACTAGCATCTTTGCTTCGAATACTTGACGTTTCCTTATTGATTTAGGTCTTCATATAGGAAACTGAGAAATAAAATTTATATTAAGCTGTTTCAAATGGGTATCAGTTCTTTCCACAGTCTCTGTAACAGAGTTGTTGCTCTCTATTACAACTAAACAAATGTAAGAACAGAGATACTGAGGAGTTCAGCATCAGCTGACACCACAGCTCCAGACTTCTGGTCTAGCAGACAAACTACTGAATGTGTTACCGATGGGCCAGAAGTCACAGAGTGAGTTAGCTTTAAAACAGACACCACAGTGGGCCCCTTCTAGAAGCATCTGGCTCTGCACTTGTTCAGTGAAACAAAACAGTAAAGTTTGCTTTTTGCTAACCATTTATTCTTGCTTTTCTAAAAGCCTCTCTTTGCTGGACACCAACTTGCCAGCTGAAGCAGAGACTGAACTGCGAAGTTTCATTGCCAAGCGCCTTACAAAAGGAGCCCTCTTTGAAGGAATGGGGAATGTAGTAACAGTGGGGCTGAGGTAAATGAAAACAATTATTTGTGCATGAGAAACCGCAGGAAATGTTTACAGTGTTCTGCCTCTTGCCATCTGCTGTTACACTTAGGTTTTATCCTGATTCCATGTTCTCAAGGCTATTGCTGCTGTTAATACCAGCTTTATGCAATGGCACTTACCTCTTTTTGCAGGTAGCTTTGAGAAAAAAATATATTGTAGTAAGTAATTTACTGTTTAAATACTAAAAAATTACTACATGTAATATGTCTAGTTCCTTTTGAGCTAATCTGATCACACCATAGAAGGAAAATGTTTATGACTATAGGAGCCACCAGTGCTAGTGGGCAACAATTTCTTACAGGAATCACATGTCTGCTCTTTGCTTTTATTTGTTACCATGTATCTGTAATAAAATAATAATTGTCTATCTCTCTGTACAGCATACCCGAATGTAAAGTTGGTTGTTATTACTGTCGTTTCCAACAAGAAAATCTTTCAGAAATGGCAACGTTGGAATCAGATATCAATGCCCCAGAATATGTGGTTTGTTTCTTAGGTGGCTCAGAGAAAGGTCTGGAACTATATCCTTACCTTTAACTTTCTTTATTTGTGTTGAGAGGGAGATGATGTAAAAATTACATTCTCGTTTTCTCTGTTTCCTACTTGGAATCAGCTGGTTTATGCAGGAACTGCAATGTCAGTAACAGCCATGCACTAGAAGGGAAAAATGCAGGTCTTAACTTTTGCAGCTTAGTTTCCTTAAGAAGATACCTTCAGACTCGAGCTGGACAAATACATTCAAAGTCTGAAGATAAGCCTTGATTCACAGGTAAGGCCTAACTTTATTTTTCTCAACTTTTATACTATTTACAGAGACTGATTACTAAGATAATCAGGAAGATTTATTCTATAGAGACAAAACAGGTGGTTTAATTACCAGTATGGAGCACTGTGAGAGGTACTTGGTTGACTGTAGTGACAGTGATTGCTATCAGCCACACATGTTGAAAGGGAGGAGACCCTTTGTGCCAGTCATAAATCAATTAAAGGTTACTTGCAGTTAGATTCAGAGAGAATGACTCAAAAAATGTGATGGTCTTCAGAAAGTTAGCAATGTCCACCTGGATTCTTATCACTTTGGAATGTTAAGGAAGGATTTTTAGTGGTTTTCTTGTCACAATTTTTGTAATGTAAGCTGCATTTTAAGGCTCTGTGTCTTTCTGCCTGCTGTTGCGTGGTATTTGCTCAGTATATACCATAATATTCTGTCTGTTTCTTAAAATGCAAAGCCTTTCGTTGCTGATACCCCACTTAAGTGTGGCTTTAAATGTCAGACTCATTATTTTAGTTTACTGTGGTTTGAAATCAAGAAGGCTTTGACATACAAATACCTTAAGTTGAGCAGATCCTTAACAGGCTTCGATTTGTGTAGAAATGTAATTTATAGTCAAAGTTTGAATGTTTCCTCTTGTACAGCAGAACATCGTGGAAACCTGTGTTAAACCCTACTTGAGGAGCTGGTTTGAGAATGCCATATGCCCTGTTCAGAGGGTGGTGCAGCTCTTCCAGGAGAAACTGGCCTTCCTCTTACATGCTGTAAGTGCAGTTTAAACTGGGTAACTAAGAATGCTTCAGAAGGAATCTCGGTGACTCCAACATATATTGCATTTGCCTTCCCAACTGGGAGTGAAGAAGGAACAATATTTTTGCTGTTCGTTTTACTTTCTAATTCAGGGCAAGTAGTTTTCTCATGCTATCTTGCTACAAAGCAATTTCTTCTATCAATTTTTGTAGTTAACTCATTTAAAATTCTATAGTAGTGTCCAAGTTGAAATAAAAATGAGAAAATTAGGAACAGCCTGGGAAAGCTGTCCCTGCTATAATTCCTCTGAACCAAAAAGGATGTGTTGTGGATGTGCCTCATGTTATTCACTGGAAATTAATCCTTGCTCTGGTCTCAGATTAATTAAGGAATTAATCCTTGCTCTAGTCCCAGAATTTGAGGGAGTAAAACTGCTGTATTGCTTTTGAATGCAAACCTGGCTATAAATGGAGTTTCCCCTTAGCTTCTACTCCTTATCTGGAAAGAAAAAAAATAATGTACCACCTTATTTATTTATTGCTAGTAACTAAAACATAGCAAGTGCTTTTTTTTTTTTTTTTTTTTTAAGGCTCTGAGTTATACTCCTGTGGAAGTGAAAAATGCAGATGAAAAAACAGACAAAGATATTAGCAGGTAAAGATGCTTTGAGACCAGCCTGAGTAACTTGGCTTTTCTGCACGACAGCCTCCTGTTGCTGCTTTCCAGGAACTGTAAAGCAGCAAGCAGCTCACCACACTTTATTGTGTCAGGTTTCTGGCAGCTGCCAGCCTCCAAGGACTTGTTCAGGAAGGCACAATGACCTCCTTGTGTATTGCCATGACTGAGGAACAGCACAAGTCAATGATTATAGACTGCAGTGGACCTCAGCCTCAGTTGCATAATGCAGGTGAGAGTGAATACTTCTTCCTTTTACTCACTTGTATCCCTAAGATGCTGAGAGGTGAGCTGAGGATATTCAACAGCTCAGAGGTTCATGCCCAGGAAGTCTGGGCTCTGGCTGTAAGCTAGAAGACTTGTCTAGCTGTGAGGGAGCAGAGTAGTTTGCCAAACACAATGAACTCTGGTTTGAAGAGGGCTGATGATAAAATCCATGGTGAATTTAGTTTGCAGACCACGAAGCTGTGACTTGTACATTCCAGGGAGATGCAAAATGTTTTTGTTCCTGTTGTCATTTTGTCAAATGATGTGCAAAGGGATTCAACAACCATGGCATGATTTAGTATCTTGCAATCACCATGCTATGTTTGCTTTTGGTTTTGATGTGTGTTGGTTTTTTTAATACTTACATTCTGGCTGAGCTATGCTAATATCAATTACCTGAGAGAGATTAGACCTGGCAAATGTAGCTCTATCTTTATCTTGAGCTCATTCACTTTTTGTCACCTCTCTTCTGTATTCCTGAACACGTAACAGGAAGCAACAGATTCTGCGAGGACTGGATGCAGGCTTTTGTGAATGGTGCTGAATGTGGAAATCCATTTCTCTTCCGGCAGATTTTAGAAAACTTCAAACTGAAGGTATCTGCTTATTAAGTTAAAGACTTGGAGAAGACATCAGGGTTACTGAGGGAGAAAATACTATTTGCAGCAAAGTTTGAGGTTACTTATGATGTCTTAAACTCTGAAGTTTTAAGTTGAAGCCTGGGTCACTGTAGCTGACCAGACCAGAATGTAGTGTGGAAGTTTATTCACTGAGTACTCCAAAGGCATTTTCTCAGATTTTGAAATAAAGCACCACCCCTTAAAACACCATTCATTTCAACTCTGCACAGACAATATCTTGCAACAGGTAACATGGATTCAGTAGTTAACCATTCTTAGGTGGTCTGTGGGAACAGAAGTCTTGCTGCAAGTTTAGACATAGCCTTGTTGTGTGTCCACACACTTGGCACTGTTACAAGAATTTGTTCCTAACATCCAATCTAAATCTTCTCTCATTTGAAACCCTTGCTCCTCGTCCTATCACAGCAGGTCTTTGCAAACAGTCCCTCTGCAGCCTTCTTGTAGGCCCTCTTCAGGTACTGGAAGGCTTCTATTAGGTGTCCCTGGAGACTTCTTTTCTGGAGGCTGAACCATCCCAGCTCCCTCATCCTATGACATGATAATGTATATCAAAGGCAGCAGTTAATTCTTGCACTGGTTTTGAGTAGCAATATAAAATTCCTATTGCAAAAGCTTTAGCTTCTGCTGCTATTCTTGCTTTGCTCTCCCACACGATGGCATGTTTCCAGTCCACATGGGAGGGTAAGATGATGCTCTGTTACTCTTTTCCCAGGCTATTCAAGACATTAACAACCTGAAGCGGTTCATCCGGCAGGCTGAAATGAACCACTATGCCCTATTCAAGTGCTACATGTTTCTGAAGAACTGTGGCAGTGCAGACATCCTCCTGAAGATCGTCAAAGTGGAACATGCAGAAATGCCAGAAGCCAGAAACGTAGTGACTGTGCTTGAGGAATTCATGAGAGAAACATCAGTGGTTTAACATTCTCTTAATTATTCTGTACTCGTTTGAGGGTATTGTCTAAATCATCCATTTCTTCTGTGCAGCTTACTTTCACTATTGCAGGAGTTTAGACTCATATTTAAAAGTATTCCCTAAGTGGCAATTTCATCTGCCTTTTTTGCTTTTTTATTAAGAGATAGCAGTCTGAACTTTTTTTTAATGTGTAAATACCAGATCACACAAACACCTGCATAGTTTTCAGTGCATACCAGAGTCTCCAAATGACTTGTTTCTTTTCTGAGTGAATCATGATGTTTGGGTTTGACAGTCATTGTGGTAAATAACCCACCTGGATCCCTTGCCTGGCAAGCACCTGAGGGTTTTAAATATTTTAAATATTGTTAAAATGATCATGTTGGATCATTGAGGTAGGGTTACTTTGGTTTTAATGTAAAAAGAAGCAGAAAGATATGGATATTCATGAATCATATTAATGGATATGAATTAATGATAGTAATTTATCTAGGAGAATATAGGGAACAGGCCTGTAGGTAGTTTCAAACTAGCAGTTTGTTCTGCTGTGACTAGATAAAGAAGTGTTAATTGATACGTGCTTGTGTGTGCATACAGCCACTGAATGCCATGTTTTATTCCCAGGCTGTTTGATTAATTGCATTCTTGAGTAGTCTGTGTTGTGATCCAGATCTCCTTTGTGTGTTCTCACCACCCATTTTGCATTACTGTAAACAATCAGATGGTTCTCAGCTGTGAAGAATCAAAGCTGAATGTTTTAAAAGATCAAATTTTAACTCTAAATTAATATAAAAGTCTCCAGAAATTGATGTAAAGTCGATTCCCAGGTTAATTATTCAGATTTAAAACCAGTTCACTGTATTTCAACAATAAATTCTTACCCACATCGTAGGACATTTAGGCAGCAGAGTACTTGAAGAAAATATTTGGCTACAGCTGGAATCAAAACTCGGGAAGCCCTTGAGTTGCCATGTACACAAAAACTGTATCTGCAATACAAGTTCCAAGCTGGTTCTGCATCCTTGTTACATGGAGAAATAAAGTAGCACTTTACTGTCTTTCTTATCTTCTTGACAGGTATAAAAATGATTTACCAATGTCATTATTAAAAGACTAAACTGCATAGCTCAAACCCAATTGCTCTGTTGTTAAATACTGAGTTACAGAGTCACAGAATGTTAGGGGCTGAAAGGGACCTTGAAGGATCGTAGAGTCCAACACCCCTGCCAGAGCAGGATCACCCAGAGCAGGTCACACAAGCACACATCCAGGCAAGTTTTGAATGGCTCCAGAGAAGGAGACTCCACAACCTCTCTGGGCAACCTGCTCCAAATTGCCTCCATCACACCAGCTTGCACCCAGTGCCCCTTGTCCTGTCATTGGCCATTCCTAAGCAGAGCCTGGCTGCATCCTACCAACACTCCTGCACATCTTTATCACCAGGAATGAGGGCAGCCCTCAGGCTCCTCTGCTCCAAGCCCTAGCTCCCTCTGCCTGTCCTCAGCAGGGAGATGTTCCACTGCCTTCAGCAGCTTTGTGGCTCTGTGCTGGATTCTTTCAAGCAGTGTTAACTGTAGACAAAGTTACAAAACTCTCATTGGAAGGTTTTCCTTGCCTTTTTTTTTTTTTTTTTTTTTTATGATGTAAAAAAACTTTTTAAAAAAA
>VWZI01016405.1:1140364-1309184 GCA_013396835.1 Psilopogon haemacephalus
TTTTTTTTTTTTTTTGTGTATGATGTAGAACAACTTTTTAAAGAAAAAACCCAAAAACTCAGGAAAAAACCCACCAACAAAAAAAATTTTAATGGATTCTGCGCTGAAATAATATTGTTACAGCAAAAATATACAGAATGTCCACAATACAAAAATATTTGGAACCATACCAGAGCATCTTACCTTGCAAATATTTTGTTCTCCTAGCCCTTAACAGGGAAGTACCATTTGCTCAGTAATTTAAGGCAGAAAATTACATTGTTTAGTGCTTTGTGTTTAACACTTGGATGTGTTGTTAGCATCAGTGGTGTAAGCAAAAGAAAAGCTGCCTAAATCTGCCTTTATTTGCAAACTAAACAGACACTGTGGGGGAGGCAGGAAGCAGGCAGTGCCTGACGTGTCTATGAGGCTCACTGGAAATAAAGCTGCTTTTGCTACTTAAACCAGACCTGGGGAATGTTTTGTGCTCTGTGTTGGAAAGTACTCTGAAACCTACATTTTCTCTACTACTGGCATTTCAGAAATACCTCATTAGAAGGCCTTTCCCCAGTGAAAAGCCAATGATTAATGGTGGCATTAAAACTGCATTTACCTTTAAACATGCTTGGTTTCTGTCTGAGCTGTGATTCTTCCTTTGCAGAGCCACAAAATGCACTCCTCTAAAACCAGCTCTCAGCATCAGGGACTGCAGGAGAAATTCTTAGAGTCATATCACAGAGCACCGTAGAGCACCCACTAGTATAAAAGAAATTCTACAGGAGCAATGTTCACAGAGGCTAAACCCCTACAGCCTTTGTTCTCTAGAGCCCACTTTGCCTCCAGAGGTTGCTGGTGTTGGACTGTGTCCGTATTCTCCAGTTTCACTCAAGGTAAAGCCAATGAATGGAGTTTCCAAAGCAGTTGAGCTGAGCTTGGGTCTATGAAAACAGATAGACTGGGAGCTCTTTACTCACTCAAGTATGTGTGAAAGTCCTACCCACGATCCTGTGAGACTAAATATTGGCACAACCCAGCAGCTGTCTTGTGAGGTCAGCAAATAGCTGTTATTTTAGTACCACCTCTAAATGTATCAGATTCCATCCTTCACACTCCAGTTCAAAGCAAACCTATCTAACCAGATTTAAAACCCACAGCCAGCATAGTCCATCACAATGAGCAGGGCCCTGGGATAAAGAATCCCTGAGCTTTATTTTTACTCCAGCAGTTTCAGGCAATGATATTTTCTCTGACTTTCCCTGTTGCTCAAACACATCCTCCTGTTAAAGGAGCAAGTAGTGAATGATCACATGCCACATAAGTGCTAGGATTTCTCATCGACTGATGGGGAAAAAGTGGCAAGAGATGTAAAGAACTCAACAAAAGCAAACCCATTAGCATTTTTAGGACTTCACCTCACTCAAGAGACTGCTTCTGGTAAGTTCCTCTCCCACCACTCTATTACAACTCTCATCCTTTTTCCTGTATTTTTCCTGACGTGTGCAAAATTCATCTCTACTTGCTTCCAAGCATCTGGGAATAAAAAGTGCAATGATCTACCTGGTTCTCCTCCTTCTTCCCCCAGCTGTCCGAGCCACTTCTCTCTTCTCGGGGATAAGAGATCAGCAAGAGGCTGGAAGCCAAACTCTTGGGTGCTGTTTCTGTGCTGCCGGCAGATGTCCCTGAAGGAGCTCTGCAGCCAGCACCCCAGGCCCTCCCAGACTGCATCCCTACTCCCTACACCCCTCCTTACTGGACCAGTGCTGCAATACTTACTAAATGGGAAGTCCAGCATATGAACAGGGTTTTTTTTTCTCCAGATGTTGTGTCCTGACTCAAGGACACAAGTATGAAATAGCTTCCTCTAATGTGCTCTGGTCAGAACTGTACACTGGTAACAGTCCTTGCTTTGGGCTCTAGTGCTGCACCTCCGTGAAGTTCAATAGATTATCAGTTTATCCAACTGATGTTAAATCCTGGCAGCAGCTGAAAAAAAACAAACCAAAACAATCACCAAACCCAGTGCCTCAGTAGATGGCTCTTTTAGGAACACACTGCTGCCTGTGACAAGTTGAAACCACAAATGAGCAGGATGGAGAATAGTACATCCCTGACACGAGCCAGCAGCTTCAAGGACATCTGGAGGTAAAAGAAAAGCTCAGCTGCTGTTAGCTGTGTGGTGCTGCAGCACTGTGGCACTCCTGGATGCATTAGAATGTAACAAGATTTCCTCATACTCTGTAAAAACATAATGAGTTTTCACAGTGTAGTTTTAGTAATTAAAAAAAAAAAAAAAAACACGCAAACAAACCCAAAAACAACTATAAAAGCTTCATCACTTTGTGCTGCTCCTGACTGCATGAGCTGAGACTCCTAGCAGACTGCAGGCTGTGTGTACAACCTGTTCTGTGTATAGGGAGAGATTTCAGCTCTCATGAGCAGGAATGTGAGAAGGTTTCATTTCACCACCCACAATAAAACTAGCACTGTTTTAAATCCTGACCCCTCTGATCTCCAGGGTTGCTTGTAGAGTTGCTCAGACAGGGAAACAAGAACATGGAAATCAGAAAGATGAACAGTTTTAAAGAACAAGGCATAAGCCCAACCTTAGAGAAGTTTTCAACCAGTTTACATAATCTGTGTTTATCTACAGACAAAGGAACAAAGAAATGTTCCTATCTGCTCAGCTCCCTTCTGCTCCTGAGTATAGGCAAAGATGCGTTAGACAGGCTCAGGCTGATGATGAACATTGTGACCCTTAAACTTGTAACTTGCTGCTTCATCTTGGGGCACATCACTGGAAGGCACAGAAACCTTCCTTGGGGAGAACCTGATGGCTGTTAAGGAGATTTCCACTGAGAAACCAAAACTAAAAGTCAGATGGTGTATACTGCGCTCTGGAAAATTCCAGGCACAATAACCTGTGTGGTTTATGTTTTCTACCAGAATTTGCAGTTTTCCTAAAACTTCCAAGGGAAATCCCATTTCTGCTCACTTCTGTTTCTGTAGTCAGCAGGGCTGAGGTATAGGTGAGGAAAGGAACATCCTCCTTAACATTAAGCATGCTTCTGTCAGTGTTGTTGCTCTCCACTCTCCTCCTTGCCTGCTGCTCTCCAAGAGCCTGCTGCAAGACACACTAGGAAAGCTCTTGAAACAGTGCACAGAAACTCTCATGACTGCTTTGATCTGGACTCAAACTGCAGAGGTAAAGTGGCACAGGGAACCAATCCCCTTCTCAAAATTAGAAGAGCTGTAACCCTTAACCCTTCCTCTTGTTCCTTAATCTGAAGGCCCAAGAGCAATGTGGCAGCCATGCAAAACAACAAAGGTGCCTTAAAAGATCCTGTTTCTCTGCACAAGGGTGACAAAATTGGTTTCTTTTGCTCATAAGGCTTACTTCAGCCTACAGAAACACTTCCCCCTTCCTCCCTTTCCCCAAAGAAACAGGAGTTTTACTAGTGCATACTGTGGGAGCAGAATTTCACTCTTCCAGCCCAGAGAGATTTTTTTTCCCTATAAGAGGCAAAAAAGGGAGCACAGCTGATGATTATTTGTGAATGTCCCCCCCTAGAAAGACAGACTCCTACCAGTATGTGGTATCACCTGGCAGCACCGATAACACAGCTGAGAGAATCAAGCATTTGGCTAGAGGGCAAACCCAGCTGTGAGATGTGGTGTGGAAGGCTCTGGTGGCTGATGCTTGGGCACCAGCATGCAAACAGAAGAAAGGAGCTAGTCTAGAGAGACTCCAGGCTATCAAAAACTAGGTGGGTAAAGAGGAGAGAAAAGGAGGACACCCACATTTCTGGACTGTAGTTTGGCAGCTCTCTGAAGCGAGAAACAAAATAATATAAGCACCTTAGAGAGAAGGGCACCCAGAAGCACTGCTTGTGCTACAGGTCCCATCCACAGGTCTGTGCAGGCAACTGCATGGACTGTGCTACAGACCAGTCACACATTGCTATGACCTGGGCTTGACCTGTGTTAGAGAAAAAGGCATCATTGCAACCAGCTCTTGCTTGAAGCCCCTGAATGTCCATTGCCTGTGGAAGAGGCATCCTCGGAATTCAGCAGTCACTCTCCAAGCAGCTTTCTCAGTTTCACAGCATTCACTGTAAAACCTTTGACTACATACAACCTGACTCAACTCCACTGGCTGCAGTGGACAGATTTGGCCCCAAATTGACTTTATGGCTGTAAAGGCTCAACGGTTCCTACCCCACTTTTCTAGTCAGAACTTGCAGGGAGAATTGAGCTCCTTGGTAGGAGCTCACTGCAGGACGGTGTTAGATCAGTATGGCCAGACAAAGTGAGAAGAAAACAGCACCTGATTGTCAGCTGATAAGAACACAATGGAACATTTGCCTTCCTTTTCTCCATCTCTCAAAAAGGAAACCCTAGCCACCCCCTCTAGCCACAGCAGGCTGGATGTAGGAGGAATAATTAATTAAAATCAAGTGAAATATGCACACTAAAAGTCACCTCTGGCTGGGTGTCCACAATACTGTCAGAGTTCCTAAGGTTTATAGTGCAATTTCATTTGACCCTTAGATGAAAACCAGTCTCCACCACTTCAGATGATCAAGTTCTGCTGATTCCTTTGAAAGGTGCATAAGACAGGTTTCACCATAGGCTAAAATATCTTAGGAACCATTCAAGTAATTAGATAGTGGCACTGATGTGGCTGAACAGTCAGATGTGTTTGTAGAAACCAAACCCAAGCTGCCTTGTGAGTACCATGTGAGTTCCTAATTAGTAAATGTCTGCTCTTGCTTCCCTTTCAGTGTTCAGCAACATTGAGATTTGTTCAACAACTGACCCTAATTCCAGCACTGTCCTGGAATGTACAAATATCTCATACAAAACATTGATGTGTGCTAACAAACCAAGTGATAAGTGCCAAGGTACAGGCTGCCCAGTAGGAGCCCTGGCACTGGAGAAACTGCAGGGTCCAGGCCAGCCAGCATTACCTGCAAGATTTGTGAACAAACTGATCAATCCATTCCTTCGTGAGATCTTTAAGCATGTCCTCCAGCACATGCCTGTGTTCAAAAGAATGAACCTTCCCATAAGTTAAATACAAAAATAGATCCTCCATCTTCACTCATTTAACACAGCTGACAGATGACTTCTGCTCTCGAGTTCTCTGTCCCATCTTCTCAAGGAGGGGGAGGTAGCTTTAGATCCAACAGGCTGTAGGCAAAAATATTCCAGAAGATGGCAAACAGGACAAAAATGACATAAATAGAAAGGAAGATCCACCATAAAGTCTGATCTTGGAGTCTCTGCTCATAGTTCCTCAGGATGATGACACCAAGGGTGATTCCAACCATCACTCCTCCCAGGTGAGCCATGAAGCTGGGGTGGGGGCATGGAGGGTAAGCAGAGGGGTGGAATCGCAGCCACACAGCTCTTCCAAATTCAAAGCTCACTGAAACAAAGAAAAAGAAAGTAATAGTCTGGGTCTATCCCTTCTTAAGTCCATCTTGCAGGCAGCACTGCAACCCTGAAGAGATGGAGAGGGAAAAGCTGCCTCGTGCAGTGAGCACAGGGAAGCTGGGTGGTGATGGCTATGTAAGGGCTGAAGTGCACAGGCAGGAGCAGCTCCCCAAGGGCTGGCAAGTGGTCTGGGTCCCTGGGAGTGTAGAATTGTAGACAGAGGGAGGGATAATGAACTTCCCAAATCATTACCAAAACCATAAACAAACAAACAAAAAACCCACAACAACAACAAAACTCAGAGTTAGACTATGAACACAATTGTCTGTGATGAATACAGGACCCAATTTCCCTTAACATGGTATCCTGGGCCCATGGCTGGAAGGTCACTTATTAATGTGTGTATAATGCTGTTGCCGTTCCAGGAAGTGCTCTAGGAAGCCCAACTATTTCAATGAGAAAAGCACTGCTAGTTTGTGAATTCAAAGATGAGACATTAGAGTTCCAGATCTTCACAACTGCCACAAGCTACAGATGCTGGCTAACAACAAAGCCTCATTTACAAATGCTCACATTGGAAACCCAGATCTGAATTTGAGAGAGATGTGGTTTCTGCTGCCAGAAGGTCCAGCTGCAAGCTCCTACCAAATCTGCTGCAAAGTCAAAACTCTCTGAATCAGCATCAACTCTTATGACAAGGACAAAGAGAACAGGACTCTGTGTGTGCCAAGCATGGCAGGATACTTACTACAGATCAAGGCAACAGCCATGCGCAGCAGTTTGAATTGGCACTTCATTCCTGACCAGTTCTGGAAAGGAGACAAGGAACACAGTGACTGGCATGCAAACCTGCAGGGATTTGGATCTCAGACCCACACTGGAAGAGTATCAAGGATGATCATCTTGTGAAACAAACCTTTCTTTGCCTTTGCTGTTGTCATGGTAGGCCTGAATAGGCAAAAATAGGCCTGAACATGTCCTGGCTTGCCCAGACATGTTCTTCTGCTCTCCCTCCTTCTGTTGTGGGGAGAAGTAACCATGGGAAAGAAGACAAAGAACCTGGAGCCACTGAGTCTAAGGACCCTGGCTTGCCCAGACTTGTTTAGCTCCTGTTTACATCCTGTGGTAAACAAGTCACATATACTTGGCTTGTGCCTGCCTCCTGCAAGGCCTATGTTTTCCCAAATTTGGGTAAAGCAAACCTATGGCTTCACCTAATATGGTCAAGTTCAGCTAAGTGCCATTCTGATTGGCTATTTTGTGTCCAAAGGCCCATTAGTCTTGGGCTATATCTATAAAAAGAGATGAGCAGGTAACACAACATGCTCTGCCCTTGTATTTGTGCTTGCCTGCTGCCCCTGTTCTCTGCTTCTGGCAGTGTTATGCCTCACTGCCTTATTGCCTTCTACAGCATTACACTTTGCTAAGCTATAAGTTAGCTCTGTTGAATTAGTCTGCTGGATTAGCTCTGCTGAATAAACCCTGTGCTCTGGGATTGTTTGTCTGGAAACTGCCTGTCTCAAGTTTACCAGGAATAGGCACCAAATACCTCCACATGAGAGGCCTGCGTAGCCAGCGTGGCATCATGCCGAGACTGCACATTGCAAGACATCCTGCCTACAGCTGCCAAGACAAGGAGCCCTGGAAGGGACACACAGATCGTCCAGAGAAGTCAGGACCAGGTCAGAAATTGTCTGCCTCCTTCCCCAGCATCCTGTGAAGCCTGGGAAGAATCAGAAGCCTCAGTGGTTGATAAGGCATCAACAGAACCCCACGCAAGTGTTTGGGTACTGCCTGCAGCTGTAGCTAGCCCTGTGAGTCAGGAGATAATATTTTGTGAGTAAATACTTATAGCCTCTTGTAATTTACCAGTTGCCTTCTGCATAAGCAGAAAGGAGCTTCCATGAGTCCATCTAGTCCAAGGACCACAAGAACCTTCTCTTCCAGTTTGATTGGTTTAACTGTTTCTATATTGCTAGTTATTTGTTCTAGATCCAGTTATTCATTCGTATGCTTCCATGACCATCGCAAGATAACCTGATTATTATTAAAATTAGTGGTCAGGGTGGTGAGAGTTCTGAATATTGAAAATGAATGAACAATATTAATTTTGGGAAAAAAAAATCATATCTCTCACCAATTAATTACACTTCTGTTGTAGCTGTGCCTGGCTGTGAACTTCCACTCAGCACACGCCACACAGATCACTCAGTCCCAGAGGGCAAAACCACGGAGAACATATTCCAGGAAGGTCCAAGTGATGGACAGTTCATAACTTTGCCTGGCAGTCTTGCTAGTGTGGCATAGTCTTTGGGTGGCTCTGTCATTCTCTGCTCTTCAGATGGACTGATTTTTAACATGTTAGTGTAACGTTTTACCTTGAAGCTTCACCTTACATTCTAATCTCTCGATAATATTTTAATTTACCCACCCTGCAAAAGCCTGTTGAATTAGACCACATCTGAAATGGTGATAACCTTTCAGTGCACTCAAGTCCTGATGAGTTTTTCCAGTGCTACTGCCTCTACCTGCCTCTACTGCCTGCTCCCTGAAATTCTGCAACTTGGACCTTCAGCAGAGCACACACCAATAAATAAAGATCTCAGGGAAACTGTGCCATAACAGCCTGGACTTGGCCTCCTCTGCATTCAGGTTTAGCCATTAATTACTACAGTGGAATAAGAATTTCTGGCCATAGTCAGAAATCTAGGGGGAAATGCTTGAATTTCTCCTTTGCCACCTGCACAACATTTCCAAGAAGAAAAAGAGATGTTCTGGGAAATTCAGATGTACGACAGCACTGATATTAAGTGACTACATAAAATTTTGCCTTCTGGAAGCAGTATGAGATAAAGCTAGCCAGGTTTCCTGGGAAATATTCCCTGCTCATCACACAGAAGGAATTTTTAAAAATGCTTGCAAACTCTTCAGCCTCACTTTAGTGGCACCCAGTGACTCCTCAGTCTGCTGAGGAAAAGCTCTGCAATACACATTACACACAGTCAAGTGTTCTGTGGGATCTGTCTGTAAATCACTTCTGTGACTGAAAAAATACAATCTCTACCAAATGAGTAACTCATTTATTCTCTCCACAGAGACACCTAACCCTGTCAGGAGGCTCTGAACTCATGCTGATTAATGCTGTCTGTGTGGCTTCCTTCAGTTTTCATCTCCATGTAGCTGTTGTGAATTCCTCCCCTCAGTTTCTCCTTGGGTGACACGCTTTATTGCTTCCCCCTGTTGGTTACATCACGTATTTAATTCCAGGGATGTTTACTTTACGGCAGGAATGTTTTCATTTCATTTGGTTACCAGGAGGCACAAGGGAACGGAAGATTCAAAAGACCCCCTCCTCTTTCCAGCAACTTCAAAGCAGCTGGCCAAGGCTCTGTGCTTTACCAGCAAATGGCCAGCACCTTGTTCAGCATATGGGAGCATCACATTGAGGTGCTGAGTGAGCAGGGAGAGAGAAGAGGGGAAGAGAAAAGCAAAAAAACAAACTCCACCAGAATTGGAAGGCAGGCATCTCAGGTGAGAAGAGAGGCAGCAGACAATGAAGAAGTATAGATGCTAAGGCAGTGACTGCTAAACAGAGCTGGAGGAGGCCAATGAACAAAGGAATGATCACTCTGTGATGTTTTAAGAAGCTTGGGAAGGTAACTGGTAGAGTCTCCACATGCTTCTGGCAGAATCTCTTCCTCTAAAGCAACCCAAAATGTTCTCCACTGTCCCTCTCTGACTCATGTGAGACTCAGTGTGAAGAAACTCTATGTTTGCCTTGCTACCCTGCCAGACAGAGGAAACTCCCTCCTGTTTCTGCTGATCCAAGGGCAAGGAACACAAATCATACGCAGAATGACTAAGGCACTTCCCAAGTAGAAACGCTGTGAAACAGGGAGCCTCTCTCCTCCTGTCTCTCTGCCAGCCACTCAACTGTCCTAATTTGGACAACAGTCCTGGGCTCCACCAGCTCACTTACATTCCAAAACCCTTGATGACAACAAAGGCGATTTATTCTGCCGAGGAAAGCACTCACTGCCCTGCTTCCAGCTGTCACAAAGGCTACCTGCAGCAGCACCACTGTGGGTGAAGCCAGTCTGCTGACCTCAGACCTTCCGTCTCTGCTGAAGCCAACCCACATTATCTTCCCACTCAGAGCCACAGAAGGAGACACTGGCATCATTTTTATGGTTACTCTGCTCTGACATACCCTGCTCACTGCAGGAGGTTTGGACTAGATGACCTTTAAAGGTCCCTTCCAACCCAAAGCGTCCTCTGATTCTATGACACTGCTGGTACAGGACAGACACACAACCCTGTACCACCACATGAATCCTCTCTCAGCAAAGCTGGCTTTGGCCAGCTGTCACCCAAGCAGACAGATATACTGGGCTTTGCCAGCACCTAGCTGAGGACCTTGGATGAGCTGCTGTTGCCAGGTCCTAGAGGAATGACAATGTTGGTATTGGCTGACCTTTGTGAAGTGCTTCATTAGGTGAAACAGCAACAAGAGGCACACAGGGCCCAGGGCTCAGTGTCAGCCTGGGTTTTACAAGTGGAGATAGGGAATATTCTGCACACAGCTCCAAACACCAATTTCCTTGGCACACACAGACAAAACAGGTCTGCAACTTCTACAGAACCAGTCAGCTCCTCCTTTTCCAAACAGTTGGCAGCCCTTGCAGGAAGAGCTGACAGCCTGGTGTATAATAAACCTGGGATTACCACCATCTTTGGCTTCTCCTGGCAGGCTGCCAGTCATCAGGGTACCAAGCAACCAACTGCAGTGTAACATTCCCATTCTAGGACCCAACACTAAGGCAAGACTCTCAACTGGGGCAAGTGACAGTTGGGTCAGGCCTTATTTCCAATCCCTGTGGACCACCTGACCTGGTTTGCCTCCAAAGAGGTTAGGCATTCTGGTACTCACCATGACTATATTGGCCAAGTGAGCTGAGACAAGGGCATACACACCTCCAGAGGAGCCCACCACAGGTGCAGTCATATCAGCTACTGACACTGCCAGGGACCCTGGGGGAAAGAACAAGGGTTTGTGACAATTGCCATCCAAATAAATGCTCTCCCTGCTCCTGCCTGGTTTGTGCTAATTGCTGCAGGTCAGTAATGCACAGATAAAGGAGGGAGAGAATCAATTGCCTTGCAAAGCCAGCTTGCTCCTGTAGCACTGCCAAGACAGAGACTGATGGTTCTTCTGCACCTACTTTAAAAGCAGCCAAGCAAGGCAGCAGCCTGTTTTCAAAGCTAAGCTGCAAAAAGGCACTTACATCCTGATTACAATAACAAGGAAGCAGGAGACAGAAAAATGTGTCTTGTTCACCTGAAGATAAACTAGCAGTAGCTCCCATTCTGGCAAGACAAATACTTGCAGGGTGAGAAGGAAGTGTGGGCTTGTAACTGAGCACAGCCCTCTGACCAAAGCACAGCCTGCTACCTGCAAAACTTCAGAGTAACACTAGCTACAAATAATCTGGATGGAGGCAGCAAACACATGACAGGTCAGTCACGTAAAGCACCACTGATAACAATACATCCAAAACCAGACTTCTTATCCCCACCAGAGGCTTGGATCTCCCAAAGCTTCTTTCGTTGCAAGCCTTAACAGTAATTTAAGAGATGGAGAGGCAAAGGCAGAGCTGGTGTCACAAGGCAGGGATAATGAAGATCTTTGTGAAGGGCAGGAATGGGGAAAAGACACAACAGCAGGTCTCAAGAGAGTCCTTGGCAATACAGAATCTAACAAACTTCTTTGCTAATTGCTCAGCAGATTCTGGGTCAAGAAAGTGCTGAGGTTCCACCAGGCAGCACTGCTGATAGCTCCTCCCTCACTGCATGGCCCTGAGACTCCTCAGCTCTTACACACTGCCATAAAGGAAGAAGTTAATGAGAGCTCTGGTTACATTCATAGTTCCATCCTGCACTGAGGGAAGTTTTTGCTTTCTCTTTGGCACTTTCTTTCACAATTTATAGGTCATGGAGTGCGAAAGGCAGGTCTGTGAGGGTGTAGCAACTTGTCTGTGTTAAAATGTGTCCCTTCCAACCTAAACCATTCTGTGATTCTATGATTTATATAGCAGAAATGAACCAGCAGTGCTAGGTGGGCTACGTGAGGCTAGGTGATCCTCCCTCGGGCACTGGCTAAAAGCTTTCCCAGCTCCAGACATTCAGCCCAGCCCAGTGCCCACATAAAACCTGCCAGCAAGTCCATGGCCTGAAGAATCTGAGAGGCAGCTGGCAGCACTCACCCGGGCTGAACAGCAGCAGATTCAATGCTCACTGCTTTGCTCACCTGGCACAGAGGTGTGATGTGTACACACACATCATGAAGGTTTGGTAGATGGATCTGTGTGGAAAAGCTGTGCCTAGAAAGTTGCAGACTGGAGATCACTTTAGTGCTTATTAAAATAACAGGCAAGGGACATTGGAGCTGGTCTGCTCCTTCCTTTCTCTGTATTAAATAGTGTGGTGTTTGTCCAGTCCTCTGTCCTAGTCCAATTATTGTTTCCAGAGTCTCTCAAGTGGAATGTAGGATTTATAGCATCCAGTGCAGCCCATTTTACAAAGGCTTTATCTGCTCATTATGGAAAACATAAAATTCTGTAGCTGGAAAAAAAAAATCACCATAAATCTTGACCTAAGGCACTCAGTTGCTGTCTGAGCTCCACCGTGAAGCCCTTGGCTGCTCTCACACACTCCCTCTGTTTTAATTAGATGTTGATCTGTTGTCGCCTTTCATCATCTCCAAACTGCTGGAAATGCCAAACATAAATAAAAGTAGTACAGCACAAACTAAAAATCAATCAAACCTTGTGGCTTCATGATGAAATGAACTTCCAGATTGCTGTGCACTGCTCACAACCTGCAACCATACACTTGTTGCTTACTCAGGCTGTGGAAAGCAGACAGCAGAGGGCAAATGGTGGAAGAACCTGACCTGGAAAACAAAGACTCTTCACGTAGGGGTGCTTGTGATGCCACCTTTCTTCTGTGCCTCCATGGGAGATGAGAAAAGGAACAGCATGACCTCCACATGCAGACAGACCATCTAAAGCAAGACTATGCTAAAGCAATAGATTGTTGGTGTCTTTTTTTAGCAGCTCTCCTAAACAGAGCCTATGGCTGCTTAGATGTTGAACTGTAACACATCTCCTGCTTTCGGCCCCAAAAATGTACAGAAGAGCAGTGACTGCTCTTCTCCACCCAAACGTCACAAAATATTGTTCCTGCACAAAAGTCAGTACAGACCTTGTTCAGATGCTCCTCCATCTGGGGCATCCAGAGGTGTCACCTACCTGCCACAACTCCAGCAACGTACACGAAGCTGATCCTCGCAGCTCCATGCACCATTTCCAGAGGAACCCCAACCAAGAGCTGAAGGACAACATTGAGTCCCAGGTGTTCTATCCTGTGGCAAGGAAAAACAACAGTTGTCCTCTCTTTTAACTCTTTGTCTCCCTTCTCTACCCCTGAGACAAAGATACCTTGGAAAGGAAACCAAATAGCCCCTGCTTCATGAAGGCAGATTGCAACACTGGGAAAATCAGTGATTCCTGACAGAAACAGACAAAGAGCTGTGACATTTCTTCCCTCCTTACTGCTTGTTATCTTCTTTAGATGCTTGAGATGCACTTGGGTCCTCTCAGGCAAAGAGCTCATAGCATGTTCCATTCTTAATGATTTTATTTTTTTTTTAATTGAAGGTTAAATGACTCATCTGAGAAAGCAGCAAGACGGCAGCAAAGCCTGGCATAGAAGTCAGAAACTTGACCTGCTTCTGCCTTCTTCTGTCCTAATGATGCAGCCTTCCCTGCACCATACAACAGTGCCACGATGGGAAGCAGATATTAAGTCAAGAGCAAGGCAAGTTGAGCAGTACCAGGACAATTGCCTTGTGACACATAATGCCACTTTGCTGCTTGTGCCACCTGACACTCACCTTTTGTTGCTATGCCTGCTTCAGTGTGATCATGGTCAGAATGGGAAGCAGAGGGCATTTTTACACCCAGTGAGACACAATGTGTGCCCACTGAAACTTTCTGTTCACCTGCCCTCGTTCCCCTTACAAGCAGTAGCAAAACTTCTGGGGTACACAATGGGAAAAGCTGGGCTGAGTCCAGGCTTGGAGAAAACTCCACAGTGCACATCATGCAGGACCTCTTGCAGCCTGGAGGTAGAGTCTGACAGCTAAGATGTGCGTGTGTGGTCAAGACTCTAGTGCAGCAGTTTTCTCCTGTGCTGAATCAATAGTTTCAGAGCAAGTTCTTTGTTGCTTTAATCAATAGTACTCAACCAAACTGGCTTGTAACTTTTCAAACTCTGTACAAACATTTAGCCATCCTTTGCCGTCTGCAGGGTTCTCCAGTGAGCTAAAAACAACACCAGGCCCCCAAGGGTCCTTCTTGACACCATGCTAATGATGGAGACTTACCCTAGGCTCACAGGGCTATGACCTTGCTGAAAAGCCAGGTCACACTGCACCCTGGGGTACAGTTTTCTGATGAACACTGCCTGAGATTGACCCAGTGGCAACCTTAATGTGTAAGACTACCATCTCCCGGGGGGAAGGAGTGCAAAGCAGCCACTACACTGAAAACTACATTCTATTTTCTGCAGGAAAAGGTTGCTCACAGCTATTAGCAATCTTTGCTTTAAGTTCTCTGCATCTTCCCTGCTTTGGGTTTTCCTCATGTTTCCATAGTAATTTCCCATCTCTAGCAGAGAACAGCACTCATGGTGAGATGCAGTAACAACAGAACAGAACCTGAAGCTGGATTGGAAAAAAATGCCAGAAATTATGCTGCAGGAAACAATCCTTCCCAGATATATCTTAGTGGCTTTGCTTCCACATTTTCTCTCCAAAGATAAACCTCTCTCAGCTCTGCAATTTGTCATCATGGGAAGCTGCTGCCCATAGCTGAGTGGGGTTTATTACCTTGCTCAAGACTTTTGAAGCCACCAGGTATGGACATAATGCTGGCACTTGTTCTGATTCTGCATGTTCACAGAACCTAGGAACTAAGTTAGGAACAACCAGCAAAGGTCAAACTGAGATCACAGGGAAGTCAAAGAGTCCAAGCGACCTTTTACAGAGGGAAGGAAGCAACTTTGGCCAGCACAGTCAACATCATGAGGTGGCACCTGACACTTGCACACAAAGCTCTGCCTCTTAGTTTTTAAAGGAAGCTTTTGTAGGAGGTCGGCAAAGTTTACCCTGGACTCTGAAGTAACTGCTGTGATCCACAGCTGTCTTAAAGGACTTTCCAAGAGCAACCCCATTCAGTTCTCCTCCCCTCCATGCTAAGAGCTTTGAAGGCTGCACAGTCAATAAGCACCCATAAAATATAATTAGCCTTTGCCAGTGCTGAATGTGTCATTCTTGAAATGACAATTTCATTGATTTATTAAAGACTTCTCTCCTTCCCTGGGACCAAACAAATGGGCCTGAGCATCAATGCAAGTCATTACTTATGGCAGTGTTACAAATGCCTGGGCCCCAGATAATCGACGTCTGCTTGCCATGAAGACAGGAGGGCAGAATTTACAACTTTGCCTTTTCAGCCCTTGACAAAGCTCCCTCCAGCATGACCAACACACAATCCACGCATTTTTTGAATCCTTCTAGAGGCAGAGCCAGCCAAGCCCTAGCAACTGCGGTCTTCTCGGGCACCTTCTGGCCGTCACTTGCTCTTCAATAAAGCAGCCCAAGTGCACCAAAGGCAGGAGCAGTCCACATTACCATTTTAAAGTCTCAGCTGGAAGCAGGATAACAATAGACCCCATGGCATTGTGTTAGCCTCTCATTTGAAAATGAGAAGAGACTGATGGGCTTCCACTAACAAATGTTATTACCCTTCCAAGATTTATCTCTTCTCCTGATAAGAAAGGAGCTTAGCACAGAGAACTTAGCAATAAATGAACATTACCCTAACTCCAGATACTGTAGCTAAATCATGGGGTTTATTGTTCCAGTAGGGCTCTCCATTCTTTAGAAGGCTACATAGCTAAATAGCTTGGAATCCATCACAAAAACAATGAGTCCCCTGCACATCACCTTCCCCACTCTTCATCTCTGAGCCTGCCACAGACAGGAAATAAACCTGAGAGATTTTTTTTCAGTTAGCAAGTGTGAAGAATGCCAGAGAAGTGCCTGCCACAGGGTGACCTTGCACAGGTTAGGGAAGCATGCCACAGGTGATCCAATGCATTTAAATGCTGCAAGAATTATCCTTGTGCAGGTGCTTCTCTTCAAGTGTATCCCAAAGCCATCTGTGCTTACATAAGTGATACAGTAGAATGCCACCAGCAGCAGAAGAAAACACAGATGCAACTTAGCTAACATTAGTTAAAATCAAGTGTGTTTCTTTGTTTTACAAGCCAAATTTTCCCCACATTTTCAGCAATGGCAATTTCCAATTCTCATTTTACACAACCAGCTTCACATCTAAGCCAAACAGTCTCCACTTGCAGACTGAAATCTACATCCAATGATCTACATCCAATGTATTTCTGGAGGGCTTTAACATCCAGGATACAGATCTTGCTGTCTTCAGCACTTTTGGCAATATTTTTTTCCCTACTCTGCCCTTGGGTGGAATTTGCTCTGTCCTACAATTTTTATCCAGAGATCTGGGGCACATCTTGTGCTCAAGGGCAATTACACACCAAGGCAGCTATTCCATGGCAGAGAAGAGACATCAGCCTGTCTCACATCAAAGATATGGAAAAGGGAAAAGAGCCTTTCATAGGAGAACACTGACTGATGGGAGTATAGGCTTTCTATTTAAGAACAAAGAAGCTTTATCCAGTTTCAAACTATAAACTACTGCTAAGAAGCTTGTTGCTGTGATTTGTCAATGACTGAACTCAAGAAAATTGTAATCATGTGCCAGGAATGTGCAAGGATAATGATCTGAGAAGCTGCTCAGAGGGGGTAGAGTGTTTTGTACAGCGATGAACTTTCCTGTGACACTCACTCATCACTATGGCATTGCAAACATCACACACTGAAGGCTCTTTGAATCCTGAGAAGACTGGCACAGTTGAGCAGCACAGAGTTAGAATCTCCAGGCCTTGTATTCTCCTCCCAAGTCTGCTACATACCTCCTATGGGATAAAGGAGGATTCATTTTACTGTGCACCTTCACTTTGTATTTTGCACTAGATGGAACATTCTGTGTCCATCTGGTCAGCCGAGACTGTAGCTCTTCAGATGGTATTTGTGCAGTGTGTAGGGAATGGGAGCTCAGTCCTGACTCAGGCTTCTAGGCATTGTCTCAGTCCCTGCAGAAGGGACAATATTACCAAGTGATGACATACTGTGGGCACAGGGAATTTAGCTGACTTTTCCTGCCTCAGCTGGGAACTCTAGCAAGAATACACCATGTAGCTCTTAAACATCAGTCCAACATCTTTGCAGACTTGTTCTACCACTTGCTCAGCTCCTCTAGAGGGACACTGGGCTTCCATTTGAGAGTTTTAGGAAGCACACACTGGGAATGGCACAGTAAGAGGAAGATGTGGTACCAAAACTGCTTGGGGAGAAGAGCAGCACCTGTTGAGTTCCTTACGTTGCCTCCTCCCTTCACTTCAGAGAGCTGCACAGGTTTGCACCTCACTGCCCAACAGCTTCAGATTTCTATGCACAATCAATAATTGATTTTTTAAAATGTATGTCTGAGCTGATTCTGTCCCTTCCTCCTTCCTCTCTCTGAGGAACCTCAACTAGGGGGAATCTCCACTGTGAGTACTCACCCTGCATGCATGAATATGTAGGTTAGGTACCTCCAAGCCTGAGCACGGAGCTGAGGGTGGTAAAGCAGTGCATTCTTCAGGTACAAGGGATGGCTGACTTGCAGCACAAATCGGTCCAATACCACTCCATTGTAAAGAAAAAAGGCGACCTAGAAGAGCAGGGAGATTGCTTGGTTAGCAAATGCTTTCTCTCCCCCAACAGGGAGGCTCAACTTTGTAGCTCAACATCAGGGAGAAATAAAAGTCAAATGTACAATGTTTTTCCTCCGATTTGACAGTTTCACACATCTTGGCAGTTCCACGTTTTGTGGAACATGTGACCCCTTGGTATAAGTCTGTATGCAGCTTTCTCTATCACACCAGCCAGAGTCAGAGGAGCTGGGTACCTTCCTCATCAGTGCCATAATACAGCCTTCTCTGTGCTTTTTTGAGCACAACACTCAGCAACTGAGCAAAGACCTCATTTGGGCAGCAGATGAGCAGGTCAGAATATTAAATCCAGTTTCTCTTCCCCCTTTTTATTTTCCACTCACAGAACAGAAAGAACTACCTAAGACTTTTTCTTTTAATTGCATTACCTGTATTACCAGTTTTCCTACAACTGTCCTCAAAAAGGTCACTCCTCACTCCTCAAAAAGGTCTGGCAGAGTTTCCCAAAATCTGTAGTTTCATATAGAGTTGTTTCAATGGTTAATAACCAACCACACTTGGAGGTGGATAGGTTCCTGCTTCTCCACTCACACAGGTAAGCCAAAATGACTATCAGCTTCATGCTCCCTCTTGTCTAACTCTAAACACGGCCCAATCTAGCCCTTGTTCATGTGCCAGCAAAGCCCTGGGTGATGTGGGTGGGCTCCCAGAGAGAAGGCATCAGGGTCCTTGCCTCGACAATAGTGATGGTGATCATGAACCAGGGCGGGGGGCAGCAGGTGTAGCTGTCGTAGTACCACTTGCGGTCGATCTCTCGCGGCAGGGTCTCGTAGGCCACATGCCGGATCAGCCTCTGCGACAGGCTCAGCCCTGTCTCCTCCAGCAGTGCCTTGCTGCACAGCCTCCTGTTGCCCTGCAGGATGGCCTGGCGGAAGCTGTTCGACCTTTTGTTGCTCATCTGGGGAAAAAGAAGAGGAGGAAACAGTGAGGTGAAAGCGAGGCCTGGCACCACCATCCAGGGAGATTAGGGACGGTTTGGCAGCACTAGAGAACCACCACCAGGCTGCAGCTTTAGGAGTCAAGTCTCTGGATGATCACTGGGTGACCTGCATGGGGTGCAAGGAAAAGCAGAACCAGAGTTTGCCCTTATGATGCCAATAAATGAGGTCAGGGCAGAACACTGGCAAGCCAGAGCAGAGGCTGCTGGTGGTTGAGTCCTGCGGCCCATTCTCTAGCCTTCCATCCACTCTCTTTACCGTTGGTTACCATAAACCACATTCCTGTGTCTTCCTTCTCTTTGTTCCCCTCATACCGTCACACTTTCCTGCTCCTGCTGTCTCCTAGGGCAGAAGATTTGAATGTGGCAGTAGGAACACTCACAGCACCTAACCCCTGTGCTCTGGTCCTTGTTGGCAGGAGTTAGCTCAGGGCAAAAAAAGTTCTCTCTTTGTGCAGAACAAAATTGCATGAGCCACAGCAACAAGATGAGCAGCTGAAGTGGCATACAAAGCCGTCTTAGCTGCTGTAACCCTGCAAAAGGAAAGGATTTCTACCTTTAAAGCAGTTATCCTCAGAGGGGCAGGTTTTGAGATGGGCAGGCTCATTTGCGCATTATCATCTCACATGCATAGAATTAGCTGCACACATGTTCCCAGTTTGGATGCATAATTAAAGCAACTGCATTTGCAAATGAGGCAGATGGAATTTTATGTCCAGCCTGCTTTGGGCAGTGGGGAGGGACACGACAGAAAAAAAAAGAGGCCTGAAAGAGCTTGCTCCAAGATTTGGATAATTGCTAATTAGCCTTGATGTCAAACAAACCTGCTGCATTAGAGTAGTGTCTGTGCTGGCTGGGTCTTTGGCAGGAAGGTTTAAAAGGCTAACTGTGCATAAAGACCACTCCAGAGGGACCTTTCACAGTAAGAGGCAGCAAAGCAAATGTGACAGCCTGGGCCCTCTTCTGAAAGTATTGCTAACTGATCTCAGGAAGCACCCAAGGCTGACCCAGAGACGACTCTCAACAGTGTTGGCTTTCAGTTGTCTTGGATCACACTGGATTCAGCTAATAGCCCCAAGGCAGCAAAGCCCAGAGCTTGTGCTCTCCGTGTCCAAGCAGTCAGGAATTGCTCCAAGCTGGACCGAGTTGCTTAAACACAGCAATCACTGCAGGGAGACACCTCCTGTTAATCACTGGAGGAAGGCAAAGGGGCCATCTGAGGTGACAGCACTGGCACCAGTTCTCCCAGGGGCTGCCCAACCCTCCTCAGACCTCTGCAGCCTGTTCCTCCAATGCTAAAAATCACATCTCTGGGCAGCACTGACATGCAAATGATCCATTTCCACTTCTCAAATCTGGGGAAAAAAATGTGTTCTTCTGATCACCTGCAACCATCATTCCAAGCAGGACATGACCTCCAAAGGGCAGCACAGCTGACTGTCAAGGCTCAAGCAACACAACACTCACGGAACCCCACAGGCCTTTGGATCATGCAGTTAATATGAAGCTAGCCGGTGATGGGCATGGGAAGAGATGGAGCACTAAGCCACTACTGCTGTTCTCTTGATGAGGAGCCTATTTGGTTCCTCAGACTGACTTTGGAAGACTCAAATCTTCCCAGAGAGAGGGTCTTGCACGTGACCACAATTTGCTGGCTTGATTTTGGAATTACATAATATTGGTATTTATGAGCCAAGTATTCAATCATTAGCTGAAAGAACACTGGGCTCTTTGTTGGCCTGCACATTATAATGGCTCCAGAAGCTCAGAGCAGCCCATCCCCCTTCTCTTCATGCAATTGATCTGGGACTTCTTTAACAAGCCTGATTTTGAAGCTGTAGGCAGATGGGTGCAGCAAACAGTAAGTGGAGAGGGAAAGCAGCAGTGCAACAGCACATTCCGTTAGTCCACATCTGAAGAAAGTTATTACACAGAGAGCAAAAAAATCCCTTTGGAAGAGCCAGGCTGACAGTACTGGCAGCCATGCACCATGCCAGCTCTGCTCTTTGGTGCCACCACCCTAAACCAGAGCCTAGTTTACTGCTACAGCTCTGTTCACAGTATGGGTTTAAGACATCTGCCAGAAAGGAAAAAAAAAAAAATTCCTACTTAGATTTGAAGCTGTCTTCAACACTGAAAATGTCAGAATGTAGTTTGAGACCTCATCATTCAGTGCAGGATGGTGCCAAGCTTTGGCCAAGGACAAAGCCCTGCTTTGTCCATCACAGAAGCCAATCTAGAGCCAGCCTCAGCTAATTTGCAGCTTGTGCTGGAAGCTGTCCATTCCCCCTGGCAGACCAATTTCTCTGTGGTGCTTGGCTACCTGTACTCCTGTTGCTGCCTCGGATAATCAATAGCCAAGTCATGCAGCAATCCCCCATCTCCAGTTTCACGGCTTGTAGGGGGCATAGGACCCTTTTCAGGGTTTTTATTCAGCCTCACTCAGGAGGTTTTGAAACACGTGGAGTTCTGCCCATGACATATTGGCATCTTTGAGGCTGGCCTACAGCTATTTTTAAACACCTACACAACTGTGACAAGCAATGCATTCAGCTCTCCAGCTCTGGTCCTCCAAGACACAGAACACTAAATCAGAAGTTAGCACAAGCTCTTTAAAAGCCTTGGTCAGCCCCAGTTTTATAACCCACTCTACTTGCAAATGCAGCCTCTCCAATCAATTTTGCTTTCAAGATTTCCATTTATTTCCTCTCCTCACTCTGCACTTCTACAAAATGCTAATGTGGGTAAAGACAGCTTCTCCCAAAACACACAGCTCAGCATCAAGTTCATCTGGCACAGATGTTCACATCCTCTGAGCCAACCTGGTAGCACTTTCCCAAACAGTATTAAATGGAAAAAAAATCCCAAATGCCAACTTCCAAGCCATGGCTTGCTCTGGGGATTCAAGAAAAGTTAGAGGCAGGAGAGACTAAATAAATTACCCTGCTCATGCAGGGATACTCCCTGTTCAAGGTTCTGCCTGGACTTCTATTAAATGTGGCAGGCTTATACCTTTCAGCATTTCCATTAGTAGTGGTAAACCACATTCAGGTTTCAAGGTGAAGTGCAAGAACACTGCTTGCAGGGCAGGACTAACATTGCAGTTCAAATAATGTTGTGCTCCAACATAGCAAGTTGGAAACTCCAAAACCCCCAACACTTCTCCCAGTTTTCATTGGTGCTGGGAATATTCCACTACTGAAATGAATCCAGATCAAATCTGAAGCAAAAGGGGTTTAAATCTCTTTACAGCATTTCCACTCATATGTATTCCAGGTACATACACAACTGAAACAAGCAGTTAAGCCAACATTGTGCTTCTCAAGCCTCGACTGTGCATGACTGAAAACAGCTGAGGATCATGTTTGAGGATTCTATGCTAAGTTCCACTTTCACTGGCATACTGATAACTGCCAAGGCTGATGTTCTTGGAAAAGAACTCTGCTGCCAATGTGTAGCCAGGGTCTGTAGGCAACACGGCTGCTAATTCCCAGTTGCAGAGGTTAGTTAAAAATCTTATTAAACTCCACTGGCTCTTTAGAGAAGCAGTTGAGAGGATGAAATTACCTCAAGAGAGCCCAATTTAACAACACCATCAATGGCATTTAGAGGTCTTCTCCTGACCAGTTTCAGGTAAGTTGTCCAGAAGGGAAAGGTCCCAAGAAGATGTCATTAAATCAAAGCACACCAATTCCACACCCACAGGGCTCCAGCTCAGGGCTGTGCAAAGGCACTGTCTTGTTCTAAGCACGCTGTACTTAAATTGATTGCATCTTTAAGGACCTTTCCACACTGCACTGCAGACTCTCACAAGTCTATGAAGCTGTTTGGGCCTTCATTACCTTGCTATAATTTTCTTTTCTAAGCCACATGCTTAATTTCTATAGATTGACAAAGCTGTAAAGTGAAATCTTCCATCAAACCAGCTTCTTTCCCACTTAAAACACTGCAGGACCTGCTTTGGGCTCTCTGCTTTTGTTTGTGGGTTGTAAAACAATCCCAAAGTGTTTTCTCCCTTCAGCCAGTCCTGCTTGTCTCTTCACTTGCACAGAATACTCTGCCAAGACAGGAAAGCTTGGTATTTGAATCACTAGCACAAACAGAGCACAAAACTGTGGATGGCCTCTTCATCTCCTTCACCTCCCATATTTTAGCTTGTTTTTATGACTACAGCAATGTTTTGACACATAACTGCCCCTTTGAACATTCAGCTCAACAGCATACAGCACAAGACAGCCTTCCTCTAACAACAGTTAATCATGTTCCAGCTTCTGCCATGAAGTAAGAAACTACTGCAAAGATATCTCCCTCTCACCTCCTCCAACGGCTACTATACCTGGGTATTTGTCACTCATGAGGAAGAAGAGCAGAGGCTGCAGATTTCTTAGCCTGCCTCTGCAGTTTCTTTCTTTCCTTGGAAAGGCAGAATTTGCAGTTAGGTGGCACACAGAGCAAGACAGAGAGGACATCACAAAAACTAGAGGAAATCTTTTTGTTGGAGGGTAAAGTGTGCTGGCACTAGCAAAGTCTGGATCAGGGTGACCCAATTATTGTTCACAGTGCTTAAAAATGTGTGCTGCTGACTGAAAATGAGGCAGAATTAAGCTGTCCCCAGAAGGCAGCAAGGGCAGGGAAAGTGAGGCAGGTGTTAATTCTTGATCTGGAAAGCAAAAGATGTGGATTTAATTAGCTGGTGTATTTTGCTCACTACTGAGATTTTGCATCAGCTTCAAGTTACTGCAAAGCTCCAGCTAAACATTTCTGTTGGAATCAGCAATGGTTTGTTTTTCTCAAGTCGCAGGAACTCTGTCTCAGCTTCCTAATTGCCCCCAAATGCACTGAACTACCATTGCCTTCAGGGAACAGCTTTAGTCCTCAGCTCTTCTAGACCCAACACAGCCCCTGCAGCAAGTGCTGGTTTCCCATCACCTGGCTCTTCTTCCACCGGAGAACTGCCACTGACTTTGCCAAAACTGTAAACCCCCCAGAGAGATGCAACTCGGGTTTCCTCCCATCTACTGGAGAAATAAACCCATGAGACACAGACAGGCTTACACAAGTTTTACCTTAGGTCCACCTGATTTCCAGCCCTGCCATTTGAACATGAGATCCATGGCAGGGACATGGAAACCTCCAGTATATACCAGGGGCAACTCCCAGGGTAGTTTCAGTGTTACAATGGGAGACAGCCACGTTTTCTTCCCCTTAACTCCATGAGCTCCCATCAGAGCCTGGACTGGCTCCACATTGCCCCTCTGCCAATCAAAGCAAGGTCTCAGAAGCTCCATTACACTCCCTGTGCCTCTGCTCATGAGACTGAACAGGGACAAATCCAGAGGGCCACCATACAGCCTGTCCAAAGCAGCAATTCGCATTCCCAGGAGGAGAAGACATGGAAGGTTGAGCCAGAGAACAAGAGGTTGAGTCTCTCCAGAGCCTCACTGCTCTGCTCTTTAGCTCAGTTTCAGTTCACAGTACCTTACGTGGAGCAGTTCAGGGCTGCCAGCAGCAATTGCTGTTCAGCAAGGATCCCAGCAAATAACATCTCAACTGTAATTACCTCCTGGCTTGTCTCCTTTCTAAAAGTAGCAAAATTAGTTAAACAGCTTTGTTCATTATCTCCTCCTGTGGCCAGTGCTGCTCAGTCAGATTTTCACTTTGCATTTTTAGTGTCTGTCTTTACAACTTACAAAAGTAACCAGACAACAGAAATACACAGGATGCCTCCACTTGCACAGGAAACAGTTTTGTTTTTTCTGCCGTGTCTCAGACAAAGGATAAGAAATCCCATCTGCAACTGCTTTCTGCCATTCTCACAAGCCCTGGTGTAGAGACAGAAATGGATATGATTGAAGCATTGTGCTTCACAACTACATGAGATAAATTTCATACACAGAGAGGAAAGATCATTCTGAAAAAGCTGCCTGTTTTTTCCCCCATCTCTTTCTGTTTGCAGATCATACCAGGAGTCTTCAGCTTCCCTGAAGTGATTTATTAAACAAATTATTTACTGAGTGACCCTAGGGTCTATTCTCATCCTGTAACATTTGCAGAATTTAAGGTGGTTTGCTGAGCTGCCTACAGGCACGTGTTTTGTGTGAGTCTCCTTAGAGAAGTGAGAAGTCCTAGAATTCCCCTTTTGGTGTTTCTAGAAGTTCACAACACAAGGCTTACGAAAGTGAAGACCCTACCTGGTCCATTGTTATCAGCATTAGCAAAGCTGAGAGAAAAAACAGAGAGGCTTTCACATCCCAGGAACTAACCCTACTTCTTGCTGGGCTTTGTGAGCCAGCACATATTTCTATTGGGTTTGGCTGGGACAGAGGTAATGTTTCTCATAGTGGCTTTAGCAGGCAGCTCATCGGCTCCTTCCATCCCTATGCTTGGACAGAAACCAAAAAAAGCTGCCTGTGAGACACATACACAGAGGAGTTCCCTTACTTCCACACCTCTGCTTTGACAACTGCACTGTAATGCATCTCTGATATCCAGCTCTGCTCCTCCCCTCAAGGCCAGAGTTTTATTAAAGCAATTTTACCTCTTGCTCAAAGTTTCTGTACCTTGGAGACATTTGGGAGGCCACAAGATTCTCTGATCATGTCAGAGGAGTATTTGTTCATGAATATTGATGGAGAGAAGAGAAACCACACACATATGCACACACACTGAGTAAAACCTCTGTGGATCTAGTAAAAGGTCAGGCCTTTCCTTTTCACGGCCAGCACCACCATTTTGGGGAGTGGATAAACTCTTTCTAAGCTACTAAAACAGCCAAATTAACCTGAGCAATAAGAGTTGGCTTATTGCCAAGCACAAGCATGCATTTAAACACCACCTCACAGTTTCCAGATTGACAGCTCTCAAGTGAAACAAATCACTAATTCCACAGTGACTCCAGGACAACTGCTTTCCATCAGAAAGTTCGAAAGACAAGCTTGGGAGCAGGAAACTAGGGAAAAGAGAAGGAGCCCTAAAAACGTGGGATGTTGGAAATCAATAGGAACTATAAGAGAAGTGAGAAGGTAGAGACCATAAGTAGTTTAATGCTCTGTCATTTGCATTGCCTATTGACTAGAAAGTGCAAAAAATGCAGATGAGGGTGGAGGGGCTGATGACAGAAAAATCAATGTCTGCTTTGCAGGAGTCATTCAGTAGTAGTGAAGGAAATTTGCCATTTTGCAGAAACCACAGCAGATGGGTGTGAGCTGGCATGATCTACTCCCCAGAGGAGGAGGATGTCTGAGCCTTCCACCTCCTCCCCTCCTCCCATTACCCTGTGCTGCACCCGAGCTCAGTGGAGTGAGGGGAGAGAAAAAAAGCTGAGTCTTGTTGCCGAGCCTGCTGCCAACATGTGGGCTGGCCCCAGGCCATCACTTCCATAAAAGAACTCAGTGATACCTCTGCCTGCTACCAAGTGTTGTGCAGCTCTATCAGTGGCTGCTTGCCTGGTACTCTGGATGCACCCAACTGCAGAACAAGCTGCTGTGACTATAAATACAGGGATGGTCACAGAGTGCCATCAGCCACACTGCTTATCAAGCTGGAGCTGAGGAAAGCCTCACCCTCGTTCTGCTCTGACACATCCACATTTATTTCACTCTCTACAATAACTACAGTCAAGGGGCCACCAAAACAAGTTGATTAGATACAGCAGCACCACAGTGATTTCACCTTCACACTGCCCACAGCCTGACTGAGGTTATGACCTGGATCTTTGACAGCTGTGCCCTGTTGTCACACTTCTCTGATTCACGTGAAAACAGGACATGCATAAGACACTTTCTTTCTAAACCAAGAACACATGCATGAGTGACCATGACAAATGAAGGGATCAAATCCCCTTGTTGCCTGCAGGAACACACAGGATGCAAGTGACTTACTCCACACCAAGAACACATTCAGCTCTCCAGCAAAACCTTACAGCTGTACACAAGCTTTCATTGCTAAATGATTTTGTCACCCAGATTTCTCTTTCTGCTGCACTGGATCTGCTGAGACTCAGGTGGAGAATGATAGAACCAGAACAGGACCAAGCCCCTGGAATGGCCTCTGCTTAGGATACCCACCTTGCATTTCTAGGCTATACTGGGCACCCAACACCATAGGTCTACAGGTATATTGACTCACCAAACTGCCTTGACAAGAAACAGAGAGATCCCTTCACTAATTGACTCATTCATAGAGACAAAGAAGCATCCAGATGGTGACTCATGCACCATGGAGAAGTCTTACCTGGGATAAAATGAACGACTTTATCTCTGTTGCTGTTGATGCCTACAGCAGTGCAAGATGATTCCACCCCGTTAGTCAACACAACATTATCTAGATATTCTGTCTGAAAGTGGGGAAATTCCTAGACAAAATAGGAAAGATCCAGACAGACCAACCTCTGCTTGCAAACAAAGGGCTCCTTCTGACAGATGCCAACTGATATTGAGAGCAAAAGCCTCTAAACTAGCAGCAGCCACTACTTCATGTTCCTCTTAAAACCGCTCTCATGATTTCTTCCCATGCAAACTTGTTTCCCTGGAAAAATCAGCAGCAATTTAACTCTTGGCTTGAGAGTTCAGTCTCTCATAATGTTTCAGCAAGCTCATGCAGAGAGTGATGCAGGGACACAGCAAACACTGGTGTTGATAGAGGGAGGAAGGGAGAGACATTGTCCCTTAACAGCCAAAGCTTTAAGCAGAGTCAAGGACTCAGAGTACTCACCAGGTTGACGAAGTCCTGGTAGCAGATCCTCCCTTCAGAGTTGCTGTCTGCCAGGGCCAGCAGGACCTCCAGTTTGTGAGGGTCCAGCTCCGAGCCGTGTCTCTGGAGCAGGGAGCGGAACTTCTCGGTGCTGATGTAGCCGGTGCTGTCAGGATCAAACTGGGACAGGAGGGGAAAGTGCTGGAATTAACTACTCCATGTTACACACAGCTGTGTCCTCCTGTGCCTTCAACATCTGCAGCAGACCCACAGGCAACCCGAGGGCTGCTCTGGGCTTTGGCAATGCATTGCCCTGCAATCACCCACTGCAGCTCCCTGCCCCTGCCTAGGGACTGCAAAGCACCCTGCTGCAGAGAGAGGTGAACCTAGGCATCACCATTCACACCACCACCTATCTCCACCCAAGCTGCCTTCATGTTCTCATAGGAAAACATTTCAGTCCTGTATTTCTTAGGAGCTGCAACACGGGAATGTAGCAGCCCTTCTCTAGCCCTTTCTCTGTTCAGTGCTTCCGAGAGTCACCTTGCCGGACCACCTCCATGAGTGCCTTCAAACCAGTAAATGCTTTCACTGCTGAGGAGCTCTCTATTTTAAGATGTATTGGGAAGAAAATCTCTGCCCAGGAGCAAAGCAGATGGGCATTTTGTCAAACTACAAGTGACAAGGCAGCCACATGCCATTTTCAGAACATAAACCAGAGTCATTAGCAGGGAAGTCCCAGGTGAGCTTTGGCTGAACCCCACTGACCAATGCCATCAGTTTTCCCTCAGACTAACGCCCATGTAAATGCCACTGACCATAAAGAGACAGCTTTGCAGAGCTCTTCGGACTTAGTTTCCAGCAGCCTCCAGCCCGTGCAGAGCCCCCCAGGACGCAGGCAGGCACCCACCAGCCCAGACAAAGCCAGCGCTGGCCCCACACAGGGCACGGTGCTTTTGTGCTCTGCAGACCGGTGGCCGGGAGCTGCCAGAGCCAGGCGGTGGCTGCGGTGCAGGCTGAGCCCTGCCAGCTCTCTGTTGCTGGGAGATCTGTCTTTGATTTCCCAAACCTGGCTGCAGGCACCCTGCCGCTCACCAGCCTCCTTTTGGAGATAATGATATCAAGCTTGTTGGCTGCACTGAATGGCTGTCAGGGGGCAGGGTGGTCAGGAGGGAGTTTTTTCATGGAAACACTTGTGACATAAAAGGCCTTGGCAGAGCCAGAAAGGCCCTGACGATCCTCAGTCTTTCCTGAGGGAGGACAAAAGCTGCACAGGCGCCGAGCCTTCAGTCTGATGCAGCAGCCTGGCAAGAGAGGTGAGAAGGGGATGTGGCAGGATGCAGCCTGCCAGCAGCAGGGTTGGCACCGCTCTGCAGGGAGCAGACTCTGGGAACAGAGCGGCCTCAGACACGGGCAGCTCCATGAGAGGATGCAGTGACCATTGCAATGATCTGGCTTCATCTTCCAGCCTGAGCATCCTTGTGCTGGGGACTCTGCTCTGGTGAGGAGGACCTGTCCAAGCTGAGATCACAGCCCCGGGCGGGAGCAGGACTGCCCTGCTGCGCTGTCAAAGCAGCAGCAGCCCCTCTGTGAGGAAGCTGCTGGGGCAAGTGGATCACACAAAACAAGACAAAGTAATTGACCTGAGCCAGTCAGAGCCAGGCACTCTCCCTCACCCTCTGCCAAGGCTTGCTCTGTCCCTGTAAGGTGACCTGGAGGTACTCAGAGCTGGCACTCGGAGCCAAAGGTGGATTTAATCAGTTGTTTGCTGTTAAATAAAGGCTTAACATTAACCCCTGGAAAAGTTCAGCTCCCCTGTTCCATCCTACTCTGATACTTTCAGATACCAGACCAAATTCTAAAAACATCCCCAGACCCAGGGTTTCTGCATTTAGGCTCAGGTCTGATGCTTTTTGGCTCTTTCTGGGACTCCCAAGCCAGCCCAAGTCTGCAGTGCCAATCCCAGTGGTGCTGATACCCAGGAAATGAAGTGTTATTGGCATAACACCTGAGATAACCTTTCTCAAGGGGAATATGCAGAAGCTGGGAGATGAGTCATTCAGTGAAAGGATCCAACACCTGCAGTCCCACAGATACTGCTGTGTTCATCCTTGTTTCCTGAAAACATTCGAGCTAACCAACAACTTACTTAACTTTAACTTGACATTTAAGATGTCAGAACCCATCTTGTCTAGAAAAAAAGCCACTTGCTCCTTGAAGGCTTAAATGCCACCCTAATTCAGGGCCAGGGTCAGAAAGAGAAGCATGGGACTGTTCCCATGCTGTGTGCTCATTGTCTGTAGGAAAGACCAAAGGCCACAGCCATGGAGATGTGGCTGTTTCTTCAAAGAGCAGAAGAGATACAGAGCTGCAGCACACAGTGTCCCAAAGCACAAATGAGCTGCTCAGATCATAAATCACTTTCCCCAGATTTTGTTCTGTTTTAAAGCAAAAAGAAAAACATTTTGTAACCAAGAACAAGAATTACACAACTGCTTCAGAGCTCCAGCCCACACAAGGACACACTAATGACTTCAGACTCGCTGGTGCTGGAGCAGATACTGTCCTGTCACTCAAGATGGTTCTGTCCATCTTGGTTTGTTGCTGACTGTTGGCTTTCCAAGCAGACAGACAGATGAAGCTTTGCTGGTGACGACAAACAAGTCTTTGCTCCAGGGTTGCTTTCTCCTCATAGCAATGTGCACCAGCACTCCTCCTTCAGCATGTCCTGTTGCTTGTCTCACTAAAGCCAAAGCAGTGGCAGAAGGCAGCTGGTGTTTTCAGTACTGTAAGCATGCTGGGGAGCCTGTTCTCCTCTTTCACGTCACTATGGAATATTTTCTTCGTGGTACTAAGTTAGTGATACCAGTCAGAAATAGGTTTGAAATAAAATGGTGAATCTGAATGGTATTGCAGAGTAAAGAGGTGAACAATTAACAACTGGCACCTAAAGAAGGCCTGCCTCAAAACTAGACTACACCACTGCTTCCACAACCTGGAGCAGAAGGGTTTACTGTAAACCTAGCTGTAAGGGAGTTCCCTTATTTATGTTTCAACATTTTTTTTCAGCATATAAAATTCTCATCCATCAACACAGCACTCAAAATCCACCCCACACTGCAAAGTGCCTCAGACCCTGTTGCTGATATCACAGCTAGCCACAAAATATCAAGGGGCTGAGCTGGTCCTGCAGAACATGTGTCCACACACACACAGAGCAAAAGCAACATGTGACATCATGCTCCCAACCCTTGTGTCCATCAGTTAGAAAGAGGCAACTGACCTTTGCTAGACGCTTCATGCATGTATCCATGATGATGTCATTGAGGGCCCGTTGCCCCACCAGCCCAGCCGAGCACTTTTGTCTCACCAGCAGGACAGCCGATGACTGGCAGCCTGCAGCATGGCTGCAGCCCCACAGGGCTGGCAAAGCCCTGGCAAAGCCTCCCAGCAGTTCCGACAGCACAGTGGCTTCCTTCAGAGTCCTTACTTCTGCCTGTGCCCATCTACTCAGGCAAACGAACTCAACACAACTGGTGCAGGCAACATTTGCCACCCCCCTTACCCCCCTAGACAATAGGACACTAACGGTAATTTCATGCAAGGTTTCCTCTTCATTTCAATGACAATCACCCTTAACTCCCTTGATCCTCGACCAGGCTCTTAAGCAAAAATGTAAATATGTTAATGACCACAGCAGCCATCTGACCCAGGATCTTAATTCCCTGGCCCAAAACAAGCTTTTTGTTTTCCCCCCCCCCGTGTCTTACTTATTTCAGAGCNTGGAAGTAGGAAATCTGATTGAGGAAAGAAAATGAAATCTCAAATTGTTCCTCCTCTTTAATTAAAGACACATCAGCCACGGCTGAGTGAGCAAGTAGGGTGGAGGCTGGTGCTGCAGCCAGACAATGGCTATCTTGGGAAAAGGCAGACACTTCACAGAGCGCAGCCAGCTGCTCCTGTCCCCCATGGCAAACAGCTCTCTGGGCCATCAGAGCAGCCTGAGAGTCAACAGTTGATATGGGTACAACACAAGGATCCTTGGCTGACTTTAGCATTGCAGACCTGCTGCAGGAACAGAGAACTTGCTACCACCCGTGGCTTCCTCATTGAAGGGCTTTGTCTTGACATCACCTAAGTCTTTGCAATGGGCAAGGCTCCAAGCAACTTTATCTAATTTGAAAGTTGGCTTTGAGTTGGATCAGTCCTTTCAAGTCTGTCATTCTATGGTCCAGTGGTATCTTCACTGCTAGGAGAGACTGGTCTGGCAGTTGGGCCTTCTGGCACTGACCCAGCTCTACTCCAGACTAGAAGGCAGATTTTGGAAATGAATTGTCCTGAGCTTCAGCTTTCAGCTTGCCCTCCTATGATATGGAAATGACAACTCCTGTCTTTATTTCCCACCAGAAAGGAGCTATCAATAGTGGGCCTGTTTCTGGTTCCCCCTCACTTCACTGGAAAGAGGGAGTCAATCAAGTGCACAATCTGTTCATCTCCAAGGGTTTCAAAAGCCACTCAAGCCTTGCTGGGTCTGAACTCAGACAATTAGATGCCACAGTCTCCATAATCTAGGGATGCTAACAAACTTTGAAAACAATCAGACCATCTCCAGCCTCTAGAGCCAAGCTGCAGTTAAATCAAGAGTCTCCAAGCCAAGACATGGAATTGACAGGCTCCAAGTTGAAGAAGACAGACACTGAAGCTCTTCTCAGGATAGTCACACATTTTACTAGAGCCCATTCTCTGCCTTTCCAGAGCTCCTGGGGTCATGCTGTGAGTGGGTGAGATGGGTGGGTAGGCTTGCTTGTTTGTTTAAAAAAACACCAAAACCACCAAATCACACAACAATGGAGCAACAGAACATGTAGCACCTGCTGCTTTGATGAAGACTGAAGGAATGCCAATGCAGAAGATGAAAGTCTGCTTTACAATCCAAATGAGAGAGTAAAAAGCAGAAGCTATTTTAGCAGGAGTTTCATCACCGACTGGTGCTGTCTTCCCAGCAACTTAATGTTCATGCTCTCCCTTCCCATTGCGCATGTGAGAGGAGAAACCCTGATCCAGAAGAGAGGAAGGACAGTTAAAGGTAAGTGCATATCCCTCCACCTTCATATCCAGCTTCTTACCATTAAAAGTCACCTAATCTGAGTTGGCTGAACACATGTGGTGAAGCAGCAGTGCTGGCTCCAGTGACGCACGCTCCCTTCCCCGGAAATAATGACCTTACCCACCGGTGCCCAGACACCATCCAGCGATTAAGGGCTGGCCAGCAGTACTGCCAGGGCATGTCAGATTGCTTTGACCTGAGGTGAACCCGTGGGCTGGGAACATCATCCAGCTCTCAAAAGCCAGATTGCATTTAAGTACAGAGGATATCCCCCCAGTGACAGGGCCCTCAGATAGATCTGCTCCCCAGAGAGCTGTGCTAAAAGAGCACAGAGCTACCCTGTCAGCAGGGAGGTGCTGGCAGGGTGGATGGCTCCTTGCCTGGATTCAGTGTCTTTATGAATACAGCACATAACAAAGTAGAGATGGAAGGAGCTGGAGGATGGAGCGAGATAAGATTTCTGTCTCCTTGAAGAGCAGAGCAGCCTGAGGGACCAGGTTCATCAGCTGCCTGGCCAGTCTGCAGAGGCATTTCGACTCTAATTTAGTTCCTCTGCTGTCTTAGGTGCAAAGACAAGGGAAAGACCTGTATCACCACCATCTGTTACACCCTGCACTTCATCCAAGCAGGCACTTGAAGCATAGATTCAACATGAATAGGAGAATAAAAACTTTCAGGAGCCCACCACTGCTCTGTTGTTAGACCAACAGAAAAAAGGGTTTCGAGATCAGGTTTGATTCTTAGTATTGCCCAGACTCCTGGAGTGAGCCCGATGCCTCTTGTAATGCCTTGGTTTGCTCACCTACAGGGCACAAGCAACATACCTTTGTCTGTGGAACCCAGCAGAACCCAGCACAGCCAAGGCTGTGGGGCCCCCATGGAGGGTGGAAGCTCTCTGCCACTTCAGCAATTCAACCAGTCAGCAAGCCACAAGGTCAAGCACCACAGGGAAAGCATGAACACAACTGCCAAAGCTTCACATACAGAAATATTGAGTACAATTATTAACATATCAAACTTTCCAAAGCCAATGAAGTTGGACATCACACTGAACTCCTTGATTCCACAGAGGCTCAGACTCCCAGTCCAAGCAAATCCTGCATTTGGAAACCAAAGGAACTTCTGGCCCACAGCCTGCTGGAGAAGCCTATCATGCTCAGCCAGCTACCCAAATCCATACTTCTGTCTCCATAACCATTTTCAATCCAACACTCTCCCCTATCTTTTATCTGCGTCTGAGTTTCTTGCTACAAGTCCTTGCTAAGACACCAAGAGTACAGAGCTGAGATGCACTCACAGGATCTGTTGAGGCAGCCATCTCAGTGACCCACCAGCCTGAGTGATCCCACTGCCTCTCTCCAGATAAGCCTCCTGGCAGAAGGCTCACAGGAGCCAGCTCCAGTCTCAGCTGGGGGATTACACTCAGTGTTCAAGCCACCCGGAACTAAATTATTCAAAGTATGCCACTGTGCTGCCTTTGAAACCAAAGCTGCTCCCCAGAAGGAAGGCAGAGTAAATAGAAGCTCCATTATCACCAGCACTGACAAGGAAGGAGATGCAGCACTGAAAGTGAGGAGATAATTACATGATTAATGAGACAGCATGGATGGCAGGAGATGCCCTCCATTATGCCCCAAAGCTTAATGCAAAGAGACATGTTTATAGACTGAGCCTTCTCCAGTTCTGCTTCTTCCTGTTTTATTATTTATGTAAGTGCATTAAGACTAATGGAAAGAAGCTGAGGCACTACAAAGCATGGTGGGTTATGGAGGATTTTTTTGGTGCAAATACAATTTTTAATGTTGATCCAGCACTGGGCACTTTGCACATTTGGCTGGAGGGATGTCCTCAGCTGCAGCAAGGGACAGGGCAGCTATCTCCTACCACCTGCCCAGCTCTGGTGTTGACTGTTCTCACATTTCTGAGGTTGCAGGCAAGATGAAGCCTACAAGAGATCATCTTGTGACTGTCATGACCAATCGCACCTTAACAGTCAAAACCTTTTCTTAGATCCCTAGGCATGAGGTCTAACACTCTTTCCAGATCTGCTTGTCAGCACTGGTCCAGACATTGTTCTCTGTACAAATGGCCAATCTTCTGCTCTCCCTTTTCAATTCCTCTAGGTTTTAGCACTGCACAATCTCCTGAAGCAATGGGCTCTGCAGTCTAATTAAAATAAAACCCACTTTTCATCTGGATGGTGTATGGCACTAAATATCAAAAGCTAAACCCAGAAATATCCATATCACCACAACACAGAATATTCTCATTTACCACCACATAATCATTGTTTATGTCTTTTTAGTCATGTCTTATTGGAGACTCTCAAAACCCTGTATCAGTATTAATTACATCTCCCAGTGCTTCTGCACTGTGAGAGGCTGTAAGGAGTAAGGCACTTCATTCAGAACTGAAATGCAATACACACTGGGTAGGATGCTGCTTTTATTTGGAGTAGCTAGCTCAGTAGAAGGCATAGCAGGTACAGTCAGTCTCACAGCCAGGAGACAGGCAGGCTCTAATCACTACTGCTAGGAGGAAAATAAATGAGCAAATAACAAATAAACTCAACCCCAAAGGCCAACACACAACAGCCAGGAGAGCTGTTCAGCTGTGGTTGTACTTCAAGCCAAGTTCCTGCAGTCAGATCCCTGTCTACCCCCAGGTTAACTCAAGGCACACAAGCATTGCTGTAAAATTCACGGCTGCTCACAATGTCTCCTGTCACAGCCTCATCTCTGCTGGCACAGGTTAGACCAAATCAGGCATTTGGTCTGGTTTCAGCTGGAAAAAGTAGCATGGGAGATACCAGCAGAAAAGAGTCCAAAGTTGCAGAAATGTTTCTATTCTGTATCTGGACAAAAGCCCAGACTGCCCTCTCTCAGGTGACACTGATGCTGGTACACTTTCTGTCCCAACAGTAACTCTGGAGAATTCTAAGCAGCAGCTGCTAAAGTCAGATAGCTTTGAATAAGCAGGTCAAGGTAATTTTCTTCCAAAAGATTTAAAAGAGCCAACACTAACAGTGATTTTCTGCAAATCTGGGAACACTGGAGGAACACTGGAGAAACACCAAGATCTGCTTTTTTACCTTTCTTCCAGCTTTTAATCAGCAATGTAGCCCTTCCAATCACAGCTCAAAAACTCCTGAGCAGAAACAGTGCCAGGTGCCCATGCCACTCCTCAAACTGCAGGGCTGTGACAAGAATGTAATGGGACAGAGCAGTTCTGTTGCCCTAAGAGCAGCTCCCAGCAGATGACTGATACGGGGTAATGCAAAGCTGAAGGAGAATTGGTCTAATATCAGCTGAAACAGGCTACAGAAAACAGTCCATGTTGAGATGATACCATGATGAGAACAGAAACTTGGGCAGGTCCCGAGACAAGACTGCTGCTATAACTGATTTCTGTAGGGCATCTGACATCACCAGACCACCCTGTGACACAAACTCAAGCTGTCACACATTCAGCATGCTAAATAGTCTGCTGTTTGACAGGTCTCAACATAAAACCATGCTAGAGAGCTACCGTCACTTAGAGATGCCACTAATAGAGTCCCAGGAGAACTGGTCCTTGCCCCTGCAGAATGATCATTAGTGACTTCGAGAAAGCATGAGGTGAGTGCGTCACACACATAGAGCTAAAGCAGCAGGTTACTAGGCATGAGCTGGGCCTTTTGGTAGAGCTGGGTGCTTGCAAACAATACATATTGGAGTGAAAACAAAGACAAAGCCATCTGGCCAGGAGCCAAATGCCAGCCAGCTTGCAGGGTGGGGAACGCTGCCTTCTTCAGCAGCCACCCTGGGGAAAACAAGCCCTGTTTGTAACACTGAGTGCTCTCAGTGCTGCACTGCCTGCACAAAAGGAAACGTGACCTGCAGGTTTGTAAATGAGGTGACATTACCTCTTCCTTTGGCACTAGGTTACTGCTACGGTCTGACTGGCTCCACTGACAGGCTCCATTCATTAGCTTATGAAAGGGAAGGTTAAGCAATGATTTGATCACTGTCCACAAGAACCACAAAGGGAACAGAAGTTTGGCAGTAGAGGATTCTCTGAGATGACAAAGGTATAATCACATCTAGGGGCCAGAGGTCAAAGCTGGGCAGCTTTAGAGTAGAGTAAATTGATTATTTTTCCTATTAACAAGGGAAATGTCTCACTAATGTCACCAGAAGCTTTACAATTGAATTGTAACCTTTCTTAGGAGACGAGGTATGGCCAAGGTCAAGCAGAAGACCACTCAGAAAATCTTCTGGCCTTAATTGTGAAAAGCTAGATAATCCCAACAGTTCATTCTGGCCTGACTGCATGTTATTAGGGCTCACAGAAACTCGAGCCAAACAAATGCATTTGAAGCCCAAACCAACAAATACCATAACAGATGTATAAGCAGAATTCCACCTATACTGGAATTCAAACCAGGCTTTGGGTTAGAACAATCACCACAGAGCGAAATTCCTGATAACCAGACTGGGAAACCTAACTCATAGCCAATTTTACATCTGGTGTTGCTCAGTCATGGGGACTAGAAGCTTCCAGAGAAACTCCTGTGCTTTCCAAGCTGAACTGGAGCAGAAAGTAACATTAGCCTTGTGAAAAGGAGATGGAGGCATTGCCTAACTCCGTGCAATGCCTTGTAGGTACCTGGTCACTGCAGCAAACTTTAACTGTCTCAAAAGCACTTCACACAGGCTGAGCTGCAGCCTCTAACACTCCAACACTTGAGGGCAGCAGTTCTGGCTTGCATCTTTCCAGGGGATGTAACTGCAGTAAGCAGCCAAACTGCTGGAAGCTGTGGTGGTTCACACTGTTTCTTAGTAGATAGATCCAAATCATTCCTGGATGACAACCAGACCGCAGGTTCCCTTCATAGAGAATTGCAAGGGCAAAGTCTGCAATGTTTGCACTTTGCCTGTGTCTCCTCTGTCAAATACACTTTGTTTTAAGTGTAAGAGAGATCTGTCCAATTGCCAAAGCTATACAATCTCAAACTGGAGAAAGTAAGCTGCATTTTGGGCCTCTTACAAGCCTTTACTGGATTGGAGGGAAAAACATGGGGTAAGGCACAGTGCTTCTGCAGTACTCCTCACCACAGATTTCAAGAGATGCAAAAGCCATCTGAAGATTTAAAGCAAATCATGACTCCACAATAGGACTGTAACTTCAGAGGAAGAAGTGCTGTCTGTGCAGGTTGCCAGCCCAAGCCCTGCAGCTGGAGCAAAGCTATTCTCTGTGAAGATGACAAAATGCAGGGCTGGCCCAGGGCTGGATGTGCCCTGCAAGGTGTAATGTCTGTGTGGGGCCCACAGACAATGAATCTCTTTCATGCCAGCCTGACAACACATTGCACCACAGCATGGTTTGAAATCCCTCTCTTAGTTATCAGGGGAAAGGCTTCTTCCCACAGCATTGACAAGTCCTCACAGAGCCTGGCCCTGCCCAAGATGTACTGGGGCTCCTTGCTGCCTCAGGAGACAGCAGGGTCCTCACTTCATAGCCTCTCACACACTGGAGCACTCATCTTGCCAGTCAGACCTCTACTCAGTCAGTGCCTGCCTCTTTCTGCTCCTTTCCTGATCATATTTCCCCTGAGCACAAGGCTCACACATGCTCTAAAGAGCACCTGCTCCCTGGGACAAGCCTCTGTGCTCTTCCCGAGCTCTAACATTCCCCTCGAACAGACTGGCTTGAGTGTAGTTTAACCATGCAAAGCTGTACCCAGAGACAAGCAGACCTCCCACTGAGTTCTGCCACCCTGCTTCTTCAGCAAGACAGGGTGAGATCTGCTCTGTGCTGGCACGGACCAGGTGCACAGCAGGATGGGGCACCTTTGGCAGAAGCCTGTGGTCTGTATTTGCCATGTTGGCATCACAGGCAGAGGGGGGTGTCTGTACTGAGACTTAGAAACAGCAAGATGTTCACAAGCTCCATTTCCTGGGTAACACTTAAAGCACATGTTCCAAAACTGGTATGACCCCAGCTCAGATGATTAGAAGAATAAAACTGAGGAGGCACAGGCAGGAACTACACTTAGAGAGGCAGCATAAATAAGAGAATGCAAGTTATGCTCCTCAGGAAGGAAGAAAGCAAAACAACTCTCCAGAGAGTCACCTGAGAATTGCAGCCACTGAATGAAGAAATGTGCCAGGAGGGAGAGGCAGAGAAGGAAGGCTAGGAAATGGCAATACTCTTCCTATTCATGCACCATCTGGGAAGTGGGAAGAGAGTGGAGAAAAAAAAAAAAAAAAATCTCACCTGCTAGGGTAACTAGAGAGACAAATCCACCCCAAACAATCCCACCAGGTTTCCAGCAGGGATTAACCGGCCCATGAAGTGGGGCCAGTTTCTAGCAGAGCATCCTCACCGAGCACGCTGCAGACTGCTGTGCTTCAGATGGTCACAGAGAAAGGAGTGCAAAGACACAAAAGGAGGACTGGGGAAGGGGCAGGAGGAGAGGGCAGCCCAGCCTGCCTGAGAGGAAGCCCAAATGAATGGAGAAAGGCAAACAGGGAGGTGAATGAGCAAGAGGTGATGAATGGTAGGGAGGGCATGGAAGTTTTACACAGGGCAGAGAGCAAAGAGGGACCTGAATGGGGAAGACTGAAAGATGCCGCTTGAATGGAAGGGGAAAGAGGGAGGAGAAATGAGGCAGAGAGAGAGCAGAGCATCACAAAGTGAAATAGTGCAGGCAGAATAGCTTCCCACATGGACTTGACAAGGCCTTAGAGAGAGAGACAACTAACACAGCATGAACTTTAATCCATGAGCAGAAAAGCTGCCTGGAGCAGACAGTGTTAATATCGTCTGTCCCCACATAATCCCTCCACCACTGGGCACCTTCTTTTCTCCCAGTCAACAAATTCTCATGAACCCAGAGAAGCTCAACAGAAGCCACCAAAGGCTTGATGGTCCCCATCAAAGGGAGCTGTAGAAAAACTGAGCCAGTCACATAGAAATAGCTGATGGGATAAAGCACTAAGATAATTACAAGCAGCAGCCCAGGAGATGCAAGTGTAACGCTACCCTAAAGGTAGGCCAAGCTGCACTTGCCATATGTGACATAGAAGCCCTTTACCATGGTGCTATCTGCAAGGCCTCCCTCCCCTTTCTAAAGCCAGAATAAATTGTTTCAAAAGAAAATTTTTCCAAGCAAAAACGTGGAGATGTCATTCGTGCCAAGACTTCCCTGTGAATCTGCCTTAGTTTGAATATTGATTGTCCAAGGCCATCAATTCTACAAGGCCAAAACATTGGATGTCACCATTTTCAAAGTGTTCCATTAGGAAATTGCCTCTCACATTTAAGTTCAGAGTGCCTGGACGGTTTGGCTCAAGCCAAATTCAGTATTTTGCTCACAGAGAAATAAAAAGCATTTCCCTCACTCTTCTGGGGAATTACAAACAGAATCATTATTCACTCCCCTCCACCCTTTTCACTGCCGGGGGAAAAGGATGCATTGAGACAGGACACATCTTACTACCTGAATCTCACTGGCAGAGCTGAAAACTGTACACACTTCATTCCTGTTGGGTGTGCAGGCTTAGATAGACCTGTTACCCTCCTAGGACTATCAGTCACCCCTTGCCTCATCCTGGGCCAAATCTAATTTTCCCAACTGCGAAGCAGACAATAGAATGACTCATTCTAAAAAGGATGCTGTAAGGTCTTAAAATGATAGCCCTTTGCGCAGAATGGCTTTCATATTTGTCAGAAATAGACATTTAAAGACTAATTCAGTGTCTGGAGTTCATGTTTTGTTCGCTCATAGACTCTGCTGTCACGCAGGCTGAAATGGCAGGTCACAGAAACCCAGTAAAAGGTGGGACACAGCCCTCAAAAACAAACACAATGAAAAGGAAAATAAATTTAAATTTGAGACTTGACCCTACTTTGCTTTTTCAACACATCAGGAAAGTCAAACACAAACTGGCTTTTCAAGTGTTGCTAGAGGAACCATAAGGGGCCCACCTCTGCCCCTGCTTGAGGCTCTGATTCTGCCCTTTCTTTTTTTGACATTTCCCACACCAGGCAAACATAATAATATTAAGGCAGCTGATTTCAGGCAGAAACATGAGAGCATGCTGGAGTTAAGAGCACAAGCAACAACCTGACACAAGGACTTTTCCCTCTTCCCAGAGACACAGCAAAAGAATTCCTGAGAAATCTGGGCCGGATAACCAATCCCTCTCAGGAAGGTCCAAAAATATAGGACAGAGACTTGGGATCTGGCTGTTAGCAATCAAGTCTCTTTCACAGAGTGCATTTTGAAATTATAATTTGTGCTCTTTATGATTCACAGTGGTACCACCTCATAAAGAGTTCCACTTAATGAACTGAGATCCCAAGGCAGAGAGATGAGTTAACTCACCCAAGGCTGCAAGAGGCTTGAAACACTTTAAATGAGCTGCCTGTGCTCCAGTATGTCCATGAAGCACTCATATATTGTGCCTAATAATCCACTAGTACAACCTGAAAATTGCTAAATACTAGAGGGGTAAGGAGGAGTTAAGATAGAGGTTAGAACACCTCCAAGAGGTATGCTAAGCTTAGTGATATTCACAAGCACAAGAAAAGACTTCCAGTTGTCAGAGTGTCTCCTGGAAGCAGCAAGGAGGTGAAGAGATGGCTGTGTGTTTGCACAGACACACACGGCAGTGGCAGAGGGACTATCAGGGTCTCCAGATGGGCTGCTCTGACAGAGCTGACGAGGTTGAACATGCAGCTTCACAGAGCAGTTGAGCCCAAGAAGCACTACTGCAAAGAGACAAGCGTCTTGCTTTTCCATCTGCCGGCCCGGGCACAGGCAGCTTGTGTTACGCATGGCATTGGGGGGAAGGGGAAGGGAGTATGAATAAGTCTCAGTGCAGTAAGAGGAGCGGGAGCTGTGCAGCCGCTGCAGCCTGAGCAAGCCCAAACAGCAATCGCTCCTGCTTTGGGTCAAGAGATCACAGTACTGCCGGCTGCCTCCGGACTTGTGCTTCAGCTGCTTTCCTCTCCCCGCAGTGCCTGCCTGCGGGAGCAGCCAGCACTGGAAGAAATCCAAACATAAGGTGGAGAGGTTACCTGTGCCTGAGGCAAGTGACAACACAAGGCAGGTCACTGCTTAGTCTAAAAGCATTCAAGCAGGGTCAACACATACTAAAAATAAAACCATAAACACACACAGAGACGCCCTGCAGGAGAAGGATTTGCTCAGGCAGGACAGCTCAGCATGCTTGGGGTTCCTTGAATCTGCATCTCTGGGAAACTGGCAGCTGAATCTGGCAGCCTTGTGCGGCCAGAGGCTGGAAGCTGAGAAGTCAGTCCCCTTCCAGGAGGGCCTGCGGCAGCACCCATGCTGTTTGGGACCATAACTCCCCCCCCTCATCTGCCCACACCCAGCCTGGGAAATCTGGTCCTTTTCTGTCCCCAAATCTAAGTGTCCCATATCAGAGAGCTGAGGCAAAGCCACTATCACAGCCTGGGCAATTTTCTTATGCAAATGGCCTCGGGGTAACTGGGACAGTTACAATGAGTCCCCAACAATGTTTGTCTTTGTGCACACCAGTGGTAAGTATAAACTGAGCTGCTCCTAAAGACAGGGGTGAAGGGGATGCTGCACCAAAGGACAGCACCTCAGCTCCTCAGAGAGATGCTAAGGAAGCAAGCACTGCTAAAATGCAAAACTTCTCTCAGAACTCTGGAGCTGATGGGCAAGGAAAGCAGCAGATACTGCAAATAAAAATCACTGTCTGGAAGTCTCAAAAATATTTAGGAAAGCATAGCCACTACGGCAGGCCCACAGAGCTGTCCCATCACAAGCCTTGTTCCACAGACAAAGATTCCACAGCATTCTTCCACCTTAGCATCTCAGCACAGAGGGTCCAGACAGCCAAGAAAAGCTCCCACCAGAGCCTAGGCTGGCCGTGCTACAAACACTCACAGCAGCTGCTGACTGGCTCCAGGCTGCAAGCACACCGTGGCTGACTCTGGTTCAGCCACTCCTGCACTGATGGCTTTGCCTCTGGGTTATCGCAGCATACTTCAGCCCCATGAATCTCATATACTTGCTCTACTGGTGCTGTACCTCCCCAGGGCCTGTGCAGCAGCCGTGGAAGAAAGCTAAACAAAAAGCAATCACCCCCTGAAATCCTGTCATGCAAACAAGACTCTTCCCACCCATTGCCACAAGGAATGAATGGAGAGGGACTGAACAGCCCCCGCCCACCCCTGCCTGGTGGTCTTTTTGTCTGGTGACCTTCCCCATACAAACACAACCCCACAACAATCAGACAGGCAACATAATGCGCCAGCCCCGGCTTTCCCAGCCCTTCAAGGCAAGCTGCGGAGGGAAGAGGGGGAGAGCTGAAAGAATGTGGGGATGAAGAACAGATAGGATGGAGAAGGAAAGCAGCGTTCTAATTTCTACTTGTACAGTCCCACGAGCCAGGATAAAAAGAGTTTTAATGAAAGAAACAAAAGACATGTTATCTCAACTGGCTTAAAGGGACACAGGAATACCAGCCAGTGGGATTTTCATACTCAAAACCACAAATTCAACAACCCTTCTAAACCCTGTAAGTATCTTCCAATATTCCCTTCCAAGAAGCCCACAAAAATTGAGCTCTGTGGTGCAAACTCTGCTGGTTCTACTTGGCTGTCTTTGAGATTTAAAGTCTGAGATGGATTACATATAAAGCTTTGCTTTAGCTTGGAAGAAACCCTTTTTGCAGCTGTAGGCAGCATCACCACACGTGGAAAACCTCCTCTGTGTGATACCTTCAAAGCCCAGGAAGTCTGTCCTGACTGGAAAAAGCGAGTCATTACCTGTGCTATAGACAGAAAACGTGCCCTCAGGCCCCAGATCCTCCTTGCAAGGTAATAGCTACCCTTCGGTTCCTGCAGGACACATACCACCTGTGGGAAAGTGCAATGAATGATACTGTGCTAACCTAGGAACACTGAGGAATATGCAATCCTCATAGAATCTATCTGCTAAATAAACTAAGGACCATTAACTGTGCAAACAATAAGAACTTGTAACTGTAGGCTTGAGAAAGAAGTGAAGAAGAGCAAACTGGTTTAGACTGACTGTGTGGTCAGTCTGTCTCATCAATGGATCAGACAGCCTGCAGAGCATGCACAAAAAAGTTCAGCTAAAGGCCACAGGGAAGAAGAGGATGGACACACCACCACCAAGAGACCCCCACATTGTATATCTTCTGAAACACCTCGGGATTCTTCCCCTGCTGCCCAGGCACTACATGTAAAAACACAGCCTCCACAGGAATGCAAACCAAATGACACAGAAAGAAGTAGCATCTCTCAAGGCCTGGATTCTATGAGCATAGCAGGGCTCTCAGCTGTGCTTCAGGGCACTTGAAATACAGACCAAGTGCCTTTACATGGAAAGGAGGCTAAGCTTTCACCCAAAGCCAGGACCTGTGTGCCATGAAATTCTGGCAGCTGAGGCAGGAACAGAAAGCCAGGCTCTGGGAAAGCACTTGTGTGATTCACAGACACATTAACCACCTAGGGAGCCTGATACAGCAAGAGCTGACATCTCAACTCCTCCTGCCAGCATCCCCACAATGCTGCTGTCCTTATCCACATCTTCATTACAACCTCACAGTGGAAACCACCTGAGGAGCCAGGTGTGAAACCACCTCCATGGGACAGTGCAGCTGATATAAAGAGTTGACAAAAGCCACACACAGCAGTGGGGTGCAGGAGGTCTCTCACAAGTCCAGCACACCAGGCCACAAGTGGCCAGCTGGCCCCAGTGAGGGGACATGGAGCAGCAACTGATTCCTGCTCCAGTTCATGTCAGGACATAAGCAACTGGAAGAGCAGCAGTGCTGAGCCCACACCCAATTGGCAAACATCCCACAGCAAGGATACTGTCGCCTGTCAATCCCTGCAGCGTTAATCCCCTGAGGAAAGATCCCATCAGCACCATGCTAAGAGGCAATCTCTCCAGCCAGACGCTAACAATTAATGATAGCAAAGATGAGGGAGGGAGGGAGGGGCAGATGCAGAACAGAGAGAGATGGGCTGTGCTCTGCACACAGAGTGACTTGGAGGAACTGGGCAGGCTGTAGGCAGGATTTTCAGCCTTGCTCAGCCCTACAATAAAGTCCTGCAGATAAGCACGCTCAATTGCTCTCAATTGCTGAGACAGACCATCACAATCTCAGGTACCTGAAAATGCTCTCCCATGGGAGGGGTGCCTGTTGTGTGAGCTTCCTTTAGTAAAACCCTCAGCAAAACAAAATTAATGTTTAATTAAAATCAGGGGAAGTCCTCACCCTTCCAAAATCAGTAATGAAATTAGCACGAGGCCCCTTCGAAGGGGCCAGGATTTCATCTGGTGTTTAAAATCCCACAGTGGCAGATCTGTTCTTATTTTAATGGCACACCAAATCCTTTTAGTTCTCTGCATCCCTTCATGAAAACCTAATGATGAAAAATGACCTATTCCAACTTGGCTTTTCCTGACAAACAGTATCCGAACAGATCTCCAAAGACAGACAGCTCTGTGGGCACAGTGAAGTTTGGCCTGCAATGCTTTGTTTCCAGGTATCATTGCACTTCACATTTTCACAGCTTACTTGGAATAACATTTGATACAGAAAAAGTGTAAGTGATACTCACAGACAAAAGGACAGCCAACCCTCTGCAACCACAGGGCCTCTCCACTTGTGTTGCTATTAGCAAATAAAACCTGAGCTGCAGAATTCCAAGTAAGAGATCCTCAGGAGACTTCAAAATTCAAGCAAACCATTGCCATGCAACATTAGATGCATTCATTTTTATGAGCATCAAATTCCATCTCTTAATGGATCAGTCATCCTCTGCAGCTCCCCAGCCTGCAAGCTGCTGAGGGGCCACTGGAGATGCAGCACAGGAATACATTACATCTGGAAAGGGAAACTAACATCCATTATCATTCAGCTTAATGAACACATTGCCTGCAGGAGCAGCAGCAGAGCCCACACACCCTAAAAAGACACCCCAGATGCAATGAAGCACTGAGCTCTCTACTGTGAGGCTGTAATGCAGAGTTGTCAAAGGAATCTCATTCAAGCCTTGTGCAAAGAGGGAATTCCTTGGCAATACATTTCCATTGGCTCTCTAAAGCCCATGCTGTAGTGCATGGACTAAACCCAGAGGCCTAGTCCTCACTGTGGCAGACAGCTTATCTGAACATACATTAAAACCCTGGAATGATGTCTCAGCCCTTTTGCCAAGATAGACAGCATTAGCAGCTTTAATGTAATTGTGCTTTTCATCTTGTAACAGCTCAAGAGGTGCTGGTACATCTATTATTCCTCCTCGAACAGAGCTGTGCTCTGGTATCACACCTACAATTCACTCTTTTTGTGTACAGCTATCTAGAAGCAGATATGAGAGAGCCTCTCAGCAGCATGTACCCCTTCTATCATCCCAGGGAGGTGAATGACCCTCCCCAGTGCCCAACCCAGGAACAATTCCAGCTATAGCAAGAAGAAAGGCTTCTATTTTAAGCTTGTTAAAGAGGTAACTGGGTGCTGCAGGTAGAAGGATGGACGTGAGGGAAAGTCTCCTGTAAATTGATTCTACTTTTTTCTCAGCTGAAAACCAGGCAGGTAGACAATAGCTTGAGGAAGGAGAGGCAAATCCACAATCAAATGGATTCCATTCCTTTTTGTAGATCTGTAGCAGACTGTCCTCCATTATAACAGGATGTGATCACTGATCTCCTTATTCCATGTTTCCATCAGCGAAACTAAATGAACTGACAGTGAAGAACAAGCTTTGAAGTCCTTGAAGAGGAATTGCTACTGCAGTGCTGAATAAGGCAAATTCCCCACAGCCACTGCAGTGATACAAGCAAAAGCCCTAAGGTACAGAAGAATCAAGCCCTGAAGGAAACTAAAAAGCTCTGGGAAAAGATGAAAGATACTGAACAGGGAACATTAATAGTGCTTTGAACACTTACTGAGCAGAAATCCTGCCCAAAAATTACAGAACTACAATGAGCAATCAGAGATTCTTAGTCTAGCGTCCAGGCTGCTAGGTAAGACCCACCCCTCCCAAGAGATCCAACTACAGGGCTCACTCAGACCAATCTCACAGACAAGAGCTTTCACAAAAGAAAGGCAGGAGCTGTTAGCTGAGCAGTGGGGAAGAAGCAAACACCATTTGTTTATTCACAGGTCTTGCTACTCTAACTTGTCGCTTGTATCAGATGTCACAGTGATAAATACCTGTTCAAGAAAAAAATCAGCAACAGCAAACCCACCCCCTGCAGCTAATCCAATTAAGACACAGGATAAAGTTGTAGAGGTTAATCAGATCTGAGCCATTGGGTCACTCTCTGCTGCTGCTTAGTGACCTATCTGGTGAGCAACAGCAGGGAGATGAAGGCCAAACAGAAACAGCAAGGATCTAGCTAGCTCCAGGAGACAAGGGCTGGTTCTCCGCTGCAGCATGCAGAAGAGAGAGTGAGGTCCCCTGGCGTCAGAGCTCAGCTGTTCCATGAAGCCTCATCAGGTGCCAGTGTGCTGTGGCCAATCGGCTGTGCTAAGACATCCCTCACAGCAAGGCCCAAGGCTGTGGCTGCCAGGTGCTGCCAGCTTGGTAACCAGGGTGGAAATTTACTCAGAACCATGCACTCGGGGGCAGATCCTCTTCCCTTGTGCGCCTTATCTTGCTAAACTCTTTAATCCAAGGACAGTCATTGCTGCTGTTTTCCAGTTTCTCAAAGGAACCAAGATCCTGGAACCAGAACTTTTTCTCTTCCTGTTGGAAGTTTTATCCTTCCTATAAAGACAATGAGCTTTGTAGCAATCAGCCCTGAAACTTGTCAGGAGGAAAACTACATTTTATACTCTGAACTTGAAACACAGAACATTTCAGATTAAAAATAGCTCCCTTTTTCACTGTCTGCCAGATCTGGGAGGGAGGTGAAAACCCACGGGGACTTGATTTCATGCATGAAAAAGTAGAATCCTATAGCAGCAAGTATGCATACACACTTATTTTAGGTCAAATAATAGCTCTGCAATAATACTCCTCTTAGCAGAGAAAACCAAAACTTGGGATAGAGCCATGCTAGCTGCAGTTCTGGGACTTAGCACTATGACAATTCCAATGTGCCCATCAGACACATGGTGGGGACACACACACACCATTAAAATAAACAAACAAGTATATATATATTTTTTTAAATCTCATCACAGTTTTCCAGTCTTTAATATGGTTCCTCTTTCAAATTCCAAATACCTGCTCCTGTATCTTGCCAAGATATACAATCATAGAATGGCTTCAATTGGAAAAGACCTTTAAGATCAAGTCCAGGTCTTAACCTGACACTGCCAGGTTACCATTAAACCATGTGCCTCAGCACACCTACACAGCTTTTAGTGATGGAGTCTCCACCACTGCCCTGGGCAGCCTATTCCAGGGCTAGACAATCCTTTTAGGCAAGAAATTGTTTCTTGTGTTCAACCAAAACTTTCATCTGTATAACCCAGGTGTGGGCACTGGCCTGGCCAACACACAACCTTCCCCCTGCAGCATGTAGCTTCACATCAGGCTCCCTTATTTCACAGCCATGTAGTGGGCAGCCTTCCTCCCCTCCCTTCTCAGCAGCATATCCAGCCTGCAGCTTGATGAGGAACTGCAGCTCAAACGTGACTATTTCAGAGCATCCTATGTTCTGCAGAAGGGTCAGCTCTGCTCTTTGGGTGATGAGCTACCAATCAGAAAAGAGCAAAAGTGGCATCATGTGTGCCAGTAAACAAAGTCTGTAAACAAAGCTCTGCCACCAGCTGAACTGATAGATCCTAGCAAAGGATCCTAGCAATGATAAGGGCTGTGAGTAAAGGAGGAGTGGTGGGACAGACAGAGGGTTGCCTCAGTCAACCGATTAGGTGGCAAGAATGGACAGTCAGCCCTCCAAACACATGCAGGATGCCAGAGGCTGGATCACCTATACAATGTCAGTGAGTGCCTTGGCACGGGCAAGGAACGCAACACCAGGACACTCCAAAACACCCCTTCTCTAATGTCACCAGCACAACTGACACATGCAGAGCATCCTGATCACAGAAGGCAGATCTTGAGCATGGCTGACAGCTTGCTAACACCACAGAAACACCCTGGTGTTCCTACTGGGAAAGATCTCGTTCATCTACACCTCACCAGGAACAGTGAGCAGAGGATGACCTCAGGAAGACCACAGCACTCACACTGCAGAGAGCATCTCTCCTTGGATGAACTGCTTTGGCTCAGGTTGGGGGTGTGTGACTCAGGCTGGTTTAGACTACAACAAACCATCCAATGCAGCATTGTGTCAAACAACTACCCACACATCAGGTACATAATTAACAAGGATGAAAGAGAACATTATCCCAGGCTGGTGTTCAGATCCTCACTGTAGAGCTTGGTACATCCCATTCAGCCTTGGAAGTCAGCAAAAGGTGCATACTTCATGCACTGTGCTACATGCTTGGTCGTTAAACACAGGCTTATAAGCCCATAAAGTCACTCTTGCTTGTAAGGATGGAGGAATTTTTTTGCATGAACCAGTTTGTTTTGCAGTAAGCCCAAAAGTTAATTAGTTTTCACGGTTTTATTACTCCACATGGTCAAATAACATCATGGAGCTTCCAGTCATCTGGAACCATGTAAGGTCCAGAAAATTCTCACTGTGCTTTTCAGGACTGTTTACTAGGGCCATAAATCAGCAGTTGGCAAATTACTTTCTGCCCCAGCTCTTCTTGGCCACCAGTCCCAGCCCTAACAGATCCCCATAAATCAGTGCAGCAATGACAGCTTTGAGCTCATGGGTCACAGAGGGAACAGGGCTAGAAGATGTTGTTTCAGTCACATATGGCAACTCTTCTGGGAGACACTGTGGCTGTCACTGCCCTGGAAGCAGTCACCCACTGCACCTGTCTTGCTCAAGGGGGCTGTGCAGCTTTAACTCCCAGCCAGCCTCAGCTCCCACATAACTGTGAAGCTGTGCTGCTGCTCTTTTCACCACAAAAGCTGTTCCTGTCACATCTGAGAAGTAGATAAACTGGCTGTTGTGCTCCTTCCCCAAAAGACATGACTTTGGCCATTCCAAATGCCTAGGAGGCAATGACTGCAGGCAGGAGGTTCCCATCAGGTGAAGAGCACAGTAGCAAGCCAACACATTATAGTCTCTGGGACACAGCCTGACTGAAAAACACTGCAATAGCAAAAACCTCGGGTAGGAGTACCCAACACTGAAGACTCCTCTGAAAGACCCAAGTATACTCCAGTTCATAGAGCTCCAGAGGAGACAACACCAGAATATTTGACATGTGGAAGGCACAAGAGCAATCCTGCACTCTTACTCACAGGCGCAGGACATTCCCAAACCAAAACTTGGACTGACAAGTCCAAATGTGATAAAGCAAATGTGCAGCTCAGTAAAGACTCTTCAGACACTCTATTTATGTTGGAAGGAGGTTATTCCTCCAGCCATGGTCTCCAGGCACAGCTCAGAGACCAAAGACAGCAGCATCAGGAGCACCATCCCCCATACTCTTCACAGAAGTCTCCCTCACAGTGGCTGCCTAAATGCAGAACAAACGTTTCTCCAAAACCCAATGCTATTGTCAGAGGTCACATGAAGGAAATATGTTTGTGCCTTCCCTGCTGGAGAAAACCCAGAGACATAAACCCAGTGATAACAAGACTGAGCACAAAACCAACTCCTCTATTAGTGCCCAAGTGGGAGCAGCTGAGGGAAGAGGCAGCAGTTCAAATGGAAGAAGGAACCACAATAAACACTTCCATTTTCCTTCCCAGTGCAAACAACAAGGCTTAAAAACAACATCCTCCCATGCAGTGAGGAAAGATGCTCCAGGCCCACATCCCGTTACCTCTCAGCATGAGGGCAAGTTAAGGTGTGAGAGGAGTGGCTGGAAGCCAGCAGAGGGGAACAAGCAGGGGCTGTTTCAGAGGCAAGGGGCAGAACTAAAGACTGCCTTTGCTCTCCAAAGCTCTTCAGACACACGCTGTTCTGGTACCATCCCCTGCAAAACACACAGATACTAAACACAAATTTGGCCCAGGACAGTTGTCATGCCTATTTTCAAGTGCTTTGCTAGCCCAAGGCAGAGCACACAGGATCAAATCCTCCAGTTTGTGAAGCTTTCCACTTGCCACCTTTTTTCACATTGTCCTGCCAAGGCAAGCACAGCTGCACAGCCAGCAACAAGCACCTCCACCACAATCAGACGTCACAAACGAGTTTGCTACACAAAGCAAGGTCTCCATCATCACTGAGACCTGATCGTGAAGGATCACAGAGAAAAAGAGATGCTCCCTTGGGGAACACTGCCCTGAGGAAGTGCATGAGGCCTAAAGTTTGATCACAGTCACAAACTGCTTTGCCTCCAGCAGCCTCACTTACTTTTTACCTCAAGAAACTCCAGAGATTACTCTGCTTACAGAGTGTGTCAGCTATCAAAGAACATGAAGAACAGTTCCTAGGGGTAAGGTTGATCTCACTTGTTTAGCATCCCTTTCATACATGGTTACTTTTCTCACCAGCCACCTAGGGTCACTGCAGACAGCTGTTCCTAAGCAACAGGAACATTTACTAGGAGTACATTCTGTGTCTTGCTAGTGCTAGGGTTTTAATTTTAGAGTTGAAGGAATTTGAAGTTCAAGGGAGACTTGGTGTGATCATAAACATTCAGGACCTTCTCTACACATTTCACCAAGACATCTTGTCTCTGGTGACAGAATATCCCCAGCACCACCACTAGCAGTCAACACTAAGGAGACTGGGAGAGAAGAGGGAAAGAATTGACTGTCCCAAGTACTATAGCTTGAACAGGCAAACAGGGAAAGATTTGAATCACATAAAAATCCAGAGCACTCAGACATCAGCTTCCCTCAGCTGCTTGCACGTACAGCAGGGCAGTAAACCAGCCCATTGTCTGATCTCTGTCAACTTGTGTGGGTACTAAGCTGATTTCAGGCCAACCCATTGTACAATGCCTAGCGAGGAGGCAGAGAGGAGATCACAACTTCCTTGGCTGCTGTCAAACATGCCCACTGCTACCTTTAATTGGCAAATGTGCCTTGGTACATTTGAACCAACCACAAATACGAGAAGGCAACAGCAACATCAGATTTCCTACCGCATAGGAGAAGCACTTGACTCCCAGGTCTGGTAGAGAGCAGCATTAAAAGCTCTATAAATGTTACAGACATAACTGATGATAGTGTAGAAAAACATTTCCAAACTGTTTCCACTCGCTAAGCAGCTGGCTTGTTCCTCTGGAGACTGGATGATCTCTTCCCCTTTGCTATCGTAAGGGAGCACACAGCTACAGAGCACAAAGCACCAGCTGATGTGCAGAGCAGCATCAATCCACTCTCTGTTTATGGCTTTTCCCTGCTTTCTTTTGAAAGATTCAGGCTTAAATGCTTTTATTGCTTCACTGGTTTTCTATGTGCAAGACAGGATTTGAGAACAATGCATTAGCAAGGATCTCTGTGCCTAACACCTCTCACTCACATTCAGCTGGAAGGGCAGAGTGCAGCTCCCACAGCCTGCCCCTGCAGCTGGCACCAGCAGGCAGCAGAGCCAAGGGCTGAATGCTGCTCATCGTCCCTCTCAGACACTGCTCTGACGTGTGGGTTTGGAGGCAGCTCCCACGTGGAAGGTACACAAATGTGTAACGAGTAGGAAGCCTCCTGAGACTTTTACAAACCTAGAGGCACCGAGCTGCCAGTAACTCACGGGCTGTGTAAGACTGACTCAGCCTCCATGTGCTTTTCTGTGTGCTTGGTGTGACTCCTTTCCAGCATTCCAGGAGATGCTACCTCTACCAGCACCAGCTCAGCAGTGTTGTGTTTGCTGCACTGCTGATGTCTGACCCAGGTGGATGGCTTCTACTCCCAACTGTCAGCACTAGACAAAGTCAACAGTCTGTGTACAGGATGGTGAGACTGGAGAGAGGAGTCTCCATATAGCCAGGGAAAATGGGCAGCTGATCACAAAGCTGCCATGCTGCAGGGAGGGTGTAAGCACAGACAACCCCAGAGACCTGCATCCAGCTCAAGGGCTGGCTGGTGCTCAGTGTGCAGAGGCATTAGAAGATTAAGGAGGAACTTGGGGAATTTTTGCTGTTGATCCTGCAAGAGGCAGGAAGATCATTAGCGACCTCCATGTAGCTTTTTCGTGCTGAGCCATCACTCCAGAGTGGTGTGGCTACAAGCCAAATCTGGGTATAAGCCTTGAAGTGCTGGGACATTGCCATCCACTGTAGCAGCACTGGGGATGGACACAGGCTAATCCAGGCATGGTAGAAGACAAGACATTACAATGCAGAGGGAATGTTCTCTCAGACAGCTGTTTGAAGCTCAATGCCTCACTTTCCCTCCTTGACTGAAAGAAGGATAAATTGCCCTCCACTCTTACCCTGAGGATACTGTATTCAGGGCAGAAGGCAGCAAGGGGCTAGTAATCCAGACAGCAGCAGCAAACCAATCTCCTCCAACAAAGCCAGATCCTCTCTTACCAGTCCATTTTGCCCTTCAAGTCTGTCCACAGGGCAATGAATTTGAAGGGACTCTTTTTTTTCCCTCAACCCCATAACCCAAAGTGGAGGAGTCAAAGGGTTAATGCTGCATGACAAAGGTCAGCCCAGTTTGGGGGAGGGAGGAGAAAGGGAAGCATTGTGGGCAAAGACAGCGGCTCCCTGCGACCAAAACGCCACTTGAGAAATGTAAAGTGATGGTGGAGCTCAGAAAAAAGGCCTGAGAGCCCTGCCTAAATCCCAGGGCTTTATGGCTGACAAAAGCCCAGCCCCCCGAGTCATTAATCGCGTGCTCCGCGGCTGGGCCCTCAAAGAGCAGCAGATGACACATGCCCAGCTGCCACTGCCACCCCTCCTCAAGGTAGCTGCTGAGGCAGGTGCACTCCCAGTGCCCTCTGCTCGAGACTAATCTATTGTCCCTCCTTGTCCTCTGCCTTTCATCTCCTCCAGCAGCCCACGCTGACAACTGTAAATGAGATTAGACTTCAAGGCGTGGGGCAGATGCAGAGCCCCCTCTGTGCATTGCCAAGAGACCCTTGTAGCTTTTAAAGTGTCTTTGCTTTTACAATGCACAGCTTGGTGGAAGGGGAGAAGGGGACAGCTTTCTTGTCACAGTCACAACAGACAAGGCAGACCCTGGTTTCAGGCCTGGATGCTAATCTGTTACCACTGTGGACAGCCTTCCCACCAGCGCTTCTGATTCTCCACTTTAGTTGCAGACTCGTTACTTCATCTCCTATTTTCTAATTGCAGTTCTTATAATCTCCTCCCTGCAGCACCACTCTGCTTAAATACAGACATACGTCCTGACAAACACTGCTCCAAAAAGCCAGCTGTAGTCCAAAATTCAGACAGGGGCCTGAAGGTTACAGACAAGCCTCAGGGAGACCTGCCTGGCAAGGTCTTCCAGTCAGCAACTACAGGCAGGGAAACTTTTCAAAATGTGATATTTAGCTCAACAGTGCCCTGGTAAATAAACTGGAATTTCTTTCACAGTGTGGGAAATATCTCACCCTGCCTGTGTTAGAGGCTATTCAGAGCAAAGAGACACAGTTAACACATAATTATTTAACTCAATGATATTTTTTCTCAGCTACCACTGGCCATGATAATAGCTGGCCTGATTTTATAGATTGCTTTGCAATTTCAGTCATGCAGGAGCCAGCCCTGAATCTAAGAAAGCTGCAAAGTCAGCATCTTTTCAAGCACATTTTAATGTTTTATGAGATCATGGCAGAGCAAGTTCAGCTGCACCCACTGCTGGTAGTGTCAGCAACTGAACTCCTCCTGGCAAGTGCACGTCTGGTCCGCAGTATCTCTACAGCCTTGTTTCTGAGCTCAAGTTTTCCATTAGCTGCCTACACAGACCTGGTAACTTGGCATCTCTCTGCATTCCCCATAAACTCTGTTCATCTGTTGCCATCACACCCACATACAAATCTCAGGAAGGAATCCAGGATTTCTAAAGCAGCTGCAAGAAAACCACAGCCAGGACTGACAAGCAATAGGATCAAGGTGCTGAGCCAGTGAGGAGGGTCTTTTTTTGAGAGTTTTTGAGAGTATCTATTTAAAACAGGTTTGTTGTCATGACTACAAACCAGGGTACCGGTGAGAAGTAGTGAGAACTCTTCCATGAGGACTGATAATGTTAATTTACCCTTGAAGTCCCAGCAGTTATTGAGATGGGAAAACAGAGAAGATGAACCAAGCTCTTGGCATCTAACAAGGCTAAAAGCCACCCTCAGAAGGCAAATCTGTCCTAACCACAAACATAGTCCTCCTGGATAGTCCTTTTCACTTGGCACAGCCAAGGGCTGGATAATACTGATTAGCTGCAGCATCTGTAAAGCAGGGGCACCAGGGACATGAAGGCAAAGAAGGGCACCCAAGGCTATAGAAAGGACATAGCAAAGCAGGAATAGTCCCTCAGGAGACTGATCTGCAGACTCACTCTCTAACCATCAGACAATGTGGCTTCAACAAGGACAATGAGGTGTTCTAATGTCTGTGTGAAAGGCAATTAACAAGGAATCATATTAGAAGTGTGAAACCGTGAGGACCGTGAGGACATTCTTCGGGGATTATCACATCTTAAACTTTACCAGAAGATATTGCTTTGGCCAGTGAAGAACAAATGAAGACAACCCCAACTGTCTGCCGGGGAGGATAGAGAGAGGCAGTGTCTTGCTCTGCTCAGAGCTTGGATTCCACACAGAGACAGCGTGGAGTGCTCAGCGATGGTGCAGGCTCTGCAGAAGGCAGCAGATGCAGAGCTAATGTGTGTGTGGGGGTGGAGGGTGCTTATGAGCACAATAAATAAATGTATGAATCTCTATAAAAGTTCCCATATAAAAGTGAGTTAGAGCTGCCCGAGGGCCACGGCCTTGTAATAAAACCCACATCTCGTAAGCACAGAATGAAGCAGCAGCTGTACTGGAACTGCCTGGCTGCACCACTGAAAAACCTGAGTTTGTCTGCTCACAAACTCTGGGACAAAGTGCTGACTCCACCAAATTCAGAAAAAAAATTGGTAGTTGCTTCAGTGGAGTCAAGACTTTGCCCTCAAAGCCTAGGAAGCAGGCTGGAATCTGCCTCTTTTGGTCAAATTTAAGTTCTTTTACTTCTTAAAAAGCAGCAACCTGCAAGTGGCTGGAGACAGTGACTTGAGTCACTGACAGCTCCCAGCTTGACAGATTAGAACTAGAGCCAAACAAATAAAAAATTCCTCCAGAAAGCACTGTCAGTCACTTTTCTCCCCCAAAATAAACAAGCAAAAAGCACTGCTTTATGGCTGAGCAGCAATTTTCATCAAGAACTTTTGAATTTTTAATTTAAGATGTTGGAGGTAGCCATAAAAAAAGCCGAGCCCTTTAATTTTGTATGCCTAAATGGAAGCCTTTTTTTGTCAATAAAACTAAATAAAAGTAAGAAAACCAAAATCTTCCCATAGGAAAAAAAAAGAATTCTTTCTCCCCTCAAAAGCACGTGGGGAAGTGCTGATTGCTGTCATACTCCATCAGCCCAGAAAGAAAAGACTTGCAGCCTGCCAGCCTATGAACTCCTAACTGCTCTGACACAGCCTTCCTGTGCGCTGCTGCCCTACCAGAGGCCCCGCGTCTCAGCTGGCAGGGTGGCTACCAAACTTCAGAGCCAGCCCATGAGTCACAAATGCACAGGGCACGTCGATCTCCAGCCACCCATTTTCACTCCAAGTCCACCCAAGGCCAGGTCCTGTCTCCCAGCGAGAGCTACAACTATTCCAAGTTTCAACACGTGGGCTTTCTGTAGCTATCAAGCCTGCCCTCATGTTTCACAGGGATTCCGATCAGAGCTGAACAAAGCACTCCCCTCTCCCAGCAGCATGGAACTGCTAGTAATAGCAACCTTGTTTCATGACAAACAGCATCTTGCAATTCACTACAGGGCTAATTGCACTGCTGGTACGTCAGCTCCTTGGCTTTGCCCACAGGCAACAAGGACCTTGTTGATTTATTCAGGACTTAGAACTAGTTGTCACAGGTTGCATTCTCTTTGATAACGAAGCCTTACAGACAAGGCTTCAATTTCAGCTGCAGCCCTAATTGAAACATAGCTAATTACTGAAGGCCTGCCTTTACAGCCCATTCCCTTATTACTGGGGTAATGTTCTGCAAATCCAAACAGTCAAACTCCCCCCTCTCTTAAAAGAGAAAGAAAGAATGACACCACCTCCCCATCTACTATTCAAGCCAGTCCAGTGGGAAATTACAGATTCCTCTCTTTCAGCCCGAGGTAGCTAGCAGCCAAGAGCCCCATCCCACAAGGACTCAATGACTTCAAAGGATGCTTGTAGAATCAGACTCCAAATTAAGGCCAGTATTTGAGATGGGAGAGAATTCAAAGTGGTTGAAACAAACATTCAGCCCAGATCACCAGCAGTTTATCCTACACCCACCTCCTGAGTGGCAGCATACCCTACAAGCCTCAGCAAACTCAAACACACCACACACTTTAGGTGTGATCAACAATGAGACTAATCCAACTGCCAACTGCCAGCTTGCCTGACTGTATAGCAACAAACATGCTGCAGTCCAGACACGTGGCTCAGCAGTGGGCATGGCTGGGCGGGTAGGAACCAGCACTCATCAGGACAGGCAGCTCAGTTATTAGCTAGATAATAATGGGACCCCAGGGTACCAAGGATATCCTTTTGAAGAGACTGCAGCAGAGCTTTTGGGTTAGGAGCTTGGTCAGATGCAGAAGCAAGATTATCACCTCATAAAGTAGGGATGAAATCCCACCCAAACTTCAGTATCGCCAGGATGGTGACAGCACCAGAGTAAGTCCCTTACAGAATGTGACATTTACACACATGCAACAGCACAGAAGTTTATGGCATCAAGAGAGCACTTCAGTTTAGGAGCAAGTCCTTTGGTTTATAGCTGCTTCACATTTCAACCTGGCAGATGTGAAGGAAGGGCCACAAAGCAAGCATGTCAGTTACAGCAGCTAAAAGCTTAATTTACAAAGGAGAATCCACAACCCAAATTTCCAGCAGATGAAAGCCAGAGCTCCTCAGAGCTGTGCTGATTTCAGCCAGCCATAGATGTGACCCAAGGCATTCACCTGATACAGCCACTGTCTTTGGCACAGTAGCAGATACCTGGCTAATTCGGCACCAGTTTAAAGCAGCAAGTCCTCCCCTGGAGGATGTAACCCCACACAAGTCACTTTAGCAGCTGGAGAGCCATTTTAAAGTGGGCTGGTTTTACAGGTCCAAATTTGCCTGCTTCACAAGATCTTTTAAACCAGAGAGCAAGGACAGCACAGCTAGCAGCAAAGAGACTCCTTGTGCTATCTCTGGTTCTGTCCCTGTCTGAGTTCTCTGAAGAGGAATGATGATTCCCAAAGCAGGAATGATGATTCTGACTTGCACACTGTCATCCTGGGAATTGGGAGCATGGAGCATGTTCCTCCTAGGCTGTATTTTAAATGCAAGGAAAATCCAGTACAGAGGAAATTAACTGGAGGTTAGACTCTTTGCTCACAAGACAGAGACATACATCAGTTGTTCACATACCTGATCAAATAGAGCTTTCCAGTGCTGAGAGGTAATGCATGAGGGAAGAAAAAGAAGAAAAAGGAGGTATAAGAGCAACAACATTAACATGCAGCAAACTGTAGAAGTATATTCTAATAACCAAACATTTTAGTGCCATTTCCAACATTCTTTTTCACCCCAGAATCACCTGCCCTTCTGGGAGAATCTACCAACCCCAGGGAGGACAGTTCTCATTTACAAATCCAAATGAGGATGAACTCAGAACATTCATGTGTTAATTCTGTTTTCTCCTGCTTTGTCTGCTTGTGAGCAAGCAAAGAATAAAAGGCTTTTTAACTCACAGGGGTCAAGAAAGCTTGGTGCATGTTGAGGGGAGGGAGGAACTAGCAGTGGCTTTCTGAGATTCTGTGGCCCAACACTGACCTGCAGACCACCTTGATGGTTTGCCAGAGCCTTGTCTGCTGTCTTCTCCTAACTGAGGCTTGATTGCTGCAATGTATTTGACAGCTCCTCAGTTCTTTGAGCCTCACACATCCACATCTAAAAAAAAAGGTGATTCCTCTTGCTGCAAATTGGGAGGGTGGAAAGCTGGAGAGAGCCCATCACAAGGATTTACCCCACGTTTATTCTAGCACATCTACCTCAAAAGATCTGTATAGGAGGAAACTCCACTTCAGCACTGAAAGCCATATGAACACTTCCTAAGTCCTTGTCACTTGGGAACACAAGAAACAAGCTGGCAACTGGCTCAGATTTATGCATTGCAGAAGGATGGATATCAAGGCACTTCCCTGCCCCACTCTGTGCCATGGAATGGAGAAAATCCCCAGTGAATTACTTAAGGTTCCCTCTCATCTCTCTTGGATTTGGGGGCCAGCTAAGAAGAGAGCAATTTCCAAGGGGTTACAGTGGGGTAACCACTGGCTTGGAGTCCCCAGAAAGACCTTGTACATTTCCAGTTCTTCTGTCTGTAGTGCCACAACACAACCTTTGGTTTCTGCCTCCTTCATTTTCACATAAAAGCAAAAATTAATAAAATAACAAACATCAGACTTGCAGAAGCAAATCTTCTCACTGTGCTGTGTGCAAAGTGGAGCTCTTCTGAGAGTCTTATCTACTCCTGGAAGAACATTTCATGGTAGGCAGACCTAGAGCAAAACTGACTGGAGAGGCAGTGGGGCATCAGGCCACTGACTTCCACTTAACCAGCTAAATTTTGGGTCCCTCCTCCCCATGCCTCTGTCCATTTACAAGCTCACATTTATCAGCGTAAGACTTTAAACAGAACATTTTGAGATTGCCTGAATCCTGGCTTTGTGGAAGATTGCTCCAAGAGCTGAAATAACATCACAGCTGTGCCAGTCAGGCTGTGCCAATCAAACCTCCACTGCCTAATATTGCAGTGGTTAATAACACATAAAGAACCAACCTTGTGCCACTTCTTGCTGGCCAAGCCAGAGAGCTTACATCAAGCTTTCAAATGCAATAACAATCACAGAAAATCACCTCCAGATAGGTCTCTGAGGGGCACACTCCTAGCACAGAGCAGTTTGAGTTTTCAGAGATGATGCTCTCTAGCCTGCTTGATTCAGCAGGAAATCTTGGCCGAAGAGGAGGAGGAGGGGGACATTTACACCACTTCCTGCTGCTCTGACTTGCAGATGATATACAATACCTCAGGCTTCTGTCACATCATCTGCTGCCAGGTCTCATCAGCTTGCTATAACCAATGCAACTGCAGGCTTGAGCTCCTTTTGTTGATAGCAGAAAACAAGGTAGCAGAGTCAAATAACAACGCAGCTCCCACCGTAAGTAAGAGCTAGACACTGCGAACTGGACCAAACCCAGGCTGTCCTACTTCAAGGTCAGACAGGAAGTCAGCAGCAGAACTAGGATGAGAATCCAGATTTCACCAAGGAAAGCTCCTAGTCTCTCTCTTGTCTCAGGAGCCAAATCCTGCCAGGCACTCACCACCTCACATCTCCTGAGCCCCTGGCAAGATTGAATTGCTAACGGCTGCATTGGTGTGGAGGCTGGGGCAGCTCCAAGGGACCCGTGTGTATCACCACAGGAAATCTTTCTTGTAGACCACGCAGACAAGCACAGTATTTTTGGGGGAAGAAAAGGTCTGAGGTAAGCAAGCACCGTGATTTGGAAACGTGGACTAAGAAAACTCCTGGAAAGCCACTTCCTCCAAGTGAAAGCCACACATGCCCCAGGCATGCTTCTTTCCGGACTGCCTAGCAGTGATGCAGCAAAGGTCAACTGCATCTCACGTTCCCTCCCGAGCTTACCGCGCTCAGGAACAGCTTGGGGAATGCAGTTCCACCAGGCAACTGCACTTCCTCTGCTACCCTCTGGGAGGAAAATCCAACGGCAACCAAATTCTAGGTGACTGAGAAGGGCTAGGGGTGAGAAACAAGCACAGCCCCTAAGCAGCCCCAGGCAGGTTCCGCCAGCAGTGTCACAAAAGCAGAGGGTGAACGGGATGCGCTGTTGCTGGAGGCTTAGTTCACAAGGGTCCCTTTCACACCGGTGAAGACTCGGAGTCACAGCACACTTCAGAAAGACATGCAGTACCACTGTCTCTGTAGGCAGGAACAGAGCCTGCGCTTGCCTCTGCAGACCCAGCACTTCGCACAGTCCTCATCCCAGCAGAGTTTGCTGGGAAGGAGAGCTGCGAGCAATCCTGGGATGCAGCAGGAATGGAGGCTGTGCTCCCAGACAGGTGCACATCTTGCTCCTGCCTTCAGGACTGGTAGACGCTGAAGTACTGCCTCAGCTCTGCTCAGCCCCGCAGAGGCAGATTCAGGGCACACAGGACCACTCGGCTGAGCAAAGACAGAGACACGGTGCCAAGTTATCCCACCCTCAGGTGCAATCAGAGCTCAGAGGGTGGAGAGAAGCTATCAGCCCTGCCGAGCCAAGGAGAAAAAAAACTTCCTCAGCTGTTTGTTGGTCAGGGAATGGAGGATGGAAAGCATGAACGTTTCACGTCTGTCACCCTCCGAGTGGCTGGGGCTCTGGAAAAGCTCCGTCTCCAGGAAGCCCCTCAAGCTGAGGCGTCAGCCCCTCTCCCGCCTCTAGAGACGCCTCTACACAGCCCCAGTCCGGCCGGCTGCAGCCCGCCGTGAGCCAGCATCTCCACACCGGTCTCCAGACCGGAGCCTGCCCCAGCCGCTGCCGCCAGGGCTTTCCGGGCTGGGGCAGAGACAAGGGAGCTGCGTCTCCGGGGACGGAGACAACGCAGCGGTTACCGGAGCCCGCAGACATCCGCTGACGAGGAGAGCGCAGAGCGGCGGGGACAGAGGCTTTACCGACACCCCTGAGGGTCACCAGCCCCATTCCCCTCCCAACCCGCACTCCAGATATAAATAGCCTGAGCCGATTAACCTGGTCCGGGTGCAAGCCACCGAGCAAAGGAAACTTACATCCTCTGCGGCCATAGGTAGGACATCCTCAGAGTCCAGCACCTCGATTTCTTCCGCCTCCGAGCTGGCAGCCACAGCAGGGGAAGAGCTGGCGTGAGGCTCCGGCAGCTTGTCTCCCATGCTTGGAAACGGTCCCCTCCAGCCCCCGCCCCCCCCTTCTCCCCAGATCCTTTAAGAAATTAAACCTCGCTGCCGCTTGGCAAACTTTCAAGCGCAGCCCAGCCTGCCTTCATGCCTCCCGCAGCCGGCAGGGGAGGGAATCCTCCATCCAGGCACATCCAATTAGCGCGGGTAGCACCGGCGGGCGGCATCCCGGCGGCCGGCTCCGGTCGGGGCAGCTCAGCCCTCCCCGCACCGCCTCGGACAGCTCGCCTCCTCCCGCCGCCCCCGAGCCATGCCCGGGGGTGGGCTGTTCTTCCCGGAGCGGGGAAGCTACGCGGCCCCGGGGGCTCTCGGAGGCAGAGCCCGCAGCTGCAGCAGCACGTCCGAGGATGCGGGCTAGGCGGTAACAGGGCGGGGAAGGCGCCCCGGAGCGACCCTGCCTGTGACCGGGCACCGCCTCCCTCCCCGGAGCGGCCCCGCGGGCACTGGACAGCCCCTGCGGCAGGTCCCAGCCCTCTCCCGATCCTGTGCCGCTCTTAGGTGCTGGCCATGGCGGTCTTGCCCCTCCAGGGCTCCTGAGCCAGTGCGGGCAGGTGGCTGAGGTACCGGGCTGCGAGGACTTTCTGAAGCCAGCTTCCCTGCCCCGAAGAGTCTCGCAGCGAGGGGGTCACATTTTTAACCGCAATGATGTGCTTCTGTGTCAAGATGGGTATCTTAACCATCCTAAGCCTGAAATAAGAACTTGAGGAATGCCTTGACTGAAGGCAAAAATCCAGCAGTTTAAGCTTCTCCAAACGCAGTGCAGAAACAGCAGGCTGGCAGGGGGAGGGCAGCAGAGCCAAGCTAAGCCACATGCTGCCATCGCCTCCACTCCCTGCGGCACCGGCATCCAAAGTCAGGGCAGAGGGTCCGGCGCTGCAGAGCTCCAGCAGCACAGCAGACACACCTTAGCCACAGGGACAGAACCGATCTGAAAGCCCCTCTTTCCTCTACAAATCTCTTCAGACAGCACCTACACACGTGAAAAAAAAAATCCAGATAGACTAGGAACAACATTGGGATCTTCCATACATCAGAGATTGTTTCTCTCTCATCCACAGCTGTCATGAACTCCAGACTCTATCCTACTTTTGATGTAGATCCAATTTGTCCCACGGTGTTGGGAAACCACAGACCCATGCTCTAAGCCACTGGGTCCTAGCTTCTTAGTTCTGCAGGAAAAGGAGAATGATGCCAAACTCTTTTCATACGCCCACATGAGCTACAGCTATCAGGTAATGACAGGTCTCTACATCTCAGCACCCTGTGTGGCTGATACTCATTTAAGGTCAAGGACAAAGGCTAAAGTATCACTCCACACAGATGAGCAAGATTAGGTGAAGGGAAGGATTTTCTCTGTCACCTCATCTGATTCCTTGGAAAGAACATCAGAACTCAAACCTGCAAATAATATGTGGGGAACAAACAAAAGAGTAAAGGTGATAATCTTATTCTGCACTGCTGCCTAGCTGCCCCCTCCTCAACAAACACTAGAAAGGAATCTTATCTTCAGGAAGTGCTAAGGTAAAAAACGTCCCTCTGTTGAAGGTTCTGAGCCTGGCAGGTCACAATCTGAGCCAGAAGAGATTTGTTAAAGAAATGTCCCCTCCAGTAGTTTGAAGATTTTGCCTAAACTTCTAAAACAACTACAGGAAGTAAACCCAGGGCCTTTGGACCTGAAGAGCACAACTTTTCTACCTCAGGATTCAGGTAGGAAAATCACAACAACAGAAAACCCTCCAGGGGTCTCTACTGCAACTGATGAACAAGGTGGTTTCTCTCCTCTTCATGACCAAACCTGTTATCAATTAAACAGAGCAGACCTGCTCTAGGGTTAAAGAGGATTCCTTCAGCCCAGCATCTGCTAACTTCTCTACAGCCTCTCCAGCTTGTTCTTCCAAAGCCTGAGACCAGGCTACCACAGTGCTTTTGAGAAGCATTCACCCACTTTGCTCATACAGCACCACCCCTGCCAAAATATTCCAGGCACTAAACTGCTATTCCAACAACAATCTTGTTCTGATTAAAAAGCTAAACCTCATCAAAACTTCCAAACAGATGGGTAAGCAAAAATCTATGCCAACAGAAGATGTCATTTGAAGATGTCTGTAGGGAGGTAAGTTTTTAAAGTAGAGAGAGAATAAATGAGCTGAATTTCAGGGTAACAGGTTCCACACAGCTGGGGATTGCCATGTTGAGAGCTCTGTACTGCCTCTGGTTCCAAATGCCAGCGGAAAAAAGCTAACTGTGAAGTCTAACACACACACACAAGAAACCACAGGGAGAAACCCCAAACCCTTAACACCAAACTCCCACTGAAAGGAAAACTGCTGCAAAATCACAAGTTCTTTTTTCTCCTCTAAGGAATGCTTCTCACTAGTGGTAATGACAGGATTTGGTGGCTTGGTTTTTTTTTCAGTGAAATATCTCTGCACATTGCACATATGAGCTAGTGCTGTGCTATAATTGCCACAGAAAGGAAATTAACAGTATTCTAATGAGGAGTTTTGTTACAGACAAATTATCATCTTCTCAGTCTGTGTGAGCCTCTTCACTTCTTCCCACTGCATACCCTGGTGACTTTAGCCTGGAAAACAGTAATTGCTCAAGGAACTAGGGACTTGCAGGCCACCATGGAGCAGATGCAGATGGAACACAGAAGGGCTTCAGGAGAAACTTAGACAGAATGAACCTGAGATAATAAACCGCAATCTGCTTTCACATTCAGTCACGTAGGCAACCTTTTCCTAATGCTGCCACTGAACTGGAGATTTCTGTCCTTCCTGCACTGCAAGTGGCTAAAAGGGTCAGCTCATGAATATGCAAGAAAAAGCCCTCCAAAGCATGGCCCCAGCCAACATCTGTTAGCTAAGCCTCTTGGAGCAAATCAAAACAGTTTGATCAGGGGTCCTGTTTCTAACCAAAGTAGCCCCAAGGGGCTTTTACAAAACTGCCCACCTCACAATTGGAACTAACTGGAGCAGCCTGCCCAGCCTGATTACTGCACCAGAGCTCAGCCAGCCTTGGGAGGCAGCTGGTAAGGCAAAATGCTATACTCTGGCTCAGTGGCCAAAGCCACTGCACCCAAACGCAACCCTAGCAAGCAGTTAAACAGCACATTCAAATTGGGACTGGATCAGACCAGCCACATTAACCCAGGCAGACTTTAAAATGGCAAAAAACCTTTAAGGCCCACAGATGGTATGAGACTGAGGCTTCAACTTGGTCCCACAGGTAACACTGGCAAAGGGCTCTTCCAGTATCCATGATACTCTGCATGGAACAAGGTCACCTTTAAGGATCAATATAATTTGGACTCTGTGTGCTGCCTTTTGGCTTCTCCCTGATTTCATGGATACTCACCCTCCTGAAGTGAAGAAACAGTGGGAAAAAATAATGTCCAGTCTCTTCTTTGATTTCTAACCTGTGTTGAAAGACCATCCTCCTGACCTTCCCTAGTAACACAGGAGCTTTTTCAAGTCAGCACTGAAAAGGCAGACTCTAGTCCTTCTACCTGCTGTTCTCTTCTGCCACAGTAGATGTTATTGGTTGCAGGTGATTCTGTCTTATTGGTTAAAGCAGGGAAATAATTAAATCCTCCATTACTCCTTTTTTTTGATGGTTGTCTTAAGAGGGAACTCTGCTATCAGGTCAGCCCTCCAGTATTTAAGATGTGTCTCTGCTCCTTTTCTGATGGGATCACAGCACACAGTGGTAGGCTCATTCCAAATTGAAAAAAAAAGCTGCTTGAAATGGAAACCAATTAGTAACTCAAGGTTAATTTCCAACATAAAATCAAGTCATGCTGATAATTAATCCTGACTGACAAGTTCTCAGACAGGTCAAAGCTGTGGGGTGAAGGATGTCTCTCCTGAGGGTGAATCAAGATCTTTGTCCTCTCTGTGACTTTACACCATCAGACTGAACAGGAAGAGAAGGTGGAGTCTGGTTTTGTAAAATACAATGAAAGAAGATGGCAGGAAGCTGACAGGATCAGAGGTAAAAGAACAAATTACTGTTACAAGAGTACAATTGTGCAGAGATTCGACCAGGCTGCAGCAGCCAGAGCCCAACAGCAATGGCTCAGCTTGGGGCCTTCTCTATGTGCTCCCCGAGGCAAATACTCTGCCCTCACAGCGACTAGAATCAGCACAGGATGCAGGAGCGCTGGGGAGGTTGTAACCCTCAGCCAGGTGGCACAGCAGTGGCTCAGCTTGGGGCCTTCTCTATGCGCTCCCCGAGGCAAATGCTCTGCCCTCACAGCGACTAGAATCAGCACAGGATCCAGGAGCGCCGGGAAGGTTGTAACCCTCACCCAGCACAGCTGTGTGGGTTTTCAGACAAAGCAGCAGCAGTGAGATCCCAGCACCTGTGGTCTTTTCCCAGCTTTCAGTCCTTGCCAATTCCTCTTTCTAAACCAATGGAGAAGGTCTGCTTGTATAAAAGTAGGTAGGGATCTATTTGGTGATTCACCTGCAGGCCGGCTGCCTCAGGAGGCCTCACTGTGAGGAGTGAGGCCTCACTGTGAGGAGGGCGAGGCCTCACCTCAGGCCAGGAGCGTTTCTCCCCGCGCTCCCAGCGGCCGGGGCAGGCCTTTTCGTGAGGCGCAACGCGGCCGCGATCATTCGGGACGGCCCGGCAGCCTACGGCAGCTCTTCCTCGTCGCCAGTTGGGTTTCAGGAGCATTTTCGCACAGCAGAGTCGGAGCCCAGCGGACACCTCTCGCTGCCGCCAGCAGCGGTGCCGGGCGCAGCCGCTGCCCTAAGAACTCGGCGGGAGCGCGCCCCCTGGCGGCCGCTCGCCCCCTGGCGGCCGCTCCCAGGCTCCCTCGGGCAGCGCTCCCCGAGGCCGCAGGAGGCCCCCGGGCGCGATGCCTTCCCGGGAGCTACTCTGGTCTGACTGATGCAAGGTCAGCGCCTGACAGGCATCGGCATCCCCAAAACACCCCCGAACCGTTCACTCTTCTCTCCCACTCCCTTCTGTCCTTGGCAGTGAATGCAAAGATCATGGCTAACTCTGCATTTGTGTTTCTCCTTTAAAATATCATTGAACTCACTTTTGATTTCTGACAAAAAAACTAAAATAAACCTCTGCTGGAGGCAGAAGTCCTCAGATAACTCATATAAACTGCACAGCCTTTAAGCTCCAACAACTGAAGGCACTGACTGCTCCCTAGGATAAAGGACCACCTTTCAGGGCCTGAGGAAGGAGAAAAAAAAGAGAGAGAGATAAACACAAACACAGTACACAGTTATTTTATTGAAATACTTGAAAACGCCAGCAATGGAAAAATAGGTTTGTCATGAAGAATTACTGTTCAATTTACTTGATCATTTAAAAAGCTGTGTCTCTAGGTAATTCTAGCCAGTTACAGAATGCACTGTGACCCATGCAGCTAATATACTACAGTAGAATAGGCACTGTGTACTATTTCAGTTTTATCTTATCCACAGCTTTCGACAGGTATGACTGACAGAGGTGAGAAATTAAACAGCAACACTTGGTTGAATTATAAACATTTATCATATACAAATTTGCTCATCCCATGAGAGGGGTTATAAAACGCAACATAATGGGAGATGAAAAACACGACTTACACATGGCATATGAAGCTGATCTGGGGGCAGGGCTTTTTTTTTGAAGTTTGTTTCTTCTTCTAAAAGAAAAATCAGACTGCTGAATATGTCCCCGGTCATGTAAGGTACAAAATCGTAGGCCAGGACTGCAACAGTGACATCTTCTTGGAACACACGGTTAGTGGGGAAATTTGTTCGTCAGTTAAAAATAACAGGTAAGAATGAAAATCACCAGTTCTGCCTGGTGTAGCTTGAATAGTCCAAAAAGATGAAGTCACTTCAAATGCACGTGGAATAAATAAGCAATCTTTGAGGAAGTTTGTTCCTTGAGTTGAACCTACCCTATTGAAAATTAATGTCAACTATACAGCAGTATGTCACCATGGTGAGACACCTAAGGACAGCATTTTTAATAGCTTTTTGGGAAGCAATGTCTTACTGCTTTACTATGTACAGGTTATTTACAACAGGTTCCCTTTTGGCCTCACAAGTTAAGCCATTTCAGCTGGCTGTTAAGATGCAATTATTATTTTTTTTTTCCTTCTCTTTTTTTTTAATTTTCCCACGCATTATGCAATAATACCTCAGTTAGAGCTATAATTTAAAATAATCTTAGGCATGGATTACAAATATTAATAAAGTCACTCTGCATATATAAATATTTCTAGCAGAATTTAAAGCATTCAGAATGTACATAAAAGTGGGGAGTTTTTATTTGGTAGGGCCAGATGTGCTTCTTCTCAGATCACCGTTGCTTTAGTAGCGTTTTGTACATAGCAAAACCCAACACTGCAAAAACAGTAGCACCAAAACTTGCTCGGAGCCAGAACGTGGAGCTCTTGAGGTCCGCTTGTGTCACGTGCCTAAAATTTAGCACACATACACAACCACGTTAATTCCACGGCAGGAACAACAGCCAACTTGCTGCTACACTACTCTGCTTTTGGAAATTCATCACTACACTTGTCACAGGCAAGCAGCAGAGCTTACAACTCAGCCTGATGAGCGCTAACACTGTCCTCTTGCTTTTACTTAAAGCTTAGGAATTGATTCGCAGCCCTGAGCACATGAGTAGACCTCTCTAAAGTCAAGAGCTCACACAGCTGAAGAGAAATGCAGAAGCAGATCATTAACCATGAATGTGGGGAGGGCAGTGTGTCTTCTTGGAGAGTACCAGCAAGCATTCAGAAAAGGGAAACAAAAACTGCTACAAATAATTAATAACCCACAGTGAGAACAATTCTGTCCAACAAAGCCCTTGAGTTTAAATGCTGAGTTAGCTCTCTGGGGAAAAAACTTCCCAGTCCTGTTGAATATCTACTTTTACTTCTTCCCTCCCCAAAAGTTTACTGACAAGTAGCAAGCAATATTTTTCCAAAAGCTAGAATCAAAAGGAGGACCATTTGTAAATCCCTTTCTTCCCAATATGGTCACAAGAACAGCAATAGAAACAGTCATCCAATACCAAGCTGAAAGCTAGGAGAAAGTGCTAGTGAACAAGCAGTGACAATGGCATCAACAGAAAGAGACAGGATGGAAGGAGAGTGTGAAGTGACTGTATGACAGAAAAAGCCACATCTTGCATGACAGTAGAGACAGCCAATGACCCAACTCTCCCAGGTACTGCAGAGGGCTGTGATCATGCTCAGTTAAACACGCTGGCCATCCTCCGAAGTAGTCTCAAGTATGACAGCTTACCAGAAAGCAGGAGCTACTGTTTAACACAAGTTACCAGAAATGCCAGAATTCAAAGCACAAGAAGTTCCTAAATGACAGCAAAGTTTGGTTTGTTTGTTTGCTTTTGTTTAAGGTAGAACAGAATTCCACTAGCCTAAGAATTTTAGCCTATGTTAGTTGTCATGGGTTACTCAGTGAGTAGAAGCAGGAGCACACAGAGGTCCTGAGCATACAGGGTGCACAAGAGAGCACCTGCAGAGCTCTAGCATAGAAGCTGTTTAATAAAGCAGGAATTGTTACTATCAAAATACACAAAACCAGTTCAGGTTATTATTTAGTGGATACTTGCAGGAGCAATATAAGCCATAGAGATCATCAGTGTGCTGTCAAACCACATGCTGAAATACAGGCTCTTTGCTGCACAAACAGACAGCTGGAATTAAAAAAAAAAACACCTAACTTTATTTAAAAACATCTTGCTGGGTTAGGGGACAGACCAAATCCATTAATTCCTGCAAGCATTAATTAGTTCTTCTACAGCTAGTTTTGACAAACTCTCTGCAAAGCAGATGCCAAGTGGTTTTGCTGAGGGCAAGAAAGGGCAAAGGCAAGGGCACCTTAGTTTGGCTGTTGTTACCTGTCTTCAAATACACGTGGACCAAGAGATGACTCCATGAAGATGGAATCTTCTACAAAGTTGACGGCGTGCACCTGCTGCATAATACTGCTCTCCTCGTCTGCTAACAGCATGGCCCCCAACTCATCTATGTAGGGTCTTAACCTTTTTTACACACATGCACAGTTTGCAGTTCATAGCATGGCTCAACAACAGCAAGGGTCTCAGATATGCTCAAATAACAAAGCCCTAACATTTTTAGCCATCTAGCCCCTGGTTCTTGTGCAGTTGTTAAAAACTTAGTGCCTGGGGAAAAACAGACACAAATGGAGTTTATACTTTCGGAGAGCTAAGTGAAATACATGATTTTATGTGGCTAAATGCCATTAAGGACAAAGAAACCTGCTAGAGAAACTGAATCTCTTCCCGTTCCATCCCCAAAGCCTCAATTTTTGTGTCAAGAAGATACTACAATACTCCTGCACTGCAGGCACAAGCCAGGGTCTCTGTGCTACTCACACTGGAATGACTCCAACAGATCAGCCCTAAAACTGGCAAGATCTCATTACTGTTAATCATTCCATTCAAGGCTGCATTTTATCCCTAACACATGGTGGATTTTTACTAAACCCCCCTACCTTCAGCTCTGTAAATTATAAAACTTATGGGTGTACAGAAAATAACTCACTTGCATGTAACATAATTTCAATAGACTGTGACAAGCTCTGCTGGGTATTGGCGTAACTAACAACTCTCAAGTTCAACTTGGTTAATTCAAATGCCCAACTATTTGTATCATTTAAACCCCATCCCTTTAAATGTGCAAATCACCATTTAAAATGCAAACAAATGCTTTTGCACTGCCTCACAAAGCACTAACACATCTAGGTTTTCTGATTCCTATCTATAATTTGCCTCATTTTGACTTTAGTACAGGTCTGTACTTAATAGTTTGCAAGAAGTGAGCATGCTTCATCCTTTTAAAAACAATTAATACATTCTCAGTCATGGCAAAATCCTCTTTTCATGTCTAAAGGGAGAGTAAATTAACTCTGATCTCTTTTCTAAGCCTAATAGTAACAGACTCATTTAAATAATTGAACTAAATCAAGGCAGAGATTCGCCTCATAACCTGCAGTAAATCTGCTGAACTCAGTAAGAAATTATTGGATTGAGCCCAAAAAAAAAATCCAAAGTCCAAAAATCCTTCCTGAAATTCATAACACCATTGATGTTCAATTGCTTTACACCTTTGGGGAAAAAAAAAATAATTTTTTTCTTCCTGAAGTGTTCCTTATGCTATCATAAACTCCATGTTTGCAACTTTGATCCCTGATATCATTTAGCTGTCATTAAAGGGGGAAAAAAACACCACTCTTGTCTGAAGTAAGAGGATCAATGTTTGACTTCAACCAGCACAGGATTTCTGACATGAAGGTGGTGGCCATAATGCAGAAAACTTCTCGATGTATACTGACAACCTCTACCTCCTCAGTAAATAATATTAAGATTTTATTTCAGTGTAGTTGTGTTTATGAAACTAAATTTCACCAGCAGCAGAAATAACTCCTGACTTGCTAGTTTAGAGAAATTCTCTCCAAGGATAGAATATCCACACAGATCTGCCCATATACACACAGTAGTACTTAGGAGGCCGTAAATAAAGCTGTGTTTGAAACGCTTTGTAGTAACAACAATTAGCTTTCAGAAGTTCCAAATCAAACGGTGTGTGTATTTAACCATGCAATCAGATCTGTGTAGATAAGCAAGTCTAGAGACCTTGCCTATGGCAAAAAAAAAAATCAGATTATAATGTATGTTTTGGAGAAAAAGGCAGATTTTGTTCAACCTACTCTTCCTAATGAGTCAAGAAACTTGCCATTTGATGACTGAGATCTTTGAAATCTGTGCAGGCTTTCTTTTAAGAGGCTTTAACAACTCACAAGAAGTTTGCAACATGCACTCTGCAAGAGGTTAGCTGAGCATGCCTGCCACAGTTACACACAAAACTGCTGAGCTAGGGACCTGTGCTGATGCTTTGCCCATGTCAGCAGCAGAAGAGTCTTAAGTCTGAGAAGGTTTAACCATAAAAGCTGGAAAACATTCCTGAATTAACTACAAAAGCGTTATAAAAGCCCAGTGGTGAGGCCAACAGACTAGTTCCATGGCTACTCACACCAAAACAAGCAGGTTCAAGCAGCTAACAAGCAGCAGCAGCAGCCTGCTCTGACAGATGACAGGTTCCAACAGTAAAATGTAAGCAGCTGGATTCCCAAAGCATTGCCTAGCATGCGTGAGCTGCTGCAGCTGCCCTCCAGACGCATTTTTTCCTCAGATGCAAATCAACTCCAGTAGTTTGACTCCCCCCGCCATGCATTAATCATTTCAAATGCGAAAAGCTCCGAGTGCATCTTATCTACAAAACAGGTAAAGAATGTCAAGTGTTAATTCAATAGATTCTACTTGGAAAGAAATCAGGGGGTGCTGCTTCAAATATCTGCTCAGTCTGGGGCACCAAGCAGCTGAGAGGAGGAAGCCAGCCAAGTAGAACAGTGGTACACTGGCCTGATTTGGGGAACACCTAAGCATAGGGATAGATTTCTGCAGCCAGACTGAATGTTTTTGAAAAGCAACCTGTGTACTCATAGTGACAAAAATCCTAGGTTATAGTCTGAAAAATTTCCCCTTATTACAGGAAAATTTCACATGAAAGAAAAAATGATCTTACAAAGAACTCCTGAAACAGTAGATTCAAGTAGAATTTGACTTCTGTTACACAGTATAAAAAACTTCAGGTGAAAGAAAAACATGCTCTGAGAAGTCTCCCTCCCTGAACACCACAATTCTCATGCACTCATTGTTTGGAAATTAACTTAGCTCACAGAAAAATGCCACTACTGTGCAAGCAAAAGGCAACGAGTGAATGACTGAAACCCAAGAAAGCATAAAAACACTTAAAATTGATGCTCTGGAGTTAATAAAAAAGCCAAAAACCCAAGCTCATTGTTGAAAAAAACCCCAAACCCAAAGGTTAACGTGACATAAGCAGAGACCTTGCTTCCAAAAATAAGGTAAAACAATGTAGTAAAAACAGATTAAGTGCCAGCCAGACAGATACAAATGAACACCTAAAGGAAAGAACAAATTTAAAATGTAAGAATAGTAGAGGAGAGAAACAAGTCTCAGACATGCATGTGCAGTGCTGCCTGCTGGAAAGAACCAACAAAAGGTGATCCTGGGTAGTTCAAACCAACAATCCTCTTCTTCCCACACAACAAACATCTCCAAACTGAACTGCCATGTCTCTGAACATGTCTTTGGAGATGCCTGCAGACTCTTGAGACAGTCTCTGAAGTTTGTGAATCTGGAGGTGGGCATGGGCTGGTGCTTGGCTGCACAGAGGCAATGTTCTTCCTTTAATAGCTAAGGTGGGAATAGTCAAACTGGAATGGATGTTTTGCCTTGGTACCAGTGGTTAAGCATTACTTAGCAACAAATAATGCAGGAATTTTCAGTTTACCTACTTCCACTGCCCAAAGGTTCAGGACAGAAAGAGACCAGGAAAACAAATACTCCTGAGAAACCTTCCAGGCATCAGTTGTCAAGCTTTTGCCAACCACCTAACCAAATGGCAAGCACTTGTAAAGCCAAAATTAGGAAGGTTATACAAACTCCATCAGAAAGCCTTTCTTGATTCCAACCTTTCTCTGACCTAATCACAAATCATCAGATTAAGAACACATCTAAGGAACTGACATGTTTAAACAAGGAAACCATCTCTCTCCTCAGATTACAAAAAGGAGCTCTTCCCTCTTGCTCACAGATATCTTCATGCGGTCACACAGCAGTTCATGTACTGAATGGGAATAACCTGTGAGGAGGTGTTCAGTCAGGAAATAGGAAAAGCTTACTAGGAAGATAGCTGGTGAGATGAGGTGAATATGCTGGAAACTTGTCACCAAACCCTGGTGACTAACTGAATGATTATAGGCAAAGAGATTCCAGCAAATAATTTTTCCTTTTGGTAGGTTCAGTGGAAAAGTCTCCTCACAGGACAAACTTTTTCAGGCTGTAGTTGTTGACTTCTGTGCTTATGCCACACTATCTAGTGACAAGGTGTGGAATGGCAGCATCTCAAAGCTTCTAAAAGGATTTTAACATCTTGAGTCCTTGACAGTACTTCAGAGGAACCAGGTGCAACATCTAATGCAGGACTCCAAAAAAACACCTGTACATACAAGAGGAGCAAGCCATGACAGCTAACGTTAACAACCCAAAACCATTTAAAAAAAAATGAGTATGTGTTATAGAGGTGATTTCAGCCTCAATAACAGGGTTGGGATTTTCTAGTAGTGACTGCTGAATGAAGTTTTAGCACAACAATATGCAAAGAGATTGCTGTTTCAAGGGAATTTTGTCTAAGGGATTACTGCTGTTGAAGAGATGCAGCACAAGCAGGCTCACTGATATTCAGTCTCTTCCTAAGCTGATGACTTTTCACCCTTCTCTGAACTCTCTCTGCTTGACACTTTTCTCCTGGATAAGGTGGTGCACCCCAGAGAGGCTTGGGACTGTAGGTGGGTGTAACAGCAGACCTATGTGTGCATAACCTGCACTTAAAGGAGACAGCCACTCTTACTTGGAGCAGTGACATCTGAAAACAGTAAGAAGTAATAACATACCTGGATCAGCAGCCTGTCAGGATAGTCTAACCATGGCCTTCAAATAAACACACTTATCATAGCTGCCTCCAAGAATCACATTTATCATAGTTGCCTTCAAGAAGGCTATAAAGGATGGAGCCACTGCACTACGAAATTGTTCGGTTTGAACTCCCAATTGCTGAGGTGAGATGAGAAGTGCTGAGATGTTAGTAAATCATGTGTGTCAGAAGCTGCCTGCAGCACACACACGACAAGGTATAGCACCGTTTTCAATGCTGAAAACCAGTTCTCTCTCTTTACCAATTGCTCTTCCCAAAGTGCCTGCAAACATTTAACCATTCTAACATGTTGTGTTTCATTCAGAGAGAAATTGGATGTTAAAAGCTCTGCATTTTTTTTACACAAAATAGCCACTCTGAGCAAACCAAGCACAGCACACACACATTCTGTAAGTTCCCAAATATCAAACTAGCAAATGCAAACAGGTAATATGTTATACAATGCTGCTAGAGTCAGGCTGTGCCTTTAAAGAAAATATTTGTGCAACTGCAATCTAAGAGGCACTACCTCTGATCAATACTAAGCAAACCTGTAAAGTCTCAAGTGAGACACATTACACAGATTTACAGACACCACTTCATGTCCATTACTGGCTCCTTAGAAACACAGTCCTAATTTCTCCATAGCATTTGTGTAATCACTAAGCGCCTGAATCAACTCCCAAACTAATCATGTTTCAAAGAAATCACTGGACTAAGCTCAAAAGACCAAAGGCACCTTCAAAGTTAAACAAAGTTTGACAATTTCATGACAATTATTAAACGAAGCATCTGCCTATTTAGTGGATATGGAGTGAAAAACCTGCAGTGCATAAGGTTACCAATTGCTTTTGCAGAAAAACCTTTATTTTCAAAGCACACCTGGTACCTAGTAAATAAAGTTAAGGACCTGTTAAGAACTGCAGTGAAGAGTTTGTTCTTTACAGATTGCAGCAAGTCTGAGTTGAGGAAGTTCTGACAGATGCAAAATGTACACCTGTTGCAGGCGCACATACAGCGTAACCGGGCATGGCTGCGAAAACACACAGAAGGACAGGAGTTGAAATCTTGCTCATAAAATCAGGTGCACATTAGGACTGTGCCACAACCAAGAGAGATTCAGGAATAAAAAGGGTACATTTGAATGAGTAAGGAGTGGAGAAAAAAAAAAATACACTGGGGAAGCAAGGGTATAACTACAGCTGTGCAGAGTTTTGAGGTCGGATGTTCTACAAGTTGGGCGCTTTGGCGTTCCCACCACACACAGATTTGAATAGCAAAGCATAGAGCATGAAGGAAAACATTGGCTGAATTTGTTTGGGTTTGGATGGAAAGCATCTGAAGGCTTCAGAGGATGTCTGCACAGCAATAGGTAACACCCCTTTTTCAAAGGAAAGTAAGCCACATTTTCTATCACTTGGAATGCACACTGGACAACGTGACAGGAACTTCTACCTCTCCCACCCTACCAAAGGCACATGCTTGAAAACTAAAGGAGAAGCAGGAATATTGATGACAAGACATTGGGTCAGTGCTACATTTTAGTGGTTTTCCCAGTATTCCAGTGCTACAAAATAAATACGAGAGAACAAAACCAAAACAAAAGCTTTACAAATCTAATTCAATAAAGTCAAGATTTTTAAAAATAAGACAAAATAAAAAATCCTCTTATTTTGGGTGAAAGTGACATTAGTCCTATTTAATTTAAGGCAAATGTCAGCTGTCATACTAGACTCCATCTGCTGTAATATTTATGTAGTTCAACACCATATTAAAAGCTCCACCCACCAAAAAAAGAGATGCAAAGTGAGCTTAGCAACAGTGAGATGTGTAGTGAAGAACGTGAGCTTAATTATCTTCTGTCTGAAGCCCAAAAAGGTGTTTGTAGAAATTCTATTTTTAAAAATCTAAGATCTATTGATGAACTGCAGCACAGTGCTGAACACCCTGCAAATAAATACAATGCTTTGAGCAGAGCATTGAAGGCACTGCTGTTCACTAAAGAATGAACTTGTAATTAACTTGTCAATTTACTTGTAATTAACTGTCAACGAGGGTTGCAGTACAGCTTACTCACAAGGATCTCAAAAATACCAAGATTATTTGAATACTGACACACTGAGCTGTGCACCCACAGTAAGGACAGCACAGAACCCTGTGTATTCATTGCAGTTTGCAGCAGGAGCTGGATGACGCAGGGCAGCCCTCAAAAAACACCTCAGCACCAACAGCTGGCACTGGCACACACACCAACCCTTTGTCCCTTTGAAATCGTTTGAGGTTTCTCCTCAAGTCACTTTTCTCTCTCTGTTGCTAAATGTCAGTGAGGCAGCTCCATCCTCGTGGCTAACGATGCCATGCAGTGGTGTTGTGCGTGACCCATGCAAGAGCACAGCCAGAGCAGCTCTGCTACTTACGGATACATCGCCATGGTCGTCAGCTTCACAAAGATGTCCTTGCTCGGCACATCCACTGTATTGCAAGTAAAGGCTTGAGGTGGAGGCATTTTGTGTTTCTTGCAGAACTCAGCAGGAGAAATACTATATTCCTGTCTGACTTCATGCAAGTCAGACTTTGCAGCTACCACTAAGCATGGTATTCTGCTATCCATGAAGTGCTGCTGCAAATGGAGAGGGAAAAAGTGAAAGCAACATTGCAGGAAACATTCACAGATTGCATCAGGTTGAAAGGGACCATCAAAGCTCATCTTGTCCAAGCCCCCTTCAGTGAGAAGGGACACCTGCAACTAGAGCAAGCTGCCCAGGCCTGATCTTGAATCTCCCCGAGGATGGGGGCTCCACCACATCACTGGGCAACCACTCTCATTGTGCAGAATTTTCTCCTAACATTCAACCCAAATCTACCCCGCTCCAGTTTCAAACCATTGCCCCTCATACCCTATCCCTACAAGCCCTTCTAAACAATCCTGGCCAGCCTTTCTGTAGGTCTCCTTCAGATACTGAAATGGAGTTAAAAAGGTCTCTCCAGACCCTTCTGTTTTCCAGGCTGAATTCAGGGATTCAGCCTGGAATGGCGAGAGCTGAACTGCTTGCAGCAGATAAATTCATCATACTAATGTGAAGCATTTGTAGAAGCAGAATATTTTATATAGACTAACAGATGTATGAGTAACATGATGTATTTTTAATGCATCAGGCAGATATAAGCAGCACTCATAAGGAATGTCTTATAAGGGCTATAACTTGTGGATAGGACCAGTAAGTGACACTGAGTGTTTAGCCAGTGAGAAGATCTACAAATGTAAAGGTTTGGTGATATAAACTACACAAACCTTAAAAATCCTGGCACAGTACTCAAAGGACTTCGGGTTACTGACATCATAGACCAGGCAGACAGCATCACATATGGTCTCAGCATCAGTTAAAAATTCAGAGTCGCTGACATCATGTAGCTGGAAAAAAAGATGGTCAGAGAGGCAGGAAAGCTTTGTCATTATGCAGTTAAAAGGAAATGGGCAGCTTTCTTTTTTCTTCTATTTTTTGAGCTCGTTTTATGTATCAGTAGAACTAATGGACTGACAGTAGGCAGAATTAATGAACAAAAAAAAAGTAGTTTACCACACTGCCAACATAAGTGAGCTGTTAACATCACATCTGCAGGCAATCACAACCTCAGCGTAAAAAGTGACATGAACACAAAGTCTTTAGATTCCCATAGAAACTGATGTGCATCCTACAGAGGAAAACCACAGAGCTAAGGAGCAGATCTCGGAAAACAAAGAAAGATATCCTATTATCAAGAAGGAAAATCACAGTGGAATGAGCTTTAGAGGGTATTTCATTCACTGCAGACTAACTTCAGCCCACCCTATGTGACAGACTCTTCATTGCTGAAGAGGTTGACTGCTTACTGATAACTTAACATGTGTCATAACTTGATGCCCTGTAGAATAAACACAATGGTCTGGGTTCTGCACAATTCAGTTCAAGCATTCAAAAATAACAGGTCCTGAACAAGTTCAGTTTAAACAATTAGCAAGATGTAAAACTAGAAGATGTTTGAGCTAGAAAAGGATCAATGGGCAACTTATGAAGAGGAGACAATTAAACCAGGAATTTCTTTGCATAAGACTCTGGCTAATTCACTGAATTTTAAGAGCAACCAGTCACATGCAGACCATAAGCAGACAACCTTACCAGTAAGTATTTTTCCTGTCCATACACATAGACTGTATTAATGGCATAGTATGACTTGTGTTCTGCACGGATTTGCCTCTGCCTCTGAAAACGCAGAATTCCATGTTAGACCACAGCAACTTCCTCATTTATGTCCATTTATTATGAATGAAATACACAAGAATCTGTGGTTTACTGTGCAAGTAAATGCAAAGCTCTGATCTGTGATGTACAATTATTGTGTTTATTTAGCAAACTCAGCAACAATATGCCAAGCTCTAAGATCATTTTGCTTTGCTGTTTAACCTTAACTTACAGGTGAACATAAGCAAAAGGTTTCTTACCATTAGATTTCTTCCAAGCAGAGCCTGAAGAACTCCACTTTTCCCACAGCCTTTCATCCCAACAACATTGCATCGGAAGACATTCCTCTGTGTCTGCTTTTTTTGGAGGTCTATCTTTTTGTCTCTTGTTACTTTGAAAAACAAGCACAAATGTTTTTTCACAAGATGCAGATGCATGTAGGTGAAAACACGAAATAATTTTCCGCTTAGACTAAAATGCACACAAACCAACCCAAAAATGTAAATCAAAGGCCTGACTTGAGCAGAAATTAAGAGTAAGTGAAACCAGACAGATCATTTGTTGAAATTCTTAGGAATTTAAATTTAGAAATCTACTCAAGTGGTATCAAATTATTTTTTTTTTATTACCTGTAATTGCTGATGCTTGAGATTCTTGTTCTGCAAGTATTGAGTAGCCTAAATAACCCAGGTACTCCAGGCAGCGCTGTACATCTAAGTATGTGGTCAGTCTAGCAGAGGGGACAAAAAGAGGTTTCTAAATTGTTAACAGTGCTGAAACAGGTTTTTTCCCTCCTCTCCCCAGACTGACAGAACTAAAGGACAAGACACTCTGGAGGAGGATGGTGGCAATTTTCCCAGTCTTAATAGCCATCAGAACACCATGGAAGCAGCACTGCCTGAGGCCCAGCAACATACACATTTTTTTTTGTCTTGACAAATAACATTTTCCTTGTTTTCTGTATTTTCAATAAGGAAAATGCCTGATGACAGATTATCACTGTTCATAACATCTCTAAAGAGTAGAGCAACAAATACTTCCAGGGAGATTTCTATAGTCTGAAGAGACACTTCATTGTTAGCACTAAATACTAGCCAAATCCTGATCATGTTATAGCAGCTGTCTGAGGATGCCTATAAAAAGGTGACTGCTTGGGACAACGTTCAACTATTTAAAATTTAGTAGAAAGAGTGGAAGTTTAAGAAAAATTTACTAAGACAATATTAGCATACCCAGAGATCTCAGTTACTAACATGTAACCCATCACACTTACGTCCACTGAGAGAGAAACCCTTGGTAGGTAATCCAGCCCCTTTCGTTTGTACAAACAGTGTTGTTAACATCAGGTCCCCAGGGCATGTAGGGGAAGACTTTGAACAAATCTTTCAATTCATCCGGAGACAAAGCACAGTCTCTGTCCTGAAAACAAGCAGAGGATACCAGGAATACATCACTTAAACCATGTCTGTTTTAACCTGATGCCTACTTGCTGTACACTTGGGTGGGAATAATCCTCATTATCGATACAGGCTAGGGGAGGAGTGATAGAAAGCAGCCTGGCAGGACTTGGGGGTGCTGGTGGGTAAGAAGCTGAACATGAGCAAGCACTGGGCACTTAACAGCCCAGAAGGCAAATGGTAGCCTGGGCTGCATCAAAATCAGTGTGGCCAGCAGGTTAAGAGAGGCGATTCTGTCACTCTGCCCTTCTCTGGCGAGATCTCATCTGGAGTACCTTATCCAGCTCTGGGGCCCCAAACACAGTAAGGACATGGACCTGATGGAGCAGCTCCAGGGGAGAAACACCTCTCCTAAGAGCACAGGCTGCGGGAGCTGGGGTTGTTCAGCCTGGAGAAGAGAAGGCTCTGGGGAGACCTAAGAGTGGCCTTCTAGTATATGAAGGGAGCTATAAGAAGGCTGCAGATAGGATAAGAGTCAGTGGTTTGAAAGATGAGAGCAAATTTAGATTAGATCCCAGGAACAAGTTGTTTAGCATGAGGGTGGTAGAACACTGGAACAGGTTGCCCAAAGAGGTAGTTGAAGTCCCATCCCTGGAGATATTCAATGTAAAGCTCGACAAGGCTCTGAGCAACCTGATCTAGTGGAGAATGTCCCTGATGACTGCAGGACCTTTGGAGGTCCCTTCCAATCCAAACCATTTGATGATTCTACAATTCTAATACTTGATAAACTGCCTGTAAGAGACTCAGCTGCTTTCTTTCTAATCACCCTTCTCTCCTTGTTTTATTTAAAAGTTATTTTTAACTAGCTGATATATTTACTTTGGTAGCACAACTCTAACTGCCAGAGACAGAAACACAAACAGCAAGCTGGTGCTGACTGCATAGCTTAATCCAGAGACAGTTTCTGAATAACAGAATGGCAAAAATCACACTTCTTGCAAAGAAAATTGATAACAAAGTAAGGCTCTTAAGTCTAAGGACACAGACAGACTCAAATGGCAAGCTTACCAAATCGTGTTTATCAAAAATACTTTGAAGAAACAAGTATGCATGATGATTTAATTCTGTTGTGCAATCTGGGGGAATTTTTAACCTGTTTATTGAAAACAAAAACAAATACAAGACATAAGACATGTTAAGTGTGTTTATGAAACACTAAAACTCAAAATACAGACTTTTGGAATGACAACGTTTGGCATTTGACCTTTGCATTTAGCTTTAGTAATTTGTTTTTAAAGAGATCAAAGTACATATTTACTATTAGGATATATTTATTATATTATCATGGAATCTAATCAGGTTTTTGTTTGGTTTTATTTCTGTTTTGTTTTTTACGAGCAGAAAATGATGCAGTTACATTCTGAAAAGAAGCTGCAGAGTTGGTCAATCCCTTCACTTTAATTGGGGGATTTGCAGAGGATCTCAAGTGCTATGAAACAACTGGCAAAGTAGAGACTACTTTTTAAATTTGCTGCCACACAGAATAAGCAACTGCCCAGACTCATGTCCAGGGTTTGTACCAGGAGTCTCTTCTGCCACCTCTCTTAGAGAGACAGCAGTGCACAATTTGGTGTGAGAGACAACTCTTCCTGATTTTCAGTCACATGAAGAGTTTGGCTGCTTGGTCATGAACTAAGAAAGATATCTGATGTAACAATGTGTTAAACACACACACTACAACAACCTTTTCCCCCTGGCAAAGCAGAAGGCAGCATAAAATAAATGCATGGAAGTTAAAGACAGCTCAAGTAAGTGACACATACGGGGGAAATAAGTACTCTGGTGTAAGCTCTAAGTCATCATCGTATCCAAACCGGCGTAGAACAGTCCAGGTTGTTTCGTGCCTTCCCCGCTGAATGAACAGTGTGTGTAGAAAAAGAAAACCTGGAAATCAAATTATGAAATCTCAAGGCCTTGAAGTGCTTTATCTGCCACAAATATTTTTAACAGTATCAGAATCAGACTGAAAACAACAAAGCTTGCTATACATGTTCCTATTTAAACCTCCTGGCTGATGCCACAGCATTATTTACACAGACTGAAGGTTCACAAATCATCTTATCTGCAGAAGCGCCCTTCAAAGAGCCACTCTCTCTTTTCTGTTGGTGTTTGCTTCTTTCAGCACTAACACTTTAGAAGAACTTAGCTGTATGAAAATAAGGACAACAATATTTTCAATGATTTAAAACAGCAGCCCTCACAAGAAGCCTGCAGAGTGGTCTCACGCAAGATTGCATTTGGTTTTTCCGTACTAAAGTAATTGGGTAAGACTTCTGCTTAGACCTTTGCAGGGTTTAATGAACACTGAAACTCTGCTGGTTAGTAAGGCTACACCTCACCATTCCCACTCTACAATTTCTCACCAGTCCTATCACACATGTAAGCTGCACAAGCAGAACAGATACATTGATGCTCAGAAAGAAAACGTTTGGGGTTTTTTCCCCCTCCTTTTACTTCTTTCATCTGCTCCGAGCAAATCTGCACAACTAACTGTTAAAACGTGACAGACACCACACGTTGCTGGCAAGTGATAGAGACAGTGAATCTAGAGACAAGATACAGATTATCTAGGAGACCAGGTCTTTGGAAGCAGCAGACTCTTGGATTCTAACCTCTGTAACAAGAAGAAGGACCTTACTTTATTCACCTCCTCATTCTCCACTTTGTTCATCCTTTGATATCACAGAACACCCAGCTATCATAGTCTAAGTGAATTAAGACAGAGATCATATTCCCAAAGACAAGCTCTTTTAGGGAAGAATGACTCACTGTAAAGAGCCACAAAGATATCTTTCAGGAGTTCAAATAAGGCTTACCTTTTAATGTTAATCCATTATCTGCAACTCCATCGCTCACATTTTTCCTGACTACATTCTTTACGTCTTCCAAGGCTTGAGGTGCCAGTGGTGTATTGAAACAAATTCTCTATCAAAACCCAAGAAGTGCATGTTAGGACCAGTGGCTGCTAAGCTGGACAAACAGCATGTGCTACGTGAAGAGGAGCCTGACACATTCTGATAAGCTAGCACAGCACAATCCAATTTCTTAGTGGAAATAAAGGTGTGCAAATGTTACTTTATTTTTAAATACAAGCATTGAGTCTTGTACATTTTTGTAATTTATCTCTTGAACAATGCTTAGAAATAAAATTAAAACCATTTCCATCATTACAGCTCCACTCTTTCATGCTGCACTTCAGACTTCTAATATCTAGCCCTGGTTCCCTTCGCATTCACCTTACTGTTGTTCCTTCAGAAACAATCAGTGATCTTCTAGAATGACAACAGTTCTGGTGAAAAGAGAAGCAAAAGAGTTACCTGAAAGAAGTTGAGCTCTGCATCATTCAGAGTGCCATCATTATCCTGATCAGAAATCCTAAAGATGCGAGTCAGTGCTTTAATACAGGCAGGTTTCATCTAAGGAATAAAACAAAGTTCAGTATCTTTCCAGGCTGGAACATAAAAAGATCACACTAAATTACATTAGGCATCTCAAACCCATTAAAACTAATGCTAGCCTTCATTTTACAGTTTTAAAACACAGATATTCATACAGACATATACAAAACTAAAAAGTGAGAGGAAACCAAATCCTGATCTAGCAAATTTTACACCCATAATTTTAAAACATTTATTCCATGTTAAATGTCTTTCTATAATTATTAAAAGAGCCTCAAGTCCTTCACTGAGTGCAAGTGGCACTACTTAGTTACAAAAAACCCCCAACAGAACAGTTCTCCAAAATCAGACTTTTTGCTACAGAAAGCTCTACAACATTACAGAATGGGTTTTTTTCCCCCTAAACATTTTCTGGTGGAGGGGAAAAAAAAGACCTTGCAAAACTAAGCGGCTCTAGAACTACAGTCAACTCCTGCTAAACAAGCACACTGCCACTATTCACCACTTCAACTGTGGCTTCAGAAGGCTTCAAACATCAAACACTGAGAATCTTCACAGGGCTCATTCATCTACCAGGCAAAGCACTGATCATATGGACTATCGCTATGACAAATAATTGCTAGGATACCTTCCGAGCGAAGGGAAAGAGACTGTGGCAATTCTCTCCCAACAACTACAGTGCTGATGGACTCTTCTCTTCACAGAGGTCACACAGATTGCACAGAGATTGGTTTTGGAAAACCAAAAGATATTTCAGTACAATAATTTTATCACAGTATTACTAACTCATAAAGATGATTCTGATGGAAGAAATCAAAACAGAGTTATTCTCTGGTTCTCTATTTCAAGTATTCATGACTGAAGCAACTTCCCTACTGCCCAGCACTGTGGAATTTTAATGTTTAGAGATTTTATTTGCCCATGATTTTAATGCTTTTTAAAAAAGCATACTCCTCCACAATACACTCAGCTAACTACCTATGATACTTAGAAACCAGCTACTTCACTTGACTCTTATCCCTTTTGCCAAAGTTTCACAAGATGCTCAGAAAAACTCTTTCCTTTAAATCAGATGAAGTCTGGAGTATTTTCCCCAAAATAAATGCAATTACTGTGAAATGTGGATAAAGAGGAGAACTGAAATGAACACACGAGCTTGTTCACATTACATTTGGCTTAAAGCCATCATCAAAGCTTCTCATTTTGCTTAACAGTTCACATGGGCAACAAAAAAAACTGTCTTCAGGAAACATCAGATGAATGCAACAGCAAACAATCACCATGGCTCTGGAATGTGATGCTTGACATGTGGAGGGGGAATGGTGGGAACAGAATACACTGAGAAATGCAAAAGGAAAGAACAGGAAAGCAATTAACTTCCCTCCCCTCGTATTATTTGTTCTTAGAACCTATGTACAAATACCTCTTTCTCCTCTGGACAATAAAGAGGACCTGTAGGATGCAGAACAGCTTTCTGTGCATAATAAAATAGCTCAGATATATTCTTCAAGTTTTTGGCTGAACACTGCAAGAGAAATCCTTAGGTTGATTAGGCAGTTCCTGGACTGTTTGGTGGTTTCTTCTGAAAGTTAAATAAGCATCGTATTTATAAGGATCTAGCCCCCTCTGGTGGGTCCAGTGCTGTCTGGAAAACACCCAGCCCTGCATCTGTTCAGCAGTTAATAAAGGAGATTTCACTGCAATTTGATGTCATACCAGGAAGAGAGAAACCATAAAGTTGTACCTACTTTAAAAAGAGAGGCCTATTGCCCATATTAATTCTGTTTCAATACTTTGCAGACATCTGTCTGGCTTAATATTAAATTTAAAACATATTTTAAGGGCAAGGATATGAGGAAGCTCTAAATAATAAATGCTACTGCCAAATTCTTCTAATTATACAACAGTGCTATAAAATCTTTAAAGAAAAATACCACAGGAATGTACTATGATGCTGACTTACATTTGAATATTTTGTTTTTAACAACAACAGCAAAAAAAATCCCAATCAACTGTTCTATTAAAAAGCTGCCACAGATGCTTGGCAGGGAGGTGTTTTTGCTAGTCATTCTAACTTCAGAAAGTCTTGCATACCTCTACACACGTTTCTATCTCTGTGTATTGATTCATAATGGGAAGGATTGTTTCCATACTGCTGTATTCCACTAGATCAGACTTGTTTCCAACTAATATAAGAGGCAATCTGAAAACAAAAAACAAGATTAAGAGCTTTAAAGACAGAAGGATAAAAATATTTAGTCCTAATTTAGCACACTTCCTCCCACCAGAATCCATCATCTCATTGCCATGATGTAACTAATATCACCGGCAGCCAACAAGCAGAACAGCAGCAGCTTTCAGTCAGTTGTGATATCCTGAGATAGAAATGTGCTGCTTGATGATACCAGATCAGTAAACACACAAGGAACTGATCACATTATGATTAGGCAAACCTAGCATCAGTAGAAAATCTACAACAGACCACATAACCAAAACCAGCTGTACCAATAACAAGTGTCAACAGACCAGGTAAAAGCTGCCCATGAAACTCAAAGCAGATAGCATTGCTGGCACGTGCACACCTACATACTTTAAATCTCTTGTTGCTTGGGCTTCTTATATAAACTTCAAAGTTTAGAATTTGATTCTCTTAAACAATTAAGATCATCAACACTGTCCAGTGCCACACATTGATGTGCAGCCTAATTGACACGTCCCAGCTTTACTTACGCACCTGCTATCTTTGTCTGTCCTTTCATTGATAAGAGGAATCCAGCGACTTGTTACCTACAGGGGAGTGAAAAACAAACATGAAAGAGAGATTGTCAGAGGAAAGAGGACTGGGCTGTGCACAAGTATGACTACAACTGCTACTGCTTCTCTCCCAAAACTCACAGAGATGCTGAAGGCAGTGGAACATCTCTCTTCTGAGGACAGGCTGAGGGAGCTGGGGCTCTTCAGCTTAGAGCAGAGGAGCCCTCATACTTGTTGATAAAGATGTGCAGGGCAGTGTCAGGAGGACAGGGCCAGGCTCTGCTCAGTGATGTCCAAGTACATGACAAGGGGCCATGCAAGCAAGGTGGAGCAGAGGAAGTTCCACGGGAACATAAAGAAAAACTTTTTCACAGTGAGGGTGACAGAGCCCTGGAGCAGATTGCCCAGAGAGGTTGTGGAGCCTCCTTTTCTGGAGACATTCCAGACCAGCCTGTATGCATTCCTGTGTGACCTCCAGGTGATCCTGCTCTGCCAGGGGAGTTGGACTCAATGATATTTCAAGGTCCCTTCCAATCCCTAACTTTCTACATGATGTTTACCACAAAAGAGGAAACAACTGAAAACTGGAGTTGGTTAATGAGCAACTCTGTCAGATGATTGAAATGACTGAAAACTCAGCAATAATACACTTGTGCATTCTCTGAACTTGATCTCAAACACCACCTTCTGCATTTTAATTATCCAATCCAGTTTCCAGCTTGCCAACACAGGGCACAAACAATTTCTCAAGCAGTAACTGGGTAAAAAGCATTACCATACCTTATCAATAGAATTCTTGTTATTAACAGCATATACTATACAAATCACATTTGCCTAAAAAGGAAAAGAAACAAAAGGCTTGAAATTCTAGTTCAGGGGCCCAGGAGCAAGAGAGACAATTAAGAAGCACATAACAGAGTAAGAACACTCCACCATTAGTTAAAAGCTCTGCTCCTGACTTGTTTAAGTTATTTGTAGCCTGAACAGCAGCTTAAATCAAATAATTTATATGTTGAGAAGTGCCAAAAAGCCTGTCTTGCAGTGTGACATTCACAGCTTATGCCTGCAGTGAGACCTATGCTACCAAAAAAGCTCAACTGAAGAATCGTAACTTGCAGCCTCCACTCAAGTACCAAAGTAAATGCCAGAAATGGAACAGAGCAGCATGACAGACTGCAGAGAATATGTGCAAAGGTGCTCAGAAAGAACTGAAAATAGGAAACAGAAGGAATGACAAAATTACCAAGAAGGCTGTGCCATTCAAAAATGCTATAGTACAACATGACAGGAAGAAGAGGAATGGATCTTTTCAGGGTAGGATTACTTTTTACAAAGCTGTCAGACCCTTGGCCTACTGATTAAAAGATATTTAGATTCTGCCCTTTCACTTGGAAGGACAAAACTTTAGCTCAATTCACCAACAAAGTGGCAGTTCCTGCTTTTCTTATAGAGAGGAAAATTTACTGTAGCACATGGCACAAAATAGAACAAAATGAAATCCCAGACAAAAAAAGGAGAGTATTTTTTGTCGTCAGTTCAAACTGCAATCTATCTAATGCAATGAAGTTAAAAGCAGAGAGTTCTTCAAAGGCAGAAAGTATGTTCCAGTAAACATTCAAGTACACTTACCTGTGATATTTCATGGTAAAGCTGCTCATCACTCTGCTCTGCTTCTGCATTCAACAGAACAAAGCATCCATTATTAACACCAAGAAGCATTTTTGTGAACAAAACTGAACAGCTTCAGGAACTGTTCTATTTCACAATGCTCAGAAGATAGCCCTGTGAAAGTTCTTGGTCTTTAAATGCCTTTCTATATAATACACTAAAGAGTGTTTCTGCTGTAACAATAAATGAAACTGATCCCCAGACCCAAACAGTCTGTTACACACATTTTATTGCAGCTATTTTAAAGAGGAAATAATTACATTTGTAGACAGATTCTTTCCGGAATGAGTTATTGTTTGCATCCCCTACATGTATCAACATTCCCTTCCTGAGATAATAATTAGCAACACTGTTCTATAATATAAACTTCCACAACAGAATATGGCATGTGTTAATTTTACTACAGTGCCTTCCCCACCCCCCCCACTCATCACCAAGCTTCATATTATGACAGCATATGAACTTTCATACTGAGCTTATCTATCCTTCAGTAAGGTCAAGATTAAAATTAAAAAAAACAAAAAAAACAAAAAAAAACCCCTATCACAAAAGGGTAATATCCAGACTCAAAAATGCAGAAAGACACAGAATAGGAAGTAAAGTGCCCTGCATCTCAGCAAATTCTTTACTGGAAGAATAGTAGTTTAGAATTCCATGAAAGCTTTGAACTGCAAATCTGTCACCCTCTAAGGACTCACTTGTCTGTAATATTGCCACCACTGTCTTTCATGGAGGTATCAACAGCAGTTAATTTTGGGCTTTGAATTAGTCAGCATCACCTGATGTAGTTTTATTCCATGAGTTTCTGCTTTGAGTCTTTTTCTACCTGTACAACTGTTGAGGAGGCTCTTGAGTTAGACAATTCCACACCCAATCAGTCCAGCAGCACCAGTGCTGTGCAGTCCTTACCTGAATAATCCACTATGTGTGTTGGCACTCGTTCAGGGGTGACATCGGCTGGAATGGTGATCTCTTCAGCTCGTGGTGGAACCTCAGGTTGGAAAGAAACAGCAAGAAAGAGCCTTTAGAGATAATCCAGATCATTCAGACGGTCAAAAAAAGTCACACTCTGTAACACACCTGCCTACTAGTCAGCTTTAAATACAACAACTTCTTATTGGTTCAAGAACTTTTGGAGTGTTTTGGGTTTTTTGGCAATGTGCTGAAAGTCACCGCTACTTTCTTTTCATTTGTGTCCTCAGTGAGGAATAGGCTGCCTAGGGAGGTTGTGGATTTCTACTGCCTGGAGGTGTTGAAGGCCAGACTGGATGAGGACTCATCTAGTTGAAGGTGTCCCTGCCCATGATAGGAAGTTTGGAGTAGATGATCTTTAAGGTCTCATCCAACCAAAGCCACTGTATGATCAGAGTTAGCATGCCCTTACTAATAGATCAAATATTGTTTACTCTGTTGATAAATGTTTTAATTTTCCCACAAGATATCCTGATCCCTCTCCTGCTGAAATCAGTACAAGAACTAGCCCTGGAAACAGTGCAAGAGTTCTTAAAATGAAAATATTCAATGCATGACAGACAAAATTTAAGTCTCAATTTTTACATAGTCATAACCTGACAACTTCCTTGCTTCTGACAGAGTGTTAAGGACAATTTCAGAAAGGTCTGGGCATGACACTAATAAAAACTGCTGTTATTGCTGGCCATTTTATTTCCAGAGAGCACTAATCCACATTCAGGAAGAATCAGCTTAAACTAATCTTAATGAAAACTTCTTGCACAGCTATTTATTTATTGCTTTTTACTTGCTGGCATTAAACTTTCATGATACTTTTGTTTTCTTTTATTAGAAAAAGAGCCAATCACCAGAAGAGTGGCTCTCTGTAAAGCTTCAGGCTCTCCTAATGTCTTCATCAGGAATAACTACTGATAATATCCAGGATATTAAATACTATTTCAGAACATGAGATGTCCTTTTCACGTACCCATACAGCTCTGCTCTGCATGAGTGCCCTGCAGGACTTGGAAACGTCTCTTTCAGCAGTTTTTCAGAGTTATTTCCATGATTTCAGGCAGATTTTGTGTTATACATAAATGATGCTTTTTTTTCTTTAGAGAAATACTGCAGAAAGAGGCTGAGAAGTGAATAGAGGCCTACTATTCATTCAATCTATCAACAACCACCCTGCCAAAGAAATGGGTCTGTGAGCAGTCTAAGCAGAGAAACTGGAGCTCCTTTTTACCTTCAAGGTTGGGAACTACATTCAACTATGTTAGTAATCTAATCTTGACTCACAAACTCTGGTAACCTTCTGATTTGCATTAAACACAGCACATGTAGCCTCAAAGAGGGGCACATGACATCTATTTTAAGACTTGTGATCAGAAGAAATAAACATTCATGCTTATATGTAAAAAGTTTAACTGTTTGCAGCAGCTCCACTTCTCTTTATGATATAAAGAGAGCTATGTGCTGCTTTTCTAAAGGAGTAAAACGCAGACGTAGCTTTATTCCTGTTCTGGAAGAAATCAGTAAGAGTGTTTTCATACTTGAAAAGTGTAAAACACCTTTCAAAAACAGAATTGAAGGCAGTGTCTAGTCACAAAACATGTCCAAGTGTAAGGCAGACAATGTGACTTTTAATTCCTCATTCATTTTGCAACCTTTCTCTTTAAATACAACACACACACACACACAAAATTGAGGGCCTTGCCTACTCCAGCACCTTCTCATTTATAAGTCCCTACTGCTGAAATATGTTGCCACTAATGACCAGTTTCAACTGTTTAACACCCCCCTCCCCCCCCAGCCCCATCAGCATTCCTCAGGTATAAAAAAAATAGTTTCTTTACCCATGTGAAAAACAAGAAGGGAACCTAGATACAATTTAAATTCCTAATCTTCATGCAGAGTTATAAACTAACCTACATCACTTGTCCAGAAGTCTTCACTTCAGTTTTAGACTTTATTATTTTCTTAAAAGGAAACATCATTTTAAAGCAGAGCCTGTTAGTTTTTTTCTTTCCAAGAGCAAGTTATACAACAGGATAGAAATAAAACTTAGCAAGCAAATAAGGATGCTCTACCTCTTCTGGAAATTCTTCGCTGACAAGAGACATAATTAGTGAGGTCTTCCCAACTCTGGCTGCAAAAGTGTTAAAAACAGAGATTAGATAATTTGGTTTTGTCACACTCCGTAGCTGCATCCCATCTTAAAATGGGAAGTACTTAAACATTTTCCAGCTGCCCATGTTAGAAGTTTCTTATCTGCTGCGTAAATATCTTAAATATGGATGATAACAATACTCATAATTCTTTTATTGTAAAGCCTTCGGACCCATTTCACACTTCTGCATTTCATCCAGATGTGAATCAAATCCTGCTCTGTCTCACCCAAAATTATTGGCAGGTTTAAACCTTCACACAGTAAACAAACAGAAATTCAAAACAAACCAGAAATGCTTTAATACGACTTAATAAATACACAGCACAAAGAATGGAATTTAGCAAATAAGTATTTTACAGTACCCATGATGTGGTTGTGCCTCAGTCCTAAGAGCTGGAGGAAGACAGCTCTGGCACCAGCGGGCCAAATCTCCACAAACTTGTTTGACTACTTTGAAAGGAGAGCACAATCTCTGTGATACCAATAAGGTGAAGAGTGAAAACATCTCAAACCACCAACCATTCCAAAGTCAGTTTTCTTAATCCAAGAAGAATATAATCTCTTCTTCAATATTCAACCAAACAAATTACCAAATACCTGGAACTTTGGAAGTTTTTTCTGTCCTAATACTACATAATGAAACATTAATGCTACATCAGCAAATACACTGGAATGCAATTTGCATGATGCCAACTGTTGAAGATCCAGGTAGTAACCAAAACTCCATTGTGTTTTGGATGTCTGATAGTTACCATTCTGGAGTCTTATTAGATCCTAGTTCTACTGTTTTAAAAAATCTACTTACCAGCAATGTTCAGACTTCTGCTGGAACAGTTGGATTTTTTTGATAAACTTCCATGTGATCACTGAAAATGAAGTTTGATAACTTTTCTCTCTAAAACCCTTAGTAGGTCAATATCCTGTTCCTCTGAAAGCATTTAAAGACTGTCAGTGCTTTATTTGCTTTTGAGACAGTTCTTAAAGGCCAAAATATCCACATATTATCTGGGATTATATATTTCCAACGAGTTACAAGTTGATTCAGCTTGGAATTCAAGTAAAAGTCCCTTTTGTCCTGGACACACAGCACCTCTGCTAACAAATGTGTGTTATCAACCCAGGCATTGCTCACCGCCAGTCCCTGTGCTGAACACAACAGAAAATGTCACCAACTGACAAAATTTGTTCTGCTGGTACCACTGCTTTTACCCTTGTCTACTTAAATATATAATTCTGACTACTGGAGGAAGAAGAGGAGATTAAACTGTACAAGCGAAAATGGCATTACTGAACTGATGATCTAGTCAAAGCACATTCAGCTTATCCAAGACTATTTTTGGTATAGTAACAAGGGGCCCTCTAACATCCAGAAATAAAAGCTTCTCTTCATCTCAGTAAACTGTTAAAAAACTATGAAAAGCAAAGAAGCTACCCTGAGGAGACAGACTTTTGCTTTTGCTTAGGGAGAACTGGTATTAATCCTTCCCCAGTAGTATTAGCTGGAGAGCAGCAAGATGCAGGTTTCTTAGCAGCGTGGTTGTGTTCTCATCAGAGATACTCATACAGCTAAAGCTATAACTTACACTGCCAAGCATCCTCCTATATAAACTACGTCTTCAGTTTCACCCTGACAGAACTTTAAAAACCCTCCTGTTTGCAACGATAAGTGCTTCTCTGACAGGCAAGTAAAGTTAGATAATTACTGGAAACAGTGCAGTGCATTTTGCATCTGACTAAACCAGCTTTAATTTGAGCCGGTGACAAATACATTGGCTCTGCAGGTACAGAAATAAGTCTCGTTAATTTTCTAAGACTGAAAACTGAAGATTATGGACTAACAGTTAGCAAAGATGCTCAGTGTTTATAAGCTTCTGACACACTTTCAAGTGTCCTAGAGTTGGGGTTTTACTGGAAATCCATAGGTTGAAGCATAGAGATGTTGTTTATTTTGGCTGAATCGAGGTCACCCATTTGCCTTCCCAATGCTGTTTATAGTCTTAGAAATAGCAGCCTGAACAATAAGAGCTGAGCAGGACAAGGAGAACAGCACAGCCTTTTTGTGATAATTAACTCATCTTTTTCCTCCTAGTCTTTGAGGTCGTGCTGCATAAAATAACACGCTGGACATATTCTGAGAATTATTTGCTATAAAAAATGGATATTTGCACCATGGGTACTAGGATTAAAACAAGCTTAAAGCTAAAACGAAGACCTCCAAGGACTGAAAAGGCTGTGATTTGAAACAGGCTTTATAACAAAAGGTCTTCATATGGTATTTTGGAGTCTGTACCTGATGGTCTCTGTTATCATCTAGCAAGTATTATGTGGTCTAGACTGACTTGTGATATCACTCAGGTATACAGAAGATGTGTACAAAACAGTACTAACAGTGTAACCAAAAAGTTCTATCACGTGTAAAACAAATTTCTCCCTTCTGTTCTTTTACAGGTCCAACAAAAATACAACATAAAGATGCTCAGCCTCTGCTCCGTGCTGTGTTCTGTGTGTTGCCATATTTGAGACTTGTACTTTTGAGTGTTCAGCTGAACACGGGGTGAACCCAACTGCCATACTAAAGCACCATTCAGAACCCACCATTGCCACAGAAATGAAGCTCAGTTAGGCATATATTCTGAAAAGGAGGTCAATTGTGTATTTAGATCAGTAAACACATTTCTAAACAAACTGAGTCTTGCAGAACTGGCCAAATACAAGCTCAGTGATATAACAATATATGAGCTGAATGAGTTAATTCTTTCTGCGTAGTACCACCTCTCTGAAGATTCCTCTCTAAAGATGAGGATCTTTCTAGGCTGCACACCCACAGTATAAAGTAACTGTCCTATAAACATACACCAGGCATTCAATTTTCATGAAAGCTTTGTTAACAGTGCTACATTCTCAGTATAATCAGGTAATTTTACTAATAGCACTTGGTAATTACTCTGTATTCTTGTGAGTAACTTAAGCGCACTTTACACCTAACAAACCAGCGCTTCTTTGTTACTACTTGCATCGGCAAGAAGCTTGCCACTTATTTGGGTACCTAAACGTGAACTTAAGGACCCGATTTTAAGAACATAAGAAGCAGCACAGCCTCCCCCCCTGTATCTTTGCCATGCGTGCCCCAGTATGTGCTGTTTATTCAAGGTCACACAGCAAGTTAGTGGCAGAAGCAGGGATCCGGACTCCCTGGCCCTCTCCTAGCACAAGCCCCCAACAGTCGGCTGATATCTGCCTGGAGCACATCTGGCCGCTGATTTCCGAGCTCGTTAAACAGGAAATATTTACGTTTGGTTTCCACAAGCAAACAAAAAGTTTAAACAGCACACAGCCAAATATAGGGCAAGGATTTAATCGCGGTCTCATCTCCAGGGACGTCCGGGACACAAACCAACTCCGCCAACAGACTTCCACGCTGCGAGGCGGACATGCGGCGAACGGCGGGCAGAAGCCAGGAGCTCACGGCCGGCAGAAGCCAGGAGCTCACGGACGAGCGCAGGCACAGGCTCCCAGGCCCGCCGGCGCGTCCCTCCTGCCTCTCTACTCCAGCACGAAGCGGTCACGGAGATTCCCAGCCCGACCTCCGCCAGCCTCACAGGGCCGGGGCTCCCCTTCTTCCCCGGGTGCTCCGCGACGGGCACCCCGCCCCAAGGAGAAGGAGGCCGGGAAGGGCTGAGAGACAGCGGAGCACTGACAGCCGGCGGCATGGCGACAACGACTCGCCCTCAGCCCAGCGGCCCCCGCCCTACCCCGCAGCTCCAGCCCCCGCCTTGCCCCGCGGTCGGCCCGGCCCGGCCCCTCCCGCACTCACGTTCTCCCACCAGCAGGATCCTCACGTCCTTCTTCATGGCCCCGCAGCCTGGCCCCGACGCGGGGCGCCTCACATGGGGCTCGGCGGGGGAAGCGGAGCCGCTGCGGCCTGGAATCCCCTCACGCCGCGGCCCCCCCCGCGTCGCCTCCTCCCTGCCGCCGAGCCGGGCCGGCTACGGCGGCTCGCGAGGGACAGAACAAGCGACAGCAGCACCCACGGCGGCGTGCGGCTGCGCGGGGCACTCCGGGCTGCGCGCCGCCCGACGGCGATTTGAGCTGCCGGCCTTAAGGCTCGGCCGAAAGTCGCTGCATTGGGAGCCTCTGCCCGCCTTCGGGCCCGGGCTGCCCCCAGTCTCGAAGTCAGCCTCGCATTTGTGACTATCGGGTCCAGTATTGCACCCTCTGGAGCAGGACTGGCTCTTAGCTGGCTCTGGAAGTTACCGAGGCATTGCAGGAGTCCCCTTGGTTGCCAGCAGCTTGCCGTGCTGTTTTTCCAGCAGATGTCGGGGTAGTTGAAGTCCCCCAGTCGAAAAGAAGCCTACGAGCGAGAAGCCTCCGTTAGCTGAAGTAGAAAGACTTCATCAGTGGGCTCCCTCTCTTGCCTTCTTTAATGGGGACCTGCTTCCATTCACTGCTAATTTTTAGGACCCTTTCTACATCCTGGTGGGGGCAGGATACCCGAGTCCCTTTGATTCTGAGGGTTTTGTCGTGAGTGTTCCTGTCCCTGTTTCTGTCTCAGGGAGGTCACAGTGTGGTCCAACATGTCTGTCTCCAACTCCCTAGTGTGCCTGAGCCTGGCTGCTTCCTCTCATAGCTCTACCATCACTGTAAGAAAATAAGGTTAATGGGAAGGGCTAATTCCACACCTCAGAGCTTCCTTGGTGCATGCATTCCTTCCAAGGGAGATCCTGGTACTATTTAAAGCTGCTAAAGAAATCCATCTTGCTGCCAGAGGGATGGTTACCACCATTACCATACGCTAGAATTGCTTTAATGAATATGGCTAGATCAAAGCACAGCAGGATGCAAACAGGAGTAGAGAAAGTAGCAGGTGCTGATTTCTTGTCCCTTATCTGAACAGGCTTTATCTCCCATTTGTGCTACTTATAGTTAAAGATCCATTTTTTTCTAGATTGTATAGCCAAAAAGCAGGGTAAAGAGGATGTGAGGTATTGATTTCAAAAGCATGCAAAAGCACTTCTTTGTCAGTGATGGAGTAAAATGACACAGTCTTCTTCTGTAGCTCCAAGAGAATTCCAACCTTCACTGGTTTATCCTTGTGTAATAAAGTTTCTTGGTCCCTATGCCATGCTGACAGTTGCTTTTTGGCACCCAGCCATTCTATGCACCAGGAATGCTCTGTTCTTCCTAATTTATCTCTTTTACCAATCATTTCATGAGCAACTCCAACAGCCCATCCATCACTGTCCTTGGTAATTACTTCCCAGTAGTGGCACCCAGTAGAGAAGCTCTGTGAGCACATCACTTGGCTGATGCAGAATCTGTTGGGTGATGGTTTATAATCAGTTGTGTTGCTGGAGACCATCACTTTCCTGTTCTGGGCTGTGATTGCTAAGCGCTCATGCACCCTTGTGAGATCAAAAGTCACATCATCTGCCCCTAGAAGAGAGAGAGAGAGAAAACTGTTCCCACCTACAGGCACCAAGCAGGCAGAGCATACCAGTATTTATGCTTCCCTAGTGAGGCCACAGCTGGAGTATTTTGTGCAGTTCTGGGGTCCCCAGTTCAAAAGATACAGGAAACTGCTGGAGAGAGTCCAGCAGAGGCTACAAAGATGCTGAGGGCCCTGGAGCATCTCTGTGAGGAAAAAAAGCTGAGAGAGATATGGCATGAGGATGGGACCAGACTCTTTTCAGTGATGGCCAGTGACAGGATAAGGGGCAATGGGCACAAACTAGAACTTGGGAGGTTCCATTTGAACATAAGGAAAAACTTCTTTCCTGTTAAAGAAGTCTGCACTGGAGCAGGCTGCCAAGACAGGCTGTGGAGTCTCATTCTCTAGAGATTCCAAACCCAGCTTGCACATTGCAATCCTGGGCAACCTGTTGTGGGTGACACTGCTTTAGCAGAAGGGGCTGTTCTAAATGCTGCCCAAAGGTTCCTTCCAAGCCCCATCACACTGGGAATTCCATAAGCAGCCAGATCTGCTGATGTTTGTAAGTACAGTTCCCTTCATCAAATCCATCTGTAGTCCCTTGGATGTTGTTACTGAAGAATCAGGTTGAATTGCTACTTACACTGAGAGAACTGGCTTGAAATCACTGGTTCTGGATTTTGAGCTGCAGGCTCTGGAGATGATGAGAAGACACTCTTCTCCTGATATGAGTCTGGAGATTGCACTAAATAAGAAATAAATGTTTAAGCCTTCAAAAGATAAGTAGGGTTTATGCTTGTAAAGGAAAACATACATTAAATAAACCTAGCTAGAGGTTAAAGTACAAAACAGAGCTGATGGGAGGAGGAAAACTCCATAGCAAAGCTCATCCCCAATCTAAAGAAAAAGTTTAATTGAACAAATTCTTTAGCATGAGGGTGATGGAACTCTAGAACAGGTTGCCCAGGAAGGGAGTTGAGGCTCCATCCCTGAAGATATTTCAGGTGAGGCTCAACAAGGCTCTGAGTTACCTGATCTTGTAGAGGGTGTCCCTGTTTACTACAGGGTTGGACTTTTAGAGGTCACTTCCAACCCAAACCATTCTATGACTCTGCTGCTTAGATGCAGCTTTTGGTGAGAGGAATTTCTACGTCTGCCCTCAGCAAAGAATTTGCTGTTACATTACTCTACTTAGAAAAAACAGTGCTACTTAAATTAATCACATTTCATTCTCCATTACTGACCTGTGTGTCAGTCAGTTCCTTTCTTTTGGGCTCACATGAAAGAAGTATAAATTATTCATGTTGTCTCCCAAACTGCACCTGATTTCTCTGAAGCTTTGCTTTTCCAGTTACAGCCCCACCCGTTTGCACAAATGGTTCTTTCATGCAAACCTCTAGTGTTGGGTCAAACTGCAGCCATCCAACCCTCCAAACCCATGGCTGAGTTGAGGAGGGTTACATGCAGGACCCTGCTAGATCCAGCTCCTTTGAAAAAGAGATTTCAAAACAAAGAAAACTCGCCTGGTGGGAGCTGCCAAGTGTACTTTTCCAGAAGTAAAATTTCCATCTTTCTCTTAAGATCTTCTACAGCACTTTTGACCACATGAAGCTTATCATCAAGTGTAATTTTATTCACTCTTGAAGGTGAGCCTTTGTACCTGTGTCTGTCAGGCAAGTTACTCTAGTAACAACATAAAAGAATGAAGGGGAAGATGTGAACAATAGCAGTTATTTCAGCTGATGTACCAGATGGTACTGCAAAGCCAGCACTGAGCTCTCTAAAATCTGACTGTGTGTATTGAGAGCTTCTTTTGTAGGAAGTTATTTTAGAGAACTAATCTGAAATCTGATGGAAAGTATGAAAGAGGAATTTATTCTTAACAAAACCAAAAATAATTTGCTTTTCCCAAGAAAGCTAAGAATGGAATTATTTTTTCTTACACACATTACAATTTCCTGAAGTCCACAGAAGTCTCTGTTTTTAAACCATAAGTTTTTAAATGTGTAAGAATGAGATATAGCATAACATCTTCTGAAAGGGGAAGTCTTATTTGCTTCAATTTAGAAACTGTGGAAATCTACATCTGAGTTTGCTCTCCTGGTCTGCCTCCACAGGCTGTGGAGAGAAGCCTTTTGAAGGCTTGATTCATCTCCCCTGCAGATGGGTGTCTCAAGTAGGCCAGAGTTTCATGCCCTGGAACTCCTAGTTTTTCTCCAGTGCCTGGAACAGGACTCTGACAGATACAATCACACAGCTACACGAGGTGAATCCAAATGTAGGTCCCTGGGCCTTGGCCCTAGAAGTCCATTTCGGCCTCTTGGCACCCTGACACTCAGCAAGCCTCACTCCAAATTCCTGCTGGCTAACTGGCATCATTGGAATGGTTTTTTTCAACACCCAGACAGACTCCGTGGAATTTGAAGTGCTCCAACTGCCTCTTTTGAGAGCTCTTGACATATTTTCCCCAAGAAAATTGTTAGAAAGTACCTAGTAAGTGTGTGAGTTCTTTAGCTTGCATACGTAAGGGAATATACATAGTCTGAAAAAGATAACAAAGGATCTTAGCTTAGTCTTAGATTTGACTCAGGACTGGATTTAAACAATGTAGTCTCCACTTCACTCCAGCTTACTGATGTCCTTGAAACAAGCCTGATTCTGAGCTGCAGCCCTAATGCCTTTTCTAATACTTTCCCCACCTCTGAGTTTCTTATTCCAAACTTTCCCTGGCAACAGCAATGTCTGTGGACTGGTACCAGTGAGAACAGTGCACTGAGAACCTGAAACTTTGCGTATGTTCAGCCACCTAAGACATTCAGTCTGAGAGTTTCTACTGATATTCTATCACTTCATCTCTTACCGTTTCAGCTTTGATGTCTAGGAGATTGTTCATGTCAACGCAGAGCTGGTGAATAGTCTCTTCAGTTTTCTCTTCAGCTGCTTTTTGCTCTTGTTCAATGAACATCAGTGTGTTTCTCTCCTGTCTTTCAACATATTCTTTCATACAACAGAAATCTTTAGCAACCTGGCTTTTGATCTGAGATGCATGCTCCTGAAAGGCAGAAGATGTGGAGTGTATTGTATTGTCAGAAAAAAAGAGATGTGGAATACCAGAATCCACTGTCCCACCTAAAGTGCTCTTTGACTGACCCCTGCAGACCAGAAACAGCTGTCTCCGTTCAAAGGAATAAAATGTATCTGACACCATCTTGCAGTACCTGCAATGAGGTTTGGGGTATGTGAAAAGATCTTGACTGCATTGTGGCCAGCAGTCTTTGCTGGACAACTTTAAAAAAGATCAATATTCCCTCTTTACGATTTTAATTTTGCATCTAAGAGTATCAGAAGCATTCAGGCTATTCCTGGGGTAGGCAGAAAAGGGCAGCAATGCACAACTTCAGTGGCCTTTGTGCCACCAAGACAGGAATTCATTCAGCTGGTGCCATAGCTCATTCTCATCATTAAAAACAGAGCTGTGACAGCAACGGAAGAAAACCTAAAGTCAGCTTCCTGTTCTGGGCTGGAAGGCCACACTGAGCCAGTCACATCTTCAGGTGGCAGTGGAAACAGAAATTCACTGCAGGTAGCAAATGTAGTGTGTACCTTTGCTTTACTGAGATCGTTCCTCAAGAGCTGGATGGTCTCTGTAGCCATTTCAAGTTGCTTGGAGATGTCCCATATCTCTTCCTCCTTTAAAGTGACACATTGGACCCTTTATCTATATAACTCTCCAAGAAAGTATGACTTGGTTAAAGCAGCAGGGTAACAAAAACCTCTACCTCATCAACATGAGTTAATAACTGGACTGGTTGAGGATGAGTCTGGAAAACACAATTAATTCTGAGTGGGAATAATCACAATGAAGTCAACATGCAACAGCCATCAACTGCACGTTCAAATATTTTGAGTTTCAGCATTTTGCTCAGCTGCAGAAACTGAAGAAGGCTTTTTAGATACATACATGCTGAAATGATGAAGGTCAACAGATTTTTCTCATCTCCACCATGGTTGGGAGTTATTTTAAGCAGAGATGTAGATAACGAACCAGTTCTGGTTTCTGCCATTCAGCAGGGTGGAGCTGTAGCACTACAACAACGTTCTGTGTCCTTTCAGGAGGTACAATAAACCCAGCACAGAGAAAAGTCTATCATTAGCTCTTCGAACTCAGCTACTCAGTCCTCAGTGTATGAGACACGATCAAAGAACCTCAAATGCCACCTTAGCCAAATCTGCACATAACACACAGCACTGTTGTGCTTTGATAATATTAGCATGAGAAATGTGACGTATCCGGGGAGGAAGAAGAGAAAAGAACGACATTTACTCAGTCCTAGCCATGTCCCCGTGCTCCTGGCTGCCTCCCGGGGGTTACTGCCAGTCGGAGCCCCGGGCTGTACCTGGAAAGTACGGCGAGGAGGAGCCCTGGGCCGTACCGAGGTGGTCCAAGGGGAGGAGCCCCGGAGCCTGAGGGGGTTCACGGGGAGGTGCCCCGGGCTGCATCCGGCCGTACCTTCTCCCCAGGTCGTCCCGCCGAGCTCCAGTCGTCGCAGGCAACAGCTCCGAAGGGTTTGGGTTCATCCTGTGTTTTCAGCTCTTCCTCCCTGACCCACCGCGAGGTTAGGCTGACCAGAACGGCCAGCTCCCGGTTGGGCTGCAGGTCCTTCAGGTCGAAGCCTTCCCGGCAGAGCGGGCAGCTAACGCGCTGCTTGCCCCTGCCGTACTGCGTGATGCAGGCCCGGCAGAAGCTGTGGCCGCAGCCCGAGAGCCGCACGGGGTCGGTGAAGTGCTGCAGGCAGCAAGAGCAGCTCAGGTCTACCTCGCCCAGGAGCCCCTCCAGGCCTTCAGCAGCGGCCATGTCCCGGCACAGGGCGGAGCCCAGTTTCGTTTCCCCCGGGCCGCCTCCTCCCGCCGCCAGCTGGGGAGCGCCGGGACGGCCGCTGCGGGAGCTGGAGGGCTCTGATCCGCGGCACCGGGCTGGGGCTGTGCCCCGGACTGTGCCGCACAGCAGCCACAAACTGACCAGCGTCGGCTGGAGACGCGGTCCGAGGGTTGGAGTTGGCTGTAAACCCAGACCGTACCCAGAGCCCTCCGTGTCCTGGCCTTGACGTCTATTGACTCTCCAAAATGTTGCTGTCATCTGCAGGATTTCATTCTGAGGGAATTTCCCGGTTTTGCAAGAAGCGATACGAGAGTTGCTGACTCGGCAGCTCCGTTGGCCCATCCGGTAAAGCAAGGCAGGGGTTCGCAGAGCCGTGTCCGTGCCGACATTAGTCTCCTGCAGGCACTGAACCCTTCAGAGGTCATCCTGAGTCGCTCATCTCATCCCATCTCAATGTAACGGTTAACGTATGCCAAAGCAGATAGGGCTGACACTGTTCCTCGTCAGTTCAGAAAGTGTTTTGCTTTTGATTTCAAGGGCTGCAGGATGAGGCTGTTGAAAAAATTTGCCGAAGCAGCAGGTGAGCTAGAATGAATCAGGTTGGACAGGAACACAGGGAAGCAAAAAAAACTGCAGCTTGCTCAGAGCTAGGTGGTGATGAGCTGGCTGATGATCCAGCTCAAACAGTTCTACATCATTGCGGGGGAAGAAGAAAAAAAAAAGAGTTAATCTCACTAATTCCTGCAAGTATTGGCACTTCCTCATTTCTGCAGAAGAGAAGAACTATTCTGGGTATATCAGACTGCCTGCCAATTGTCAGCAAATGGTGGAAGCCCCACCAGAAATTTAGTCTGCAGGACTTCCTCTTGATTTGCAGACTAAGACTATCTGAAAAGAAGAATTAAATATCAGAATGACTGGTTGCTTGGTAGAACCAAATCTATTTTCTTGTGGTTGAGGCAAGAAAAGAGTGCCCTGCAGCAGCTAGTGCAGATCTTCATCAGCTCCTGCACAGAATGGATGTAACCAGTACCTGAACAGGATGCCCTTGCCCTTTCACTGCTCAAACTAACCACACTCATTAAGCTTCAAGCTGTTGTTTAGGCTCTGAGCCATCTGAACAACATCCATCCCATCCTCAGGATGTGTTTGCTGGGGCACTGTGGTGTTGCTTTGGGAAAAATTGGTCTTCATGTGTTGGATTTGTCACTCAGAAAAAAGTCAAACAGCAGAGACTGCTAAAAGCAAGGAGCTGAAAGTGTCATGAGAGTGATTCCATTATGGCATCCTCCAAAATTCAAACTTGACCTTTATTTGTTACCGTGCCAGAAATGTAACACTGTAAAAGACATTAAACCCACTCTGCTGAAAATCACCATGTCCCTGTCTGGACAGAAGCTGCAGCCAGCTGGAATGTAGCTGTCCAGCTCTGCTCCTCCCTGAGAAGGACATCCAGTGACTCCAGCATGAATTGGTAGCTTAGCTCTGTCCAACAGGACACCCTGCACTTTCCTGACAGGAGATGGCATCTTTGTCTCTCAGTCACTACATACTCGTGCCAGATGACCCCATTCACTGGCAGGATATATGCCATGGGCTGCATGGACAGCTGTGTCCTTCAGGATGTACAGTTCTTCTGACATCAGTCCAGGGCAAGAAAAGGAGCTGCTGATGTAACAGCACACGCAGGAGTCCTCAAGGAAATGCATACCAGCTCTTCTGGGGTCAGACTTTCGCCACTTTTGCTTTTCTGTAAGACACCATTGGATGATTCATCCCCATCAGGTATGAAGGCCTCCTCTGCTCAGAAGCAGAGAAGGGTAGGAAGAGAGAAGGCTGTCCAGGCAAGGTTCTGCAGGGGCACAGATGACTCTGAATATCTGCACTCCCTCGTACTCATTTCTCTGTTGCCACCCTTCCTATGCCCGTGGCTGTTGAAGGAAGAAGCCCTTTGTAGTAGAGTCACTGCAGGGCCTCAAGCACCATCCTTGCCAGCAGAAAGAGGCCAGGAGCAATGCTGAGCAGAGCTCCAGAAGCGCACTTCACCAGAACACAAGGGCTAGTCTTAACCAGTCAAAGGCTGGGCCATTACTCCATCTAAGGCGTCGATCCACTCCCTCTGCTCTCTGTCATTCTCACAGATGAACACAAACTCTCTCACCGGGGTCACCACAGTGATTGCAGGTTTCCTCTTCTTCACCCGCACTGCCTGCGGCAAGCCAGCTCGTACTTCATACCCCTCATCCCTCTTTCCAATGAACACCTGGCCCTGTGCAAATGCATCCTAAAAGGAAATAAGCAGAAGGAAGCCATTATCCAGTGGACAGCACAGCTCCAGTGGACATGGTTCTGTCCTTTGACATGGAACAGGAGATGGGTGAAGGTGACACTAAGCTGGAGGCAGGCAGCAGGAAACATGCTAGAGAATTTTTTTTACACTCGGAGCATTCTCAGAAGGAGGTAGGGACCCACCCTCACAGAGCTCGCTGGTGGGTGTTCAGAAAGAGCAAGGAAGGATATTTTCATGGCTGGAGCAGAATATTGGGGCTGTCAAGCCTCTGTGAATTGCACATCCTGAGGTTACAAGCACGATGGCAACAGGACTGGCAGAGAGTGCATAGATCTTCCTTACAGGCACTGTAAGGGCTAGAGCTCCCAAAGAGCTCAGCTTCAAAGAGCCCCACTGACAAGGGAGATAATCTTTGGAGACTCAGCCTGCTTCAGTCCTGTGTGGCCACTGGAAGAGCTGACTGAGAAAAGACCCCTCTTCCCCACCTACCGTCATGCAGGGGCTTGTGTAATGGCAAAGAACACTTCTCTTACCAAGGGATTTTTAAAGTACATCAAGTTCCTTTCTTGAGAATCCAGGCAGAACCAGCGCACCTTAAAGGCTTCCTTCTGCTGCAAGGAGAAGGCAGAAGTTGTTTATAGACCAAGCCCCAAAGAGCAGTCTGGCCTGTTCAAGGCACATCCCTGAGAGTGCTGAAATAACTCAGGGCTTGAGTTCAGTTTCATTCATCCCTGTTACAGGTGAGCAACCTTCTCCCTGGGTCCATTCAATGACAATCCTTTGGGAAAGGCAGGGAAGTTTGGCTTTAGCAGTGGTCAAATTATTAGGATTAAGAAAGTTGCAGCAAACAGATAAATGAAAGCACTGCAGAGAATGAAGGCTAGTGGTGGTAACGAGGAGAGTGCAATCAGTGGCAACACTTTGGCCTGAGGGGTGCCCCTGGCAGTGTTTTAAGAGTGCTAAATCCATCAGCTGCACTGATCCAACCATCTTCTGACCTATTCATTGCTCTGTGTGGAACTGAAGGGTCCTCTTTCAGGGCTCACTTCAGAATGAGCAGTTTAGGCCTCAGGAGAAAAACTCACCATCTTTCATGCTTGTAGCTGTGAATATTCTCTGTGCAAGCAGCTGCAGGAAGATGTACTCAGACAGCAGCACTTAGCTGGGCCAAACCCCAGCAAGTTCAGTATCAGCATTTTACCACTGAACTTTTTAATGGGACTTTGGCTCACGGCTCACCCAGAGGAAAGTAAGACTAGAAATGACAATGCTGAAACAAGACCTTAGATCTTCTCCTTCTTCAGCTGTGCCTAAAATCTCCCTCTCCCGCTCCAAAGAGCATTGGCTCAAATACATTTCCACAAAAACTGAAACCAAACCATGGGCTTCACTGTGGAGAATTTGCTCAATCTTATTTTGCTGCTGTTCAGCAGATACGACCTATGTGCTACTGACTTTAAGAGAAAGAAGGAAGTAGAGGTGCCAGCATGTGATGTTCTGCTGCAGTTCTGGAGCTGTAGTTAGCAGATACTGCAACCCATTCAGTGTTGCGTAACAGGTCTTCGCATGCCCACTGCCAGCTAGTCTACCTTGCTTATTCTTCAAGGAGAATTCTTCTTCCCAGTTTTATTTGCTACACAAAATAAAACATGCTCACAAAGAACATGACACGTCTGGATATAACCTCTTGTAGTGACCCAGGAAGCACAAAAGTCAAACTGCTACTAGTAAACACCATAGAATTATCAAATATTCTCCATCTGGAAAACTCCTTTTGGAGAAGTTTGCACGCACTTACTTTTGGTCCTGTTTTCTCCATATAGCCTTCTTTGACATACTTCCTTGTGATCCTGGGTATGAGCTAGGAGAATAAGAACAAACACACAGATTGTCTGTCTCATTCTAACTTGCTTTTCTGTTCTGTTTCCACCCAAGTGAATCACCAGCAAATTTGGCTTTTGGGCTTCTTTTGTCTGCTGAGAAAGGGAAGTTTGAAATAAGAGGGAACATACAGTTTTCAGAAGATTACACTTGACATGGATCACATTCAGATTTCTAGGCCTTAGATGTTGGACTGTGATTCTGCATGTTAACCAGTGTGGCCTTTCCTTCTACCTCTTGTTCCTAAGACCCAAATGCTGTGTTTTGAGCACCCGACTCTGGCAAAAGCAGTGAGAAAATGTTTTCCCATGCTTTGCTTGCACAGATTGCTTTAAGCCTTGGTCAGTTCTCACCTCAGGCTCAGGGACAGTTGGGAAGGTTGTTCTGAGATAGTGGTAACGTGCTGCCCGAATGGCATTGAACCAGTCAACAATCTCCTGGGAAAACAGCAAAACAAGCATAAAGACAAGAATACCAAGGAGGAGTGAGTGCTGCCGCTCCAAAATGCCTTTCTCCTTCTTTGTGACCTCTTTGCAAAGAGGTACTTCCTCCCCAAGGGGCAGAGTCAATGACTTGTCCCAGACACCTGAAAAGCATTGAGCCTCCAAAACAATTTAAAAATGCTCCTTCAGGGAGGTCCCAGATGCTCTCCACATGGACAGTTGTCCAAGTGTGTGCACACAATCTTTCTCAGCTGAATCAGCTGGTTATTTAAAACCCTTTGCACCTAAAAAGACATGAGGACTATGGCAAGGGAAGAAACAGCAATTTACCAAAACACCTAGACATTCTTTAAATGATCACTTTTTGCTTGGAAATAATGCAGAACAAGATTTTCTATGTGTGTGAAGAAGGCTTCAAAGAATATAGCCACAGAACTGTGTAAAGGTGTCAGTTACCTGCCCCACTGAAGCTTTAAGACTATCCAGGGTGTGAAGTTGAATATATGCCCCAAGGAGCAAGATGTCACTAATTGTTAGCGCCAGATTCTGCAACTTTCTATATTCTAAGTCATAGTAACTTCATATAAAAGCAGAAAACAGGACAGCTCTTCCAACACACACATCCAACCTCCAAGCATCTTGCTTATTCCCAAATCTCTGTGGTATTCACCTTTCCACTTTCATGATAGACAAAAAGGTTCCTTGTTTGACCATCTGTGTTGTATGTGATCTGCAGCCCATGAGCATGATGGATTTTCTCTGTCTGGAACATTGCATTCAGAGTCTCAATGCTGATAATGGCTTTTGGGCCTCTGGACTGTGAAATGAAAAGCATCACTGTATTAAAGTGCTCTTGGGGAAGGTCAGAACAGATTAGCTGTAGGAGAACTGGATCCCTACTGAAGAAAAAGCAGGCACCTAAAATACCTGAATATTGGATATACCTCCTGAAATGTAACGCCTTACGTACACACATATAAAATCACTTACTCCCTCTCCCTGACAGATGCTGGGTTGCTATTTGAAAGAGACATGTCTGAACTGCAAGGAGTGGGTTCTGTCTCCAGCCCCTGAGTTGGAGAACAGTTAGCTACACTCTCTCACAGAAGGGAGATGCATTAAGGACGATGCTACAGCACTTGATGAAAGAATATTTTGGTAATATAAGAGGTAACTGCTGCTAACAGATCCCTTCTTCATCTTGCTGTTCCACTACCAGCATCCATTTCCTTTTTAACTATGCAAAAGGAGGCTGCTGGGCTAAGATAAGAGAAAAAAGGCTAAATCCGAAAGAGCACATACATTAATGGGCAGACAACTGGGCTCCTCCAAACACAGGCTGGCCTGGCTGCAGAATTAGAGACAACACTGTTTATGCAGCATTTTACCAGGGAAGAGCAGGGCCTGAGGATGGATGTTGACCAGCTACCTATGGCAAACTCTGGCTGAGGAACTCACTTCTTTAGTGTAGTACTTCATCAAGCCTTCCCTTGCTGAGAGCAGAAATCGCCTCTTCTGGAAATGTTTGCCCTCCCGCCCGCGCTTCCAGAGGAATCCTTCACGGCTGCCTGCAGAGTGGACCAAGAGACATGTCAGGGAAGGGCAGGGCAACAGCAGGGCAGTGTCTAAATGGTTCCAAGTCTCTTTTCCAGATGAGAATGTTCACTTCATACGAAAAAAAAATCAGTGGAGAAAGAGAAGACTGTAAGGTCTGAAGACATCTTTGCGCTTGTCTGAGCGCCAGCTTCTCAGAATTAGACTCAGCACAAGACCTGCGCATCCAGCAGTTCAGAGGTGACAGACCCACCTTAACAATCTTGACAGCTGCAAACAGAACAGCATGCTGCTGGCTTTATGGCTAACACCTTCTGCTTGACAATCCTAACTTTTACCTGCAGAACAAGGATCTTGGCAGACTCGGGTGGCAACAAATTCCTCACGCTCATATTTAGCTCTAATCCATTGCTCTTTTAAAACCCTGAAAGAGGAAAACATGGATAAAGCTGATCAGCCTCTACTCTATATTCACCAAGCAGCCAAAGAGACCTGTAAAGGGAAGCAGCAGTTCAAGAGCTGTGAAGGTTTGCAGCAGTGAACACACCATCAACTTACAAGCAGTCATAGGACTGGGGGATGTAATAGTAGGGAGGGACTTTGGCCTCATATTTAGTTTTAGCACAGAGGTTCCCATGCTTCTTCATAAACTGAAACACAGAAAAAGTTACAATTAGGTGGACTGCTACTGCATCAATTCCATGTCACCAACATACAATGAAACCTGTGCCAGAGGGAGCAGTGCCCTTCCTGCTCAGTCTCAACACACATTTCTATATTCCCTCTGGCACTGCTGTTTGCACTTTTTAGGTGGCTGTACCTTATTCAGTATTTACAGTTCTGAACCAGGAGAGAAGGAACATGGTTCAGAAATCAAAATAAAATGAGAACTAATATCCTAGACAGTAACTGCAACTACATTATTAACACAATTCAATGTAAAGATGAGAGGCTGAACCAGTATTTTGTGTGGCTTTGTTCCTGTCCATAGTGGTTGACATTGGAATTATGAGGCAGAGAAGATTATGATAAAACGTGGAGAAAAGAAAGTGAATTACTGTTTTTAATTCTGTACCTCTATAAGGTCATTCTCCCAGAAGTCAAGCCGAAGGGATTTGACCCTGCTGATCTGAGGAAGATTTCGATGGATTCCAGAGCAATTCAAACAAATGAATATTCCAAGTTTGTAAGAAGCCCACTCTGGATCTAGACACAAACACAAGAATGAACTAAGACGGGGGGAAAGGCACAGCTACTGGCAAGGGCAAAAAAGGTGCATCTGATGCACAGCCCAGGCTCTGCATGTAATACATCAAACACCAACCCATTGTTTCTAGCTGTCACTTTGCTGTGTTCAGAGAACAGAACCTGCTTTCTCCAGTGACGACTGTTGCCCTTGCACTTGTAGGCTCTCTCACTATTTGTTTAAAAATTTATATGGCTGTGCAGGCAGCCAAGTGGTGCCAAAGCTCAGCCAATTATTAGTGTTGCATGAAAAGCTGCTGCTGCTGGATTAACAATGGAAGGATGTCGAGGGCAGTGAGCACCGCTGAGAGAACATCGGGCTACAGGCCACCTACAGTGAGACTCTGCCCATTGCCCATGAAAGCTGCTGCTCTTGCCTGCTGCAGCATCCCCAATGCTCAGAGACGTTCTGTATGTTCTGGCACGGCCAGTTCCTTGGACCATTTTCTTTGACCATGTTACCCCAAGGCTTCTCCCTTATCACGCCCAAGGGAAGTAACTTGTTGCTTTCTTCCAGCTGCTGTAGGCTACTGATTGCTCTCTCCGCTGCGGATGCCTCCCATCCCGCAGGGGCACAGGGTGCCAGCCTTTGAGCAGGCGTTCTGTTGCCTTTCTCCCGCTGCCCCAACGCAGAGACGTTCCCCCAGCGCCGAGAAACCACCGCACTCGCTCCCCTCCGGCCTCCTGTGCTGTCTACAAATAACTCTGGGGAAGCTGCTGGTGTGCTAAGGCTACTTCCTGTCCCACGCTGTCCTCTCCTCGCCCCGTGGGGCTCCCGCTACTGCTCCTGGCGCTGTCTAGCTGAGGAGAGCCCGATCGTGGCTGCCTGGAGCCCACCGAAACGGCCCTGCCGAGAGCGGACGGCGGGGCGCTGCCCGCCCGGGAAGCCACCTGCTGCCGCCTCCCGCCTCTGCGGTACCTGGAAGGGGACAGCGGGGCCCGCTCTCAGCGAGCGGCACACGGGGAGCTGGCTGGGGATGGACAGCCCAGGAAACCCGTCTGGCCCCTCACTCACCCTCACTTTCCCGTTAGAAAGCTGGCGGGCGGGCCCGGGGGCTTGAGGGGAGCGGGGACAGGGCCGCTGCCGGGCGGGGCCCCCTTACCTGGCTCCCCGCAGTCAGCGCAGCGCCCATTCCCGGTGCCGGCAGCTCTCTGCACCTCCAGCAGCAGCGTCTTGTTACGGTCGCGGTCCATCATCGCCGCTCGGCGCGAAGCTTTGCGGGAGCCTCGGTCCCAGGAGCGAAATGAGGAACTGGAGCGCGGCCCCTGCGCCGCGGGGCGCCTCGTCCCCCGTCCGCGCCCCGTTCCCCCTCCGCGTCCCGGCCTGGGCCGCCCCTCAGGCCGCCTCCTGGCGCGGCTGCCCCGGAGGGGTGGCCCCGGCCCCACTCCAAGCTCCGGGCGGGGCCAGCCCGGTGAGAACCCGCCAGTCGCTGTCCGCGATAGCGAGGTGAGCAGAGTCAGCAACGGGCGAGTAGCCCCGGGCCGCTGCCGTACAGCGATAGCAGCCTGTGTCGGTCTGCTCACAGCACCGAACCCGGCTGGGACAGACCTCCTCGCGCCAGGCAGGGCGTTCTACTCTGAGCAGGCATTAGAAGGGAGCTTGTTCAGTTTAAGAAAAAAAATAAAATCGAGGGAAAAAAATAAAAAAAAAATAATTAAACCTGAAATAGATTAAGTGGCCTTAAACTAATTTTCTTTACCAGTTTCAGGTTAGGCTTAATTTTGCATGGTTAACTTGCGTTACTCTAGTACAATGCAACATGCAACTCTTCAGTTAAGTTTATATTTAATCTTGCAAAAACACCCTGGAGTTACTTATTTCATAGATAAAATACTACACTAGAGATATCTTACCAGCTGCAAGTACTGACACATTTTTTCCATCTTTTTAGGTACTAAATGGCATTGTACCTGTTATTTACTTTTAAATATCATGAAGCCATAAAATAAACAGCAGCAGAATATCAGAGAAATGGAGTTGTTTAACCACCTACACAAAATCTTTTCAGCACTCACCTTTTAAGAACTGTTGCATACTAGAATGTAAACATGGCTTTCATTTTCCCCAGAGAGAATGTTCTTGCCAGCCATATACTGAAGCTCTTTTGCTAGCTGAATATTTGCACTGTTCTTAAAGATCCTGTAAAACAAAAAAAGATAATCTGTACAGCATTTGCAGGATGGATATTTATATTCACTACAAACACACCACCAAAATCACCCAGCACCGGTCTGTAGACGCAGGATTTTTCTGTGTCAGACTCAGATGCTGAGCTTCATGGGATTTTGCAAGGAACACACATGTCCTTCCCAGCCCTCAGCTGTCAAGGCAGAGCTTGCTCTGGTTCAGGGCTTTTACAGACTGAGATAATCTTGATCATAAAGGGATTCTTCCCTCCTCCTCCCCTGCAGTAGTACAAACAAAGCATAGGCTTGCACACACATGCCTGCGGCTTTAACTGCCTTTTTCTGTATTACTCACAGGATTGCAGAATAATGTCACCTTCACTGGCGTTCTAGAAAGCAATGTTGGAATGACAGGACAAGGCAAGAAAAGCTTGAAACTCAGATGAGATTCCAACCAGAACCTTTGCTGTTTTTTCTGTTTTTAAATTGCACAGATAATAACAGCTACTGCTTAAACAAGGTGTAGAGTCATTGTGAAACTCCTCATTGTGAAACTCTTCTTTTTACTTTTGGTTTCCCTGAATTCTTCTGTTGGGGTAGTTCACAGCGTGGGCTTTGTCTTTTCCAGGTGTCTTCAGTCATTCCCAAGGTGCCTGAGGCTGTTTTCCTCTGTTTTGAAAGACAAGGTAGTTTCTGCTCCTAAAAGCAGCTAATTTTTTCTTATCTTGCACTTTCACACCGTGGAAACAGCATAAGAGACAAAAGATGGGCAAGATAAAGCACTAAACTGGGCCCAAACTACTGCAGAAAGACATTCTGAATCAAAAGTAGGTGACTTCCGCAGTCCCGGAGTGGTCTTGTGAAGCATTTCCTTTTAAGCTAAGTTAATCAAAACCAGCCTCAGATCATTCTCTCCAGACCAGCCCGTAAGCTTTTCTTCTAGCACACAAAAGATGTTCTTACTTGATGCAAACATGTGCAGAGTTGCTAGTTTAGCTGAGTTGAAATGAATCATCACAAGCCGATTATCTTTCAAAATACCTTGAGCCGGTTTAATGTGGTAATTGCACACAAATAAATGTCTTACCAAGTGAAATATTTGAATTCTCCCTTCCATTTTGGACACCACAGCCTCGAGATTCTACAAAATGTTCTCAAGACAGTTGTTAGAACCAGAGTGTTGATTTCAAAGAAGGTTAACTCGTCCTCCATTTCTACTTTGTCTTCTAAATTACCCAATTGGTTCCTACATTAAGAGTAGTTTATGGGACCTGTTTCCAACTCCTATAGGTCACCACTGCAGTCTGTTTAGATCATGGGTTGGGCTGAAGATGCTGTTGCTACTGATCCCATATCACACCAGCTTCACAGTAGAAGTGCTGCCTGGAACAAAGTATCATGGGGCTGAGTGGAAGATAAGAGGCTTCCTGTTCCAGCTGTTGCTCTCAGTTTTCAGCTTTTCTCCTGGGGTGTGCCACTGCGTGTCACTTACAGTAACACTCTTTACCTCAACTCAGAGGATATTTTGGTGTTACTTTCATTCCTGGGTGGAAGCAGAGAGGGGGTCTTGTGAGGGCAGGCTGTGTTAAGCTAGGCCACTTTAGAAAACAGACACCCTCCTTCATTTGAAAATGTTTTATTTATTTTTACAAAAATGTACAGGAGATGCTTAAACCATTGCTAACCCAACTCACTGAGATTTTAAACAGCCACTTCATTTCATTCTTATGTGATAGTTCTGGGCTAAGGAAAGATTAAGCTACAAAGATTGTTATCTACAATGAAGAAGCTTAAAATAATTTACTGTTTTCATAAATATTTCTCATTCCTGAACATCTTTAAGACATGAAAAATGTAAGATGAGAGCAAAATGTACTAGAAAATGGCTTTCCATGTTATTACAGAGACATTGAGGTAAGTAGATTACAATGGCAGGGCACCAAGCTGCCTCAGTTGGAAGAGAAACAATCCAACTGCACCATAAAGGTGGAAAGAGATATGGTTGAAATAGTTCCAGTTAAAAACCCCTTTCAGGGACTGAAAACATTAAGATTTAAGAGTTTTACTTTACATTAGGAGCCTTACTTTTCATACAACTGAAATGTTCAGAAGTGTAGCAAAGTCTCACAAATGCATTGTATAAAAAGAGACTGAATCACAATCAGTCTGAGTCTGCTCAAATACAAAAGTATAAAAATAGGACACACTATACAAGACAAAAAGTAGTTAAGTATTAGCAAACCCAGAGCAATACAGGAATAATTGTTACTTACAAAATCCTGCCTAAGCTCTGAGACCCTCTTGAGCTATAGTAATCACTTCTCTACCTTGGCAGGGGCTTCATGGGCAGATCTGGCAGCTGTAAACAGTGAAATGGAATGAGTGTATAGAAATGTACGTAGGTGGAGGCACAGTGCTTTGCGAGGACTTTCTTTAAACCTTAGTGTGAGGAGTTGCTTCTACTCCTTGACATTTCACAGAACTTGTGACATCCTCTCCCTGCCCCCTCCCACCCCAAGTTGTTTAACGTTTAACTGCAAATTCAGAAGGAAGCTTATGTTAACAGAAAAAAAGTCCCCTTAGAAAAGAGCAGCTTTGCTGTGGAAGGTGTCATGGTTGGTTGTCACAAAAGGACTTCTGGCTATATGAGACAACTTACAGAGGAAGATAGCTAGAAGTAGTCCCTGGTGATTAGTTTGTGCATTTAATATTATAAATGCACTTCTTGGACCAGCACCAAACAAACCCACATTTCAGCTGTGGAGAGCAGTATCATGACAATAGATTATATACATTACTTTAAATACTTATAGAAATTTAATATACAAATGGCTCTGAATATACAATAAAATAACGTGGTTCAAAAAAATAACAAAATCACACTATGGTGAGAATCCCACCATGAGGCACAAGGTACTTCTGGTGTTAGCAGTATTAAGGGAAGTCTGAAGACAGACCATTTAGCATTGGTCTGGGTATTTCCAGATGAATTCCTTCAAGATAATGCAAGAATCTATAAAAAGAAAAGTAAAAGTGTGAGAGGACAAAATTATTTCAAATACAAGGCCACACTTTCATTATTAGGAGAGGAAAACATTCACTTTTCTTGTCTAGAACTGCCAACATGTTTTATTACAGTTCTTAAGGACCTTGTATATTGAAGTGTAGCAAGAGTTAGGAGAAGCAAACCTCACCTTCTTTTCGTCTTCCCTTGCTCTTTAAGGCTCTCAGACCTACAGATACTGCGAAGAGCAGGCAGGTATTCCAGGATGCTGGCTTGCTTATTACCCAGGTTGACAGGACTTCTGGAAAACACAGTTCTGATGACTGCCAGCCTCTTCTGTGCCTTTTTGTGAATACTGCAATGAAAAATGGAACTTTATTGTTTTTTGTTCAAGAACATGCAGTCTCTGTTCTGTCCCTTTAGGATCAAATTCAATGGTTTTAAACTCCATTAAACATACTGATGGCCAAAACTGTCCCAAATGAACTAGATACCTGCAGCTTCTGATGATCTGCTGCTTACACAGCACCACAAAGCTGTGCTCAGAGAGAAGCATGAAGGACAGCAATTTGTTTGCCCAACGCTTTTAACTAGGAAATTTACTCTGGGGCAGGTCTTCACCAGCTCGTGATGTATGGACTATCAGACAACATAACCAGAAGCATCTGTGGCCTTCAAAGATAAAAAACATGATGTGACTGGCATTTGTCAGAATCTGAATAACAGATCCAACCTACCACTCGTGATATATTGACCTAACTTGGTTGCACGTTCAATGGTGGGATCCACTTGGACACTGCTCCTCTGGGTACTGACCACATTACCAGTCTGAGCTATTTCCCTCCTCAGACACTCAAGCAGGCTTTAGCCAGTATTACACCCATTTCAGGTATGATGATTTATGTTAAAAAGCAGTCTTTCATACCCACACTCACTAGCAGCAAAATATCCTTTCACCTTTTACAGTATATTAAAGGTTAGTCCTCATTACCATAAAGGTACTACAAAACACTGGCAGCAACTTTGCTCTGCATTTTGTTAGGTCTCCATCAACCACCACCTCTGCATTTAACACAGGCTCAGCATGAAATAGATGATCTCTGAGGTGCCTTCCAACCTAAGCTAGTCTATGATTCCATGTGCCTGTCTAGTGCTTTCAGAACTCATTTCAGGGTGTCTGTTTATCTTGGTAAAGCCATTCCTTTAATTTTTTCCTGGTTTTTTTTTTGGAGGAAGTGACAGCATTTGTTAATTTTTAAAGTAACTAGAGTAGATAGACGCTACCACTCGTAACCAGCAGTAGAGTCAGTACACTCAAAACAAGAAAACTCTTTTTTTGCAGAGACTGCCAAGCAGTATACAACACCTTCCAGCATTTTGGAGGCACACTGATGAGACTCACATTGGCATAAGTGTGTACACATAGCATCTGAAATTCTCCTACGCTCTCTGAAATGCATTTCTTGATAAGTAACTGCATTCTATTCTGGAAGCATTAGCCAAGTCTTACCTTAGATCAGCTGACTGACTGAAGGATACACAATTTCTTGTGTGTGAAACATGCAAAGCAGGTGTCTCCAGTTGATCACTTTTGGGTGTTTTGCTGGTACTTAAAGAGGACTCCAAGTGTTGTGAAATATTAACAGAACATTTGTTAAAACTGAGTGCTTCAATAGCTGCCTGTATTTCACTGCAGCTCTGGGAACTCCACCAATCAGTATTTTCTATACTGAATTCATCACAAAGACCATTTTTGATTTTGCCATTAGTCCAACTAAATCCGTCATCTCTGGAAAACTCCAGTGGTACCTTGGTATTGGTGTTGACACAGCAGTCCAAGAAAGACATGTTGTCCACGAATTCTGTCAGTGAATTCAGACACTGGAAATCAAGAGCAGACTTTTGCTTGCTTGCCAAAGTTTCAGTCTTAATGTCTTTTTCCTCTTTATTCATCAATTCTATTTTTTCTGTACTCAGTTCAGCACATGATGTAGGAATATCTGATGGCAAAGTCAGGAACTCAGCTGAATAGTTTAGTCCAGCATGAAACAAATCACTATCATCTAATGTATGAAGTCTTTTCTGGTTCTTAGTCTTTTTAGATTTTTTCCCAAGGCTACTTTTTCCAGAGCAACAACTATTAATAGGTCTGGATTTTGAAGAAACCACAGCAGTCTTTTCAGGTATAAAGCTGGAAACTTCAGACTGGTTTGAAAGAACTTGCACTGGTAAGGGAAGTAGCAGTTCAAGATTGTTGTATGTAAAATCCACTTTCTTCAGCTGGAATTCTGTAAGAAGGTGCATCAGTTTATTCCTTTTCTCCCCAGTAGTTATTTTGTGCTGTAAAATAATTGCAAAAAAAAAAAAAAAGTATGAATACATTAAGATATTTTAAATAATTTTTTAAATGTTGTTGCAAAAAAACCTCACACTCCTGGCTTTGTGTCCATCGGGCAATGGACAGTTTTGCTTGCAGGAGTCTGCCCTGGTTAGGGTTATGTTTAATACCAACATAATCCCCTAATTTCTACAACAGACCTTTCTCATGGAGATGCAGTGTCTAAGAAAATGGTTCTCATAGTGACAATTACATGAGGTACCTTGGCAGCCATACCAAGTATTAGCTAGTCCACTACAAAAATACCTTAAGAAATGTAAACAAATCTTCTGAAGGCAACAGGATATTCTTAAGGCCAAGTAACGTCTCCACACAGCCTGTATCACATTGTGGAGACTCCTGAAGACGTGCACCAGCTTGAGAGAGATCACTCTTGGCATCAGTAGTCTTTTCAGAAGGAGTTACGTGCTCTGCTTTATCTGTCTCCTCTTCTCCTGCACAAAGAACATGTTTTACTCAGAGAAGTAACTGCACAAAGTTGTTTTTTCCCCTCCTGGCCTCAACTTTTCTAAAGGATACTGTAGCCATCACCTCTTGCTGCAGGTTTGGGTGCTGCCTGCTCACACACCATCTTCCCCCCACGCCCATTGGGGACACTCCTTCCCTATCTTTTGGGATCAAGTCCCTTCACTTCCTGCCTGCTTTGTCCATTTTTTCCTCCCTTTTCAGTTCTTCTAAGTGAATTATCTACAACTCAGCTAAATAAAGAGCTGCAGACTCCCAGTTGAAGTGAAGCTACTGCTGTCTCCCTGTTCTACCCAGTTTTGATACTCAGAAGAGGAAATCAAGATGATTAAAGTACCACAATGAGAGGTAAACAAACAGGTGCAATAATAAAATCAAACTTTCAGCTCTTTATGCACACATATAAGTAGCAAAAAAACCTCAAACCCAAATAACCCCAGAATTCCTACCCAAATGTTTAGGAGTCTTACAGAAAGCTACTGTCTCTTCCTACAAGATCATCCTACAACAATGATCTGAAGTAATCAAATTCATATTAAGATGGAGCTTTTCTTTTTAATTAAATTGACCTACCATGATGTGCCAAGCATTTATCTTTCAAATATCCACCTCCACTTCTAATCCAAAATTGCAAGAAGAGAACACTTTGTCTGATATCACAGTTATTTGTAGCTAGGAGAGCAGCCAAGTCTTTCACATCTGTTCGCAGGTTCTCAGCCAGACACAGCACCTGCAGATAGCTGGCAGCATTCATCTAAACGAAGTTAGACACAGAAAACTGAAACAACTCTTTCCACTCAGGCTCAATGGCATACAGAAGTGATTCTACTAATGCTTGCAATACATTTTTCCTTTTCATATAGAAGATTAATTTATTAAAATTAGTTATATTAAAATTTCTGCAGAAACACAGAATTTAAACAGTCCAAATGGGAGAGTTAAGCCCTGTTCCAGGGCTTGACAATCTGTTTGGGGAAAAAAATTGTTCCCAATGTCCAACCTCAGTCTCCCTTGGCACAACTTGAGGCTGTTTCCACTCATCCTTTGGCTCGGAGAGAACAATCCTTTCCTTGCTTTGACTACTACATCCTGGAAACTAAATTAAGTGATATTCTAATTGTAATTATGTCAAATATTAAATGGTGAAGAAAATAACTCTTCCAAGCTAGCAATAAAAGTTCTGCCTGTAAAGATAAACACATCTTACACATCCTTGCATAAACCTCCCCAAAAAGCCTTCTGCTAAAGAGATCTGGTACATCAAACAATATAAACCCTACACCAATACCTCAGTGTCAGACTTGAATAAGCTGACAACTGCTTGCTTAGGGCATGTCTGGATTTGCAACACAGACTTACCAAGGAAGGGGTTTTAAAGTTGATTTCTTCAAAACAGCCATCAAACATTAAGCTGAATGTTGGATCTAGATAAGGAGATAATCAGTGAACTGTCATGACATTATGTTCAAAGCTAATTATATTCTTCACCCATCAGAGCATCCAGTATCTTGATTCAAATATTGAAAGACTTGCTTTATATTCTCATTTAAATTTGACCTCTAGGAGCAATCATTGAAATTTAAACCATTACACTGGAAGAGGTTCTTCTGCCTGTAAAGCCTAACTGGTGCCACAACTTCTACTCACCACTGGTTGTAAGAATTACAGGTCTCTTTGCAGTTGCCATAAATGTCTTTATTGCACTTAGAAATCCTGCATCTTCATCAAATATGATATCCACCTGCAGAGAAAAAGCAAGAGCAGAGGATGAGATCATTAAACACTGAATTAATTCCTAGGAAGCTGATAATTGTCATACTTGAAGTGTCAAGGAGGAAGGGAAAGTGAAGTGAAATTCTTTAAACACAATACGAGGACACATCACAGCATCAACACGTCACATGAATTTTACCTCTTCAAACAGAATGAGAGATGTTGCACTTTTTCTATTTGGTTCTCCTCCTTCTACTTCTTTGTTTATTGACTTAATTTGATCATTTTTCTTTTCTTCACATGAATTTTGAGTATTTCCTACAGACAGGCAAAGAATTGAGCAAGAAATAAAGGAAGACTGACACCACTTAATTCAGCAGTCATTTTGTTATCTGTAGACCACCCAGCATAAAGACAATTCCACACCAAGCTGAAACAGGCACTGAGCTGTGTTTTTGTAGAGACAGTTTTCAATTTATCTTCTCTTACCTAAATGCTCTGGGAAAAAAAAAAAAAAAAACAAAAAACAACAAAACTTCTAACTAAACTAAAAGCTAACCCTGAACAACTAAGAAAAGCCAATGGAATTTCAGATTGTCTACACCATGTAGTAATGGAGGAATAACTATTTCCTATGTAGTTAAGTGTACCTGAGATGCACTCAGTATCTCTGAGTGTAGTGAGTGTGCTCTACTCTTTGTCTGTGTAGATGTGTAGACACTGTGGCTTTTCCAGCTCCAGAAGTAACTAATAACCAAAGAACAATCCCTACCTTTGTTCTTCTCTGTTCCATCATTATCTTTCCGTTTGGAAGAAATTTTGAAGTAGTTTGCAAGTGTTTTGGGGGCCAAGCTGCGTTTTACTCCTGCTCCTTTAGGTGACTGTGGAGGTTTTCTTGGTGAGACAACTTTCTTTGGAGAATATATTTTTTCTGTAAGATACATTTTACATTAAACTTGAGCTGAAAATGCAACCAAACTGGCATGTCTCAGGCTAATTCTGAGCAAATACCAGTTCTTTATCTACAGCAAACCATGATGACTTTATTTGATGAGAATACATTTTTCAGTTATGCTTATTTCATTTTTTTCTTGTTATAAGGAATGCTTCCTGCTCAACTTTCTATTCGAGTGCTCTAGCACTTATCCTACCACTATAGAAATAACTTCAGATAGTCATTCGTCAGTCATTTTGAAAAAGTCACTATTTGGTGTGTAGTTGTGTTAAGCAGCTGAACGTTTCTTATTATTACAGCCATTTCTTACTATTCAGCTTATTATTAAGCTGAAATTTGCTATTTTTAAAAAACAATTTGTATACAAATTGTTTCAGGAACTCAGTTCTTAAACACCACTACTACCATAACCAAACAGCCAATTCCCTTCTCCCCCAAAAAACTGCCACCAAACCAGAAAAATATCAACAACCAAACAAAAAAACCCCAATAGATACAACTGTGAAACTCACTGGGTGACTTGGCAGTGCTGTAGCTGTTGAAGAAGCAAGGTTTATGTGCATTAACACCTTTTTTGTCCACTTGATGAGACTGGGTAGCTTCTTTCAGTTGGGATAGTATTTGTCTGCCACTGCGCTGGCAAGAGGCATTGACTTCGAATATCTGCAACGGCATTACAAAAACTTAAACACCTTCTATCACAAATGTGTTCAGCTCACTAGTTACAAGTAAAAGCGCTGAGGCTTCACAAACCTTAAACCCCAGCTCCTGGGCACAAGCATACACTGCAGCAGTTTTCCCCACTCCTGGTGGGCCAGTTATCAGAACAGTATTGCAGAGGTCAGTCTCTTCCTCAAGATCAGATTTACTATCTTTAAAGTCAAGGCTGTCCAGAAAATCTGTGGAATTGTTTAAAAGAACAGGAAGGATTGTTCAAGCAATTATCACTTTTGCACTATCTTTAACAGAGAATTGACAACGCTAGCTTCTATCAGCACCTTGATGCTCTTTGTCCTCCTTTTCCCCTTTCTGATTCCTTTTTTCTTCCCAGTCAGCTCTTTTTTTCCATTCTTTTAACCAACTATAAAACAAAGGAACAGAACAAAAATTTAAAATCACTACAGAATGAAATTAACCAAATTCGGGTGCAACAGAACATAAAAGTAGGGAACACCAACCACTTATTATTCCTCTCAGAAACTCATGAAGTGCTTTATAGTATCACAGAAAGGTTTAGGTTGGAAGGGACCTCAAAGATCACCTAGTTCAAACTTCCCACCATAGGCAGGGACACCTCCCACTAGAATAGGTCACTAAAATAATATATATTAATTGCTCTGGGTTTGACTCTTTTTTACAAAGGATTCTTTATTCACTCCCCATTCTATTAGTTGGTTGCATATACATAAACTAATAATTCAGCAAACTCTACACTTTGTTTGTAAATAAATCTTTAAATTTTGCCTAAGAGCCACAATAATTAAAATCTACACAGAAAAATTAACTGAAAGCACAATACATGATATGGATTTGAGTCCTAAACTCAAAAGCAGATGCAGTGCATCCAGCTGAGGACCAGGCTTGTAGGGAAGTACACACAAGTAATGGCAAGTTCCTGTGTCGCATTCACAGTCTGCAATCTTAACTAACCTGGTACAATGAGTAAAAACCAGTTTAAAAGGCAGAAATTATTTTAGCATTCCATGCTATCCCCTAGCCTTGCATAGCATTTCATGGGTGCTTTGTACCACACCACACAAGCTACTTGGGTTTGCTGTAAAAGAACCATGCCCAAAGGTCACTCACACCAACTGGTAACTTCTGCAGCATTCTGGCAACAAACCAAAACAAAAGCCACGAACACACTCTCTGTAAGTGTTATTCAAACATAGTGTGAAATAATTGACCTCAGTCTAAGCATAATCAAATAATATGATGGTTTGAGTTATTTTAAGAAGGGATCCACGCTCCCAGTTCTGACCTGTGCAGTCTTTCAATTGCTTTCTTGTTCCCTACAAGTTCACTGGACTCTTGAGGTTGGTATTTTTCTGTCCAGAGCACATCTTCCTTTTCAACATCTAGAGACAAAATATTATCAATTTTTAAATAGTTCTTCATACAAAAGAGCTGATGAAGTCTACCAGAACATTAAGAAAAGTAATAATTTCTGCATCACAGTAGAAGTTGACATGCATCACAGATACAGTTTCATTCTCTTTGCACTGTGGGAATGCAGTTACCTGAAAGTTCATTTGGCTCTGATAAATACTGAGTCTCTTCTATTTTAACAGCTGCTTTCTGGGTCTTGTTTCTTTCCAGGTGTGTTGCTTGTCCTGTGTCTGTTTGTTTTCCTCCAGATACAGTTGAAACAAAGTTCCTGGAAGCTCTAGATTTTATTTCAGCCTCTGCACCTTCAGTTTGTTTCCTTCTTTTTGATTTGTGGTCTTCTGTTTCTTTCCTTTTCCTCTTAGTTTCCTTCCAGTTATCAGAATGTTTCTGATTTACCTCAGGATTTGCAGTGCCTTCTTTGCTTTCTAAATTAAAAAAAAAAAAAAAAAAATTCTTTTAACATTTCAAACTATGTCCATTACAACTGTGTTTGTTTAACCCACATTTAAATAATTTAGTACAAATGCTTTGAAATGTGAGGACTGATTTATTTCTAAGAATAGCATTCTTTCACCATTCCTTCCAATACCTGAAGAGATCCTATAGGAAGGCTGGAGAGGAACTCTTTAATAGTAGGACAAGGGGGAACGTTTAAGATGAACAGGCTTAGACTGATCTTACAAAGAAGGTGGTGAGATTCTGGAACAGACTTCCTAGGGAGGCTGTGGCTGCCTCCTCCCTGCAAGTGTTCAAGGCCAGGCTGGATGAGGCCTTAAGCAGCTGAGTCTAGTTGAGACGTGTCCCTGCCCATGGTGGGAAGATTAGAGCAGATGATCTTTGAGGCCCCTTCTAACCTAAGCCATTCTAGGATTCTGTGCTTCATTGAAACTAAAAATTCCAATCTGCCTTTTTGTGGCAGAGGGAATGTGAGGGAGCATTTCTTTTTCCCTACACAGATTACTAACCTTGTATACTGGTTTCCAAGCCCAGCCGTTCTGTTTGCCTTTTCAGGAATTTGTAAAAGTATTTTCTCACAGGAAATTGAGAATTAGAAAACATGATCTCATCCAGTAAATCTTTCCTGAATGTATCGGGAAAAACTGGTCGGCGGCCAGAAAGCTGTAAAAACACAAACACACAAAACTACTACTTGCAATTATCACACAGAATGACACTGAGTTTTGTACAACTTACATTGGTAAGCTCAGGAATTAGGAGAAAGCCTCGAGAATTGTTTCATGTTACAATGCAGAATGGGTAAATTTCACAAAAGGGAAACAAATAATCCAAGACTGACACATATCCAAACTACAGGGTTAATTTTTAGAAAAGAAATCCTAACAAGAAACAAAAATTCAATTTTCTTTTTGTTTCTTATGACAACACCCCACTTTAAGGTACTGACCACTGGCAGAGAACGGTTTCCAGGTAGTTTTGAATTCACAGTGGAAAATTCACCAAGTGAGAGAGAGATTTTTGTGACATTAGTGACTTCAGTGTTCAGTTTCCTTAGGTTAGTTAATAGAGGACACAATGGCAATTTCAGTTTCCACATTGGGTAACCTTCAAACAGAAACAAGAGGAAACTTTGTTAACAGACAAAAACATCCCAAAGGAAGAAGAGTAAATACTCTTAATTACAGCTTTAGCATGTCAAAGCCAAGCTTATTTAACTTGCACTGCATCAACATTTTCTTCTTTATTAATTCCACTTCCCACAAGCAGAACAAATTTACACATTTTTGCATACAACATTTCTCCAGTAAGTTCCTCCTGGCTCTCCTCAATCTAAGCAACAACTTGTGCACTCACCAGGTTTCTGTAGGGCAGGTGCTTAGATTTTGTCTCTTTTGGTTGGTTTGCAAAGGTAAACTCTTAAGTGCTATTTTACCTTCTGCTTTTCTGTAATGCCCTTAAAGAACACTGTAGCACACTCCTGCACTTCATAGAAAGAAATGGGCTGTGCTTTTGCCTTTTGAGCCTTTGGCAGAAGGAAATGGTTTGTGCCACAATCAGTCCAACGTGATCTTTATTTTCCAAACTGGAACTTGAAACATTAACGTTTTTGGACTAAATATTAAGATCTTTGCATCCCTATAGGTAAATGTACACAACACTTCAACAGCAAATTCATTTGTGAACTGTGTGGGAACTCCCAGCTATTCCAGTCATAAGTTCTGCTGTTCATGTTTCTTTTCTGGACAGATTTACTAGGAATTATGCTACACATTTACACGATGGCTGAATAAAAGCTTACAGTCATCCTTCTGCTGTACATGGACAACAGTCCTGAAGCAGGAGCTTGCAAGAGAGTAAGCTTCCATCGCCGCTGCTTTCTTTGCAATCTGTCTCTTCAAGGACTCTGGCAATCCACTCATCAAGAATTCACGTTTTGCTCTGAACTGGTCATCATCTTGAGAGTTTTCAGACGCATCTTGGCTTTAGTGAAAACAGAAAGGGAAAAAGGTAATGAGAGCTATCAGCTAGGTGAGGCTTACATCAGAATATAATCATACTAACCTCTGCACGTGAGATGAAGTCTGGGAAAGCTGCTAAAATTAACTCTAGTTTAGTGAATTTACATTCAAATTTTGTTAGAGATTTGCACTTTAAAAATGCTCCTCTTTAGTCTCCTATGCTCACATACAATTTAAGATTTGTTTCTCACTGCTTATTGAGTGCACTTTCAACCATCTAAAACAGCTCAATGGTGCTTGAGGAAAACAACTCTCAAAAAAAAAATCCAAAATTCTGCAAGCAGAGTAACATATTGGTCAGTGTAAAATCTAAAACACTTATTGGAATGGGATACAAATGGTCATGTTAAGTGCATTTAAATTTGTAAAATGAAAGGACATCAAAGGAACCTTGACATATATCTGAATTAGTCAGTAAATACAGTCTTGAAAACTGACCTGCTCTCATCAAAGATCACAATGGGTTCACTTGCAGAGGTTTGAGCATTTCTGCCTGGGAAGGCAGGTGAGCATCCCAGTTTTGCTTTAAAAGGAAAACAAAAATTATGATTAGCACTGGTAGAGGATTCTAACCCTGCTTCTCTACTACTATATTAATAACATTAGTGAGTCTCCTTTCCTAAGGCCACACTGTGTATTAGAACAAAATTCTACTTTCTAGTTATTTCATCAGTGTAGGTGTTATTTTCTGTAATATTAAAACCCCCTTAAGTTAGGAGGCAACAAAATGTGGTATATTATTGGCAGTTCTTCAAAGGGTTTTCCCTGAAAGAAGAAAAATCAAAGCAGTATTACCTTGTGCCATAAAATAAAAGGCCTACATTAGAATCTCATATATCAGAGAATGAATGTGCTGCAAAGGCAACTCTGTAAAACTGAAGTTATAACACGTTCAGTAAAACCCAGTTACCTTTTGACCTCTTCACAACCTTCAGGTTTCTAGACTTTTTCCCCAGAACATCATTTAAGCTCCTAAGATTCTTCTGCTTCTCATTCTGCACTGTTGGAGAATCATGGCTTGAATCTAAAATTATTACTGAGTTCTGGAAAGCAAGCAAATAAAATGAGAGAGGGAAGACTGGCTTCTCTCCTTTACCAACAAAACAATTTAGTGATTCATGCTGAGAAAACTGAGAAACTGTCAGAGACCTTTGAAGTTAGCAAACAGATTTTGGAGATTATCCATTACTTTACTATTTACACAGAATAACGATATAGAGAAAGGTCTCCAAAATATCAACGAAGGCCAGAATTACTCTCAATTTCAGTATATAAGAACCTAGAGATTTAAAAGAGACCCCTTGGTGTCCACAAGGAAATGGTTACTTCTTAAGAATGTCTGCCTGTGCATATTATGGATCTGCTTGTGGATGAGCCTTCCAAGTCTGTGCATGGCAGTTAGGTCACTATTTGACATTTACTGTACCACTGCATCAATATCTACCTATCTCATCCTTTAAAAGAAGCATCTGCAAGATAAGGGAGAGTCTGTGTGCTTAACTACCAAATTTTTTTTTTTTTTTAAGATTTAAGGACAGGCTTACTTCATTTTCTTGTGATTTTTTCTTTTCAGCAAGGGCTTGCTGCCGAGATGAGCGTCGCACAGGAGTGGGTGAGTCTTCACTAGCCCTTGATCTGTTGTGCCTTAGAGCCTTTGCTTTCTCAACCAGCTGCTTGGCCTTAGATAGATTTGTAGCAGTGGAGGCTATCTGTTCATGTGCAAAAGAACCAGAATATCTAATAATTACTACCAATATATTTGCCATTTTGTATTTAATTTATCACATTTATCTAAGCAGCTCATTTTAGCTTAGAGGAGCCTGAGGGGTGACCTCACTCCTGGTGATAAAGATGTGCAGGGCAGTGCCAGGTGGATGCAGGCAAGCTTTGTTCAGGTGTCCCATGACAGGACAAGGGGCAGCAGGTGCAAGCTGGAGCAAAGGAGGTTCCAGGGGAAGAGAGGGGAAAACTTTTTCATTGTGAGGGTGACAGAGCCCTGGAGCAGGCTGCCCAGAGAAGTTGTGGAGTCTCCTTGTCTGGAGACATTCCAAACCATCCTGCATGCATTCCAGTGTGATCCTGCTCTGATAGGGGGTGTTGGGCTCTATGATTTTACAATCCTATTCTGTGATTCTTTCTGTAAGGCCTCAGAACCACCATTCTGTACTAGACTTTCCCGTAACAATGAGTGTTAACACCATTACATGCACATAGGAAATGACAAAACACTGAAACACAAAATGTTAAATAACTTACCTTTGTGCTTCTGATGTTAAACTCTTCATTTGGCAATGCTTCAGCTTTGCTGGATTTTGTGCTTGCATTGATACGTGTAAACCTCATCCTAATTAGGGAATGAAAAAGTATTACTACTTAGAGGGCAATGATTCTCTCAATTTAATTTTCTAAATATACAGTGCTGCAAACAGAAGCAACCCTCCAGCTGGTGGTTGTTGGGGGCTTTTTGTTGTTTAGGGGGTTTGTTGTTTGCTTTTTTAAAATTACATTTAAAAGGCCAGCTTTGGTTCTTCTGTGCTGATATCTACCCCGTCAGTACCTGTACAGCTTCACTATGCGTTTCAAGCAGTTTACTGCTGTCACTCACTCACACTGTACTGCCAGGCAAAGTGCAGAAAAATGGAATAGATTCTGAAACGTTTACCTGATGGGGCTGCTTCCATCAAAAGGCACAGCAATCACCTCAGCTTTATACATGTTGCTTTTCAAGGATCGCTTGTTGGCTTTTGGTGTAGAAGCCTGTAGAGGACAGTCACTGAACTCAGCTTCAGAGGAAGGATTTCTAATCTTGGGCTTTTTAGGTGTAATGTTTGTGGATGTTTTTGTTTTCTTCTGCCTTAAACTCCTCCTTCTCTCATTCTCTTTTGGACTTGATGCAATTCTTAGGTCTAAGGTGTTTTTCTTAGGAAGGACATTGGCTCCTGAATCCAAATCTTCATTATCATTACAAGTATTTGAGGCATTCATTTTCTTAGTTCCTGAAGCCTTACTTCTTCTGTTTCCTTTTTTCTGAAACTTTTTTGGTCTTTTGGATTTAATTCTGCTGTTTTCAGGACTAGGATGTGCACGTCTGTCCACAGAACCTTCTGATACACCACTTTCTAATCCTTTATTTGAAGTAATGTCATCGTCACGTCCTTCTTTTTCTTTTGAAACCTTTCCAGTGACTTGTTTTTGTTTTCCAGGTGCCTTTTTGCCTCCACTTTTTATTACATCTGATGTTGGTTGTCTAAATGCCTTCATGAATTGATGCCTTTCTTCCAGAGAACATTTTGGCTTCAGAGAATCTGACCCTGCAGTCTCTAGCACAGCTAATTCCAACTCTTCTTCTTCAATAACTACATTAGATCTTCTTTTCTGAGTAACCTGTTCCAGTTGCTCACTGTCCAGGAGGGGTGAGCTATGTTCTTTTACCTTGACACATCCCTTCTGCTTCAAAAAAATGGAAGCCATTTTCCTAGAGCCTTTTTGCTCCTTAGGTAACGAAGCTAATCTGAGAGGAATGGAATGAACTTGTGCAAGGACAGTTACTGTTCTAAGAGGTAGCTGTTGAGACTCCTCACATTTTCCTGAGTCAGTAATATCACTTTTGTCTGCTACATGTGCTGGAGCAGGAGTGTCCATTCTCAGCTTTGTGTCTTCTTCAATGTGATCTATGCTATTTTCTCCCTGACTCTTCAAGAAGTCCTCAAATGACACTGTTATTATACTACTCTTTATCTCTGAGGTCTTATCACTGGTATGAGTTTCAGCACTGGGCTCGTTAATGGCAGTGACACACTCAGCTGTGGAAGGAGACACGATAATTTTCCCATCTTCACTTTGCTTTTTGCACTTTTCATTCATCTGGTTTTCAGATGAAAAGCTTTCAGACAAATCCATATCTATGCTTTGTTTCCTTTTCCTTGATTTTCTTACCCTATTTCTTGCTCCATTTACTCCAGATCCAATATTCTTTGCCCTCTTCCTGCAGGTAGTTTTCTCTCGTTGCACACTATATTCTGCTAACTCTCTTGTACTTTTTTGGTCAGCTAAAATACAAACATCAGTAAAATCACTACTTTCTTGTTTCAGTTCTGTTGTTTCTCTGCTGTTATCACTACTAATTTCTATTTCATGTTCAGATTCTTTCATCTCTCTTAGCTTCTTCTTTAAATTTACTCTTTTTCCTTTCCTTGTGCGGTTCACAGGTGGTTCAAAAGGTGATGTCCACTCTTTGTCTTCAGCATCCAAGGGTGTCTTATTTTCTCCAGTTACATCTAGGAATGGTACTTTCTCAGGCAGGGATGTCTTTTTGAAATAATCCAATATGTTGTTGGGTTTTGGTGGTGACAAGACTTTATCCACTGCTTTTGTTAATGGTGAGAAATATCTTGTGATTGTTTTCACAGAAGCATCTTCCTCTCGCCGTTTCTTGCATGGCTATCAAAAAAATTTAACATTAAGCCTGGGTTTTTACAAAGTCAGCATGACTCAGTCTGATAAAATAAAGCAGTATAGCATCTGCAGTATGTATTAGTGACACCAGTACTTTTCCAGAGGATAAAACCCCCTCGTGTCAGTTAAGGCTGTGTGCACACAAGCTCTATTTCCATGTTTTCAAACGCTGTCGAAGCTTGAAATAAAAATTCCACAATTTCAAGAAAAATAACAATCCCATGTAGATGAGACCATCACAACTGAAAGTGACCATGAGGGCTTCACAACAGCTGTGCTGGGATTTCCTAATAGTAGCGCTCAGGAAGTGTACTTCAACTTATCTGACCTATCCAGGAATTGCCTTGAGATGCTCATTCTATACAGCATTCAGTAAACAATTCCAACATCACTGAAAGATGTGTAATCCTTCTATAGGGCAAACATCTAAAATATCTTAGGAAGAAACTCTATCTTTTAGACTACTTCAGGAAAAAAAAACCCAACATAATTCCTATCCTAGTGCCAAATCATAAAATAGCTGTCTTTCAAAGGAAAGCTGCTCAAAAACCTTTACAGCTCTCCCAGTTCACTTAAACCTGTGCTCTTCTGACACCCCACCTCCTGAAACTCAAACCACTCGTTCCCAAGGCTACCGGGGACTCTGCTCAGGTGCCCCAAGAAGGCATCTGATGACAGCGCTCCCGGGCTCCGACCGTCAGGCTGCAAGGACGGCGCGGGGCGGGCAGCGCTTCGCGTCTCCTCCCGCTACTCCAGACGCACCCTGTCAGGCGCGAACGACAAAGGCTCGCCCTCCGCCCACCTCCCCAGGCCCGTCTCCGCTCCCACAGCTCTAGCCCTCAACCCCACCGCCGCCTCGGCGCCCCTACCTGAGCGTCACCGTCTTTCTCGGGGAGCGAGGCGGCCGCCGCGGCCACGGCGACCCTGCCCACCATGCCCCGGGCGCTGTCGGGGAGCAGAGCCCTGAGGCGCGGGGCAGACGAGCGCTATGCCATGGAGAGGCCCTGCCGCAGCCCGCCCGATGGCCGCCGCCTGACAGGGCGCGAGCGGTACGGCAGAAAAGCGCGCGCGGGACGCAATTCGGACCTCCGCGCGGAAGGGGGCGGTGCTTCGGCGCCCCACGTGACCAGCCCTGTCTGCCAACGGCCGCGCGCTCTCCGCTCCCACGTGACGCAGCCGCCCCGCCCCTTTCCCCGCGCCGAGGTCATGTGCCAGCGCGGCCACGCCCCCGCGCTCCGCCGTCGGTCGCGGGAAGGGGCGGGGTGCACAGGAGGCGGGAGGGGACAAACTTCATGGGACCCCTGCCCGCGACTCACGGCCACTGCTCCCACCTCGCACCCCTGCCCCCACCGCACCCTGTTCCGGGGCCGGCCCCCACCCATCCCGCCGCCGACTCCCCGCCGCGCTTCCCGCTCCGCCCCTCGGGGCACGGCGCCCGGATGTGCGGCCCTTCCGGGGGCGAGGCCTGCCCGCTGTCCTCGTCGCCCCGCCCCGCCGGGTGCCTCGCCGCCGTGGCTGCCCATGGAGGCCGAGGTGGAGGCCGAGGTGCGGCTCCTCTTGCAGGAAGCTCAGGAGAGCATTGAGGCGGCGCGGAGCTACCGGCGGGAACTTGAGCAACGGCTGCGGGGGCTGCACCAGGCACGAGAGCAGGTGGGAAACGGGGCCGGACTGCCTGGCTGAGTGCTGGAGGCGGTGGGGCTGTCCGGATGTTCTCATCGCCGAGCCCGGGGCGGGACGGGCGGCCTGGAGGAGATTTGTTCGCACCTCCCGTCCTGCGGTGGCCTGGGGCGGGACTCCTACGGAGCAAGGCTTTTTACCCCGGCAGCTGGGGTGGCGGGGCAGCCCAGCCCCGGGGGGCTGGCGGTCATCCCGGAGCAGTGCCCAGACCATGTTCTCCTGTATCACCCTTCCGCGGGGTGTGTTGAGCAGGGAAGGAGGGTGAGAGTGTCCCGCCGGACCTCCTGGAGAGGGTGGTAGCCGTGGTGATGCTCTGCGAGCTTCAGCCCGCGTATTGCCTCTGGGCGCTGCAGGTGAAGAGGGACTTGGAAATGCGGGGATGTAGTAAAGGAAGGAAGGAGTATGAGCTGAAGGCTGTTAATCGTCTGGGCCGGATTTTCTGAGATGGTTTCCTAGGCAAGAATAAAGATTTCTGAAAGAAATGCATTTTCTATAGCAGTTGGGATTCTAAGCCTTCCTTTATAGGCAGTGTCATACCTGCTACCTTGCTCTCACATCTAGAAGACACCTGCCTAGGCGAGTCAGGCTCCAGTTTGGTTGCTGTCCTAAGGGCTGCCCCCATGCCCCAAACTCCATGGGTCACGTAGTCTGTGGGTCGCATCTAAGCTGCCAACATTCCAGGTTAGCTGGTTTTTCTGCAGCTGTGTGCTGGAGCCAGCGGAGAGTTTTGACTGGGACTGGTAATTCACCCACTGTGCTGAAGATGGATGGGGAGATAGGCAGTGCGGGTAGGGAGATGATGAAAGGCTGGCTTCTCCCCTGACACATCCTCTAAGCATATCACTTTTTGCAGGCTAGAACCCATCTTTGACTCAGCTCTGTAAGGGGGAAGTAAAAAAACCCACCAACTCCCAAAAACCTTAGAAAACGTTCCTGACAGCTTGTGTGAAGCAGATTCCTTTAGCATAGAGATCTGCTAGGTTGGTGTCCTGCTACTGAGTGAGTGTAGGCGATCACTATGCACTAGGTTAGTTATCTTAAACCATGAGCTACTTAAGAATACTAATTGTTCGTGACAGTCTTTAATCCAAATCTTGTCATCTCGTAGTGCTGCCTGATAAAAGGCCCTGCGAGGGAGCCAGTCTGCCTGTCTGCAGTGGCTGCCAGTGCTTCCTCAGCTCACTTTACTCTCCTTCCCCTCTTTGGGGGAAGGGCTGTGTATGTGGCTCATTTCTGCCTTTCCACCTTCAGGCCTACACACTTTTGTCTCCAAAGAATGAGCTGTGCAGTGTGCATCCAAGAATTCCCTATGTTCAGAAGTGTTGCATGCCTTAGACTGGGGCTGAGGTAGCAGAAGCTTTGCTGTTTGGGAGTGGTGGGTCAATGTGATAGGAGAAGCACTCAAGATCACTCTTGTGGCATCCTTTAGTTCCAGAGCAATGGGATGTGATTTTCAGCAAACTTCATGCAGCTTTGTATGTTCAGGGGCTTTGTTTCCTCTTCAGTGTAGCTGGTAGGAGCTGCAATTCTAGGGCTGCCTCGCTGGAGTTGTATCTGCACCTAGTGAAGGGGTGGGCTTGGAAAACTCACTGCTCAGTCTTCCTCCACCCCAGCCCTTCACGAAGTTCAGTACTTCCTTTTTTCCCCTCAAGCGTTGAAATAACAAGAGAAGGGAAACCAAGCCGTGTGGCAGCTGCAGAGCTTCATGAACATTACTCAAAGAGGAAATTTATTTTACCTAACCAGAGAGCTTCCTGTGCTGGGTGTCTGTGCTTCTAAAGATCTAGAAATTACGTGTAAGGCCCTGTGCTGTCGCTGTGTTTCCTTGTCTCTGGGAGGTAGAAAAGCTGTTCATAGGGAGATGTTTACTACAGGCTTTTGCAACTTTAGCTCAAGGGTGTTCAAGTGAACTTTATCCCCTAAAAGTCAGATTCAGCAAGTTTGGAAGCATTTTAATAAGCACTTGCAGAATTCTGTGGTTTATTTCTTCCAGAATCAAACCACAGACTTGCTGTTCACCCTATCCTGTAACCCCCTCAGTAGAGAGAAATCAGTGGTGACTGAAAAAAAACTGAGAAGAAAGGAGCTGGATGAGGATTTGAAAAATGCAGTGAAGTGGGGAGGTGCTGGGAAAGTGCTCCTGGGCTTCTAAAAGTCTGATGGCTCCAATGAAAATTATCTGTATATGGTGGCAGGGTGGTTTCTGAACAGGATTACAGCGGTGCTGAGAGGAGGCAGAGGAAAGACCTACAGAGCAGACAGGCTTTGCTGACAATAAAATCCCTTGATTGAGTGACACATCACCTGGTTTGTGTTTTGCTTGGTTAGTATGTTCCCCTTGTCCAGACAAGTTTCTTTGCCTCCTTCCTTACTGCATGTGAATTAAAAGGGACTACAGCAGTTTGTTACCTGCCAGAGGTCCTTTATTTTAAGCTTTTCAGCAGCAGATGCAGGTGAGGTGGTTCAGAAGACAGATATGTGGCCTTTGCCTTTGTCCTGAATCCTTCTTTCCTGTTGCCTGACTTTAGATCAGAGAAAGTGCAACATTGACCAGAGATGTACTTGAGCAACATTTTAATGATTTAAAAGGGACTCTAAAGAAGCTGTTGGATGAGCGACTGATGTCACTGCTGCAGGAAGTGGATGCTATAGAACAAGACAGCATCAAACCCTTGGATGAATGCCAGAAGCTGATAGAGCACGGAGTCAGTACGGCTGATGAGCTGCTCCGGGAAGGTAAGGCAAGACCTGACACTAAGTCTTGGCCTCATCTTCCAGTCTGTCTTCTCTCAGAGACTGTTACCACCAGCATATTTGGCTTGGTTTTGGACTTCTCTCAACACAAATGTGGAGAAAAGGTTAAATTTAGGTAGATGTAGTGAAGAGCTGATGAATATTTTCTCCTAATCCTTTATATTTCAGTATTTTGCTGCAGTTGCAGGGTGCTCACCTATCAAGGTAATGGCAGGAAACAGCTCATTTGGAAATGTCTCGCTGCAGAGGCTTCCTGCACCCCTCTGTGCTAGGAAGAAGATTCTGTCAGGCTGCCCTGTAACAAAACACAACTTGGATATCACAATGACAGAATCTCTCTGGTTGAAGAAAGTTTTTTAGAATAGCTAAGGCAAACAGATGATCTTTCTGTTAAGTGTGATGATGTTCAGTGCTGATGAGGAGCAGGAGGAATAAAATAGCCACTGTGTGGGAAAAATTGCTCCAAAAGTCTCAGGATGAGGCAGACTGAAATGGGCACAGAATATTCCTGTATGGGCCACTTTGCCCCCTGTTGATGTCGAATACCTAGCCAGAAAGGAATGTCACTCTCAACTGTTTTCCCCGCACTGCAGAACCTACTGGGAGCATGTCTGAGCCATGAGTATGTTGGCAGTTTCCTTGCATTGTTCTCATGTCTCAGCTTTAACTTTCTTTCAGCATGATCTCAGTTTTGGGAGCTGAGTGCATTGAGCAGGCTCCCCAGGGTCGGAAGTCCACCAGCTTCCACAGGCTGTGAGCACTGTGCTTGGAGACTGTGCTGGCTTGGCAGCCCCATGCCTGCTGCTCACAGGAGTAGTGGCAGGATTGGAAGATAATTTGGTGGGTTTTTTCCTGCTGTCACAAGCTGTGGGGCAGCTGGTGCTCACCTCGGCTTTGCTTTGTGTCTTGAGTTACTGAATCACAGCTGGTGGCAAAGATTTGCCTGTGTTCTGTGCAAGTGTCTGCTGCCCCTCCTGAGAACCTGGTGAGCTGTGTGCGTCCCACCCCGGGGGTCACCATTCCCTCACCAGTGCCTCAGCATTGCTCAGTCATGTCATCAGAACGAGCAGATGCTGCCCAAGAGGCAGAAAGGAGTTCAGCCCCTGTGGTTCCTATGTCTCCTGCTGCCAATTATGACGTCTGCTTGTCTTTGGAGAGTTGTAACGTTTGTAATCCTCTAGTTGGGAGAGGACTGAGTTTGCTTGGGTGGTAAATTACCATCAAGTCATCTGCTTGGAGAATGAGGCACACATCTCTGTTAGCTGAAGTGTGGGATGCTGCATGATGTGGAAAGCTTATAGCAAGGTTTCTGTTGATCTCCATGCTCCAGTGCATGGATTATTGCCTTCATGACAGCCATGACCACTCAGCGTGTGGCAAACAGAATGATGGTCAAAATGATTTTTTTGTTTTTAAGCTCCTGCTTTGCTTTTGTCTTCTGCTCAGTGAATGTGCTTTGCTTTTATCTTCTTGAAAGCAGGTGGAGGAAGGGATTAACAATCCTGATTCCTGGCATCTGACCCCAGTTCTGCTACTGTCTGAGACCTGAGGCAAATTATTGCATCTGTTATGGGTGTGTCTAAAAGAAGCTTTGGGAGCTTCAGAAGTTGCCAGCTAGGCTTTATATTGTTAACTATAATTGTGTTTTCTAGCTAAGAGTCTAGCAGAAGTGCTGAGAGGGTTTGGTGTTTAATTGGTTGTTCATGTCAGAACTGGTTGTTATTTGAAGCAAAGAATCCCTCCCTTGGACATTTTCTCATAGGAATATTTTCACCATTTGATTCCAGGAGAGAGTGCAGTCCATGGAGATGTGGGACCACAGAATGAGAAACTTTGCAGCTTTACAAAAAAAGCTTTACACATTCAGCTAGATAGGTAAGACACTGACACACTGAGGCCTTCCGAGGCAGCAGCTCTTGTGCTCTTCTTGTGCATGGGATCTGTTCTGGGGAACAAAAGCCTTCTGCTCCACTGCCTTAAGAGATTCATTGGAGTGTTTGTCTTGTTTGTTTCCTGGGGCTGGCAGGCACAGAATGGAGAAGTTTTCAGCCTCCATATGTTCTGCAGAAATATGGGCTGTTTATTTGGGAAGGATGGAGGCACTCCTTGTGGAACAGCCTGTATTTCAGAGTATTTACTGAGAAACAGTCTGCTTTGGGCTGACACACGACGTTTTCTGAGTCCTTTAAGTTTGAAATGCACATGCCAATTTCTGCAGCTGTTCTCCCTCTGCCAATCTGCACGGATTCAACTGTACGGATGAAAAATGAGTTTGTAGAAGCTGACCCCTTTCATTACGGCAAACTTTCCTTTCTCAGCTTGCCAGAAGTGCCCTCCTTGGTTGATGTGCCTTGTTTATCTGCCCAGTTGGATGACTGCCTTCTCACTATACTGAAAAATCAAATATTCAGCCATGGAACTGTGGCATCTCGCCCACCTGTACAGCTAGAGGAGTTTGTTGAGAAGCCTGGAGGCATTTTAGTCCGGTGGTGTAAGGTAGGTAGACAGTCCTCGGCAAAAATCATTCAGACTTGGATTCTCTGCTTCAGAGGATTAGTCCACTTCAATGTGTAGTAAGAAACTCCAGAACTAGAAATTCTTATCATAATGGCCTCGTTTAAAGGCAAGGTAATCTGGCGATGTTTTGATTGATTTAGAGATCTCAAAGAATTGGAAACCATTCCCTGAAACAGTTTATTAAAAGTAACAGTGGTTTCCCCTTGCTGTTAAAAATTGGTGCTGAGTTTCTTCTGCAAGTTTGCCTTCAGCTTTTGTCTGAAGGCTCTTACTCTATCTGGTAGACTGGAAAACCTTCTGCTTGGTGTTCCTTCTCTAGGTACTTTCTAAAGTGTAAAGGAATCATTCCTCTGTTTGTTGGTTCAGGCACTGGGTTTATTTTCTTTCAAGACCTGCTTTCTGCTCTTCAACACCAGCTGCTAACAGCCCTCAGTGTGTGCCTCTGGAGGTGAAAGGAAGCATAGAAGGGCCCTTCACTGATGCACTGAATGTCTCTCTAGGTGGATGATGACTTCCTCCCCCAGGATTACAGACTGCAGTATCGCAAGGGCACTGCCAGTCACTTTGAAGATGTGTATGTGGGCTCAGAGACAGAGTTCATAGTGCTGCACATCGATCCCAACGTGGATTACCAGTTCAGAGTCTGTGCCCGCGGTGATGGGCGGCAGGAGTGGAGCCCCTGGAGCATTCCTCAGACGGGCCGCACCACGCTGGTTCCCCATGGTACTGTCCTGTTGCTCTTCATCTTGAGCCCCTGTCATCAGTGCAGCACTCCTGAAGGAGTCCAGTGACTTATGGGTTGTCTTCTGTGTGCTGATGGGATATCCTTAGTCATGGTGTGTGTGGAATGGATAATGACCTGTCCTTTCATCCTGCAATTTATTCCTTGTTCCCAGTGTGGTGGACAGTAAGCCTTTCCAGCAGATAGCTCCCTGCTTAGCCTGGGGAAGCAGCAAGGAACCAGGAATGAAACATGTATTTCTTTCTCCCTCAGCCCTGCTTAAGCATTTTTGATGCCTTAGACTCATAAGGAGCTCTTATCTTGGAGAGAGAGAAAAAGTTTCTCTTTACTTGCAAATTTTTAAGGGCAGTGGGTAATGAAGATTTTCCTTTGCCTCCAACATGACCTCACAGGGATCACAGCAGAATGTGAACTTCTGGTGTGCTCTGTGAGCTGGGAAACAGCTTTTCTTATTGCAAATTACTCCAGACAGAAATAACTGCATCAGAAGGTGACAAAGCCTCATCTTCACATAGCTTAAGCTTCATGTGAAGTAAACTGAGTGGATGTTGCAACTGACTTGGTTTTGCAAAGGCAGTAGATAAGCAAGTTCAGGGTCATGCTTCTCACACCTTTTTTTGGCTTTGTGTTATGTTTGTTGGATTTTTTTCCTTCATAGAATGGACAACTGGTCTGGAAGGCTACAGCCTGAGCAGTCGGAGGAACATCGCCCTTCGAAACGATTCGCAGTCCTGCGGTGTGCTCTACTCCAAGGCTCCCACTTATGTCTGTGGGCAAACATTAACCTTCAGGCAAGTGCTTCCTGGGGAGCTGTAGGCTGCTGCATCTCCTGGGAGCCAAGCTGCCTTCTCTAGTCCCTTACATCGGGTTTGTGCATAAATCTGTCATGGTGCCCGTTGGTTTTACATCGGCTCAGCCACAGGCAAAGCAGCAGCATGTCTGTGTGCAGTCTGAACTTCTTTCTCTTGACTTCTGCTTCCTGGCTCTCACCTGATGCTTCTGTAGGACCTGCATCTAAAACAGAGTCCAGAGAGGTCTCCTGGGGATGGCAAAACACAGCCCATGCTGAGGAAGTCTCTGGAGTGTTGAACTCCCCTGAGTTTTGTAGCAGGTGTAACAGAAGGCAGTGGAGGCTCAGCGCTGTCTCCTTTTCACCCTGGCTCAGTCGCTGGTTTTCTTCCAGAAGTATCCACGTGCTATGATGATTTAGGGCAGGAAAACATACATGTGCTGCTGGCATGGGTAGGGATGGCAGTCTGGCACTGATGTCTTTCACATCTGAGATCGTTAGTACTGATCTATTGCTTGAAAGTGGTTTTAGAAACAAGTGGAGAAGGCATCTTGTGGAGCTCCAGCTTTCCATTTGACACAGCATCATTAAAAACCTTGTCCCGTTTGATGCAGTATGAGGAATGCCCTTCTGCATCTGTCAGTTGTAATTACAGACCTTGGAGGCTCTGAAGCTTTATTCTGTCTTTCCTTGGCTAAATAAAGCTACTTGCTGTACAGTGGGCAGCCCCCACTCAAGGGAGCTCTTCCTGATGCTATTTTAACTTTTCCCATGATATTTCATTTCTCCCTTCCTGGTAACAAACTATCTTAGCTTTAGATGGCTGTAGTATGAGGATGCATTCAGCTGAGATGGGATAAAAAGATCTGAAGCTTTCATTGACTCTGTTGCTAGATTTAACATCTCTTGGCTCAGAAATGCCTGTGAAATTAAAGGCAGAGCTTGGAGGTTTGCCTTGGTTCTCTGTCAGACCAATGCCTTTTATCTTGTATTATTGGTTGCACATGAAAATCTTTTGCTTTACATTTTGGTAACCTGGACTCCTCTCCAGGCGGAGATGGTTTCAGAATGGCAGAGTACTAACAAGATTATGTCCAGAACTATAGTGGCCTGAGCCTTAAGGTTGAAGACAGCCTCTAAGATCAGTTGCGTTCCTCTTCCGAGGTCTGAGAGTAGTTTCATGTTTGCCAGTGTATGTTTTTCCTGAGCAGGGCGTTGTACTTGGTGCTTGGCTTTCTCCATCTGGTGAAACAGAAGTGTTTTCAGAAGGGGTGAGTGGCCTGCAGAGCAAACCAAACATGCAGGGGTCACCTCACAGATGTTTGGGAAGCTGCTTTGTGGTGTTCTCATGCATTCAGGACAGACACTAACCTCACAGCGCAAAGCAAAGCTGATAGATGCACTGCTTTGTATCTGCTCTTTGAAACCAGGCTGCTGCAGCTATCCTTTGAGGTGAGGCACAAGTTGTAGGAAAACATTGCTCTAAGTCAAGACTCATCTTGTTCTTTTGCAGCCTTCAGGGAGCTGCCCTTAGGAAAGGGCAAAGGAACCACAGTGACCTGCTCTGCAGCTATCTCTGAAGCTTCAGGCAGCCAGGCTGGGGATTTGATCTGTGAAGATTGTGCTGACTTTGTCAGGACCCCACCATACCCCCACCAAACCTAATACAAAGGAAGCACAGGAGATCACCCACGGAGCTGCTTCTGTGTGCTCTGAGACAAATGGAAACTGGTGGCAGTTGAGCTGGTTCAGTGTGCTGGAGTGGCAGAGGCAAGGTTTTGCTCTGCGGCACTGCAAGTGTTGAGAAGGGACCTGAGCAGTGTTCCACTGTAGCTGCCTTATTACCACGTGTTCTGTGGGCTTCTAAACATCTGAAGTCTCAGGAGTCATAGAAGCTGGTGAATAAATGTGATGGGAGAACTCAGCCTAGTAAAGGGAAGCTGAGGAGATCATGAAGTGATGCTCTGCACTCTGCTCGGACTGGTTATTCCAAGCTGAAAAGACAAAACCTACTAAGGAAAGGAATGGTGACTTAACCCAGACTGACATGAGAGAATTCCTGCTTTTTCATGACTTTATAATGAGGCATTTTTTTGATCATTCTTGTAACTGTTTAAACACTTTTCTACCTAATACTCAAGAAAGGCTCCTTTAGCCAGGGATGCACTGAATTAATGTTGCCTTGTGCACACAGTTCACAGATAAAAAGCTGTTGGTACAACTCCACCAGAAACTCAGGCAGAGTTTCAAGTCTGGAGTACCAAAAGGAATTGTTTTGGGAAAACATTATGGGTGACTCCCAGATGAAAAGCTTCTGAGATATTGAAATATTTCTTTGTTGTTGGTTTGCTTTCCAGCATGAGGCTTTTGCTATTTCAGTGATGTTCCCAGGGGACTGAAAATCCTAATAGAGTGCAAAAGTAAAACATGATTCCAATTTTATCTTTCCTGTCTCAAAAGAGTTAACCCATTGTGTGCCAGCCTATTGCCCAGTTCAGTTTCCAGTTCTTAAAAGCTCTTGTGGAAGCTTTTCTTGTTTGGTAATTACCATGTACTAGCGCTGCCCTTTCTCCCAGGCTTGAATAACCACTGCTATACTTTCTAAGAAAGCCCACGGGAGTTTCCTGAGTCACTCAAGCTCTCTCCAAAGCATGATTTAGCACCTCTGAGAGAGGGCAGTGCAAGAGAAAGGACTCCAGTGCAGTATGCCAGCTGTACAGCCTTGCTCAGCAGCTGGGGCCCAGAGGGAGCTGCATCCCAGCCACTTTGCACAACTTCTTTGCTTTTTGCTCACAGCTTCTTTCCTTCCCAGGACCAAAATCCTAAATGCAGCTGAGCAGCAGCCAGACTTGCAAATGCTCTTCTAGGCATTGTGTATTTGCTACACTTCTGCACTGAGCAGATCTGTTAAAAAACGAACCAGCCTCACACACACCCAACAGCCTACTGTTGGCCTTTCACTGCAGAAGACAGCAAAGCTCAAAAGGCCCTTGGGCTGCTTTGGGTGTGTTTGGGGTTTAACAAGCTTGTTAACTACTTGCTGAGTTGTCACTGTGTTGCCATCACAGACAATGGTGACCAGCCATCTCCTAGGGAGTTTTGTAGTCTTGCACACATTGGTTGTTTCAGACGACTAGAAACCATTCCAGGAGACTAAGCTGTGCTAGTGGAGAATTTTCTCCAAAAGCAACAAAAGGTTGCAGGACACAGGTTGTGGTTCTGTGGACGTGAGTGGACCTTTGCTCGGAGAGGCTGTTGGCAGAGCTGGAAGGCCTGAAGCGCAGGGTAGAGGTCTGGTGTCAGAGGCTGTCACTGTCTAAATTTCACTGTGTGGTTTGATTTGAAGCCTCAGGGTTTGACTGAACTCTTTGCTTTGTAGAATCGAGACAGTGGGGCAGCCGGACAGACGGGACAGCCTGGGGGTGTGCGTGGAGCAGCAGAACGGCTTTGACTCCTTGCAGCGCGATAAAGCTGTCTGCATTAGCACCAACGGTGAGTCTGAGCCTCAGCACTCAACAACCTGATCCTTTTTCTTACCCAAAACACATAGCCCCTGCTTCTTTGTATCTCTGGGGGAGAAATTTCATCTGCTTTTTATGTCCTTACTGCTGGTACAGGTAAAATCCTTAGGGAGATCATGGATCTCCTTTTCCTGCTTGCAGTTTTGCTGTGACAAAAAGGGAGGGGGCAGAGCTGGTATCCTTTTGTTTGCCTGCAAAAAGCAGGGAGATGGAGCAGTGCCTGTTGGGATGCACAGGAAGGGAGCAGTAAGGCTTGGTACTGTGCCTGTTTCAGGGGCAGTGTTTGTGAATGGAAAAGAGATGACAAACCAGCTGCCTGCTGTGACATCTGGATCGACGGTGACGTTCGACATGGAAGTTGTGCAGTTGGGGCCGTCCAGCAGTGAGGGAGGAAACTTTAAGCTTCGGGTGACCATTAGCTCCAACAACAGAGAAGTGGTCTTTGACTGGGTACTCGATCAGTGCTGTGTCTCTTTGTATTTTGGATGTTCATTTTCATACCCAGGCTGGAAGGTTTTGGTGTTTTAGTAGCAAATCAAAGGGATTTTTGTTCTTGCTCTGAAGTGTAATGTTCAAACCTGGGCTTCCACATGTTTGACATCTGTTAACAAACCCCTGTCTTTATACTACTTGAACTCCACTGTGTTGTCCTTCCTACTGGATTCATTTAAACAATTGTGAAGCATTGGATTTGTTACTCTGGAAAAAAGCTAGAAACAGGCACTTGTATAGGCAAAGTAATTTAAAGTCCCTAGGACCTTGCCCTTTTCTCCTCCAAACTTGATTTTTTGTCAGTATTTCACTGTACTCTAGTCTCAGGGTACGCAGGTCCTGTAGAGTTACCTTTGCTTAATGCTGCTGCTGTGTGAAACAAGCCTGTAAATCCTTTAGGGGGTGGTAATGGACCAAAGTTTTATTTATACCACTCGAGCAAAGTCTTTCAAGCAGTGATGTCCTGCTCTGCTTCCTTGCACCGTGCTGCCTTACTCCTGTGAATGGGCTCTGCATGCAGCAGCCCTTCCTCCCACCCATGGTACTGCTTCTTACTCCAGAGCAAGGACCTCTGAGCCATGTCTGTAAGATAGGGAGGCAGGCTCTCACTGTCTCATTTAAGTGCCTTATTTCCAGATCTTTCTTGACCTGTTCTATGTAGTTACTTGGAATTTCCAGAGCAGCTGCATGCTGATTTTACATCAGCTTCATGCAGCTGCTTGCCTTAAACTAGACCAGTACCTGAGCAGGGTGGATTCCTGCACCTGCTCTGGCTGTCCCCCCCCACATAGAGCTGACTGTGTGGCCTGTGTCAGAGCAAGCCTTAGTGATTAGTGCTCAGGCATGGTGCACAGATTGGCAGCTGTGATTCCCTTTAAAGACAACCTTCTTTCTGTTGCCCCAGTCACAGGGACAAGGGAAGTGCTGTTCTGCAGGATTCTTGGCAGTCCCAGCTGAGCTGCCTGGGAACACCCCACAGGCAGGTGCAGGTTTACAGACCAAGCACTGGGGACAGACCCAGCTGGGGCTACTGCTGGAATCCACCTGGGGAGATGGGGTTTGGAGATGGGCTTAAGGCAGGCCCCACTGTGGCAATCAAAGTGGAGCAGATGATGGTGATTTAGCTCTCTCCTCCATGCAGTAGGCTGGGATAAGGAACTGTTATGCATTAATTCACTTTTAATTCAGGAGTTACATAATTTAGAAGGAGCTTACCACAGTGAGATTGTTCCTGGTCAAAAGACTGCAGTGCTACTGGATTTTAATAGTTTAAAGCAGTACTCACTGAGGGCTGCCTTACCTCAAGCTGACTTAAATATATTTTAGCATGTTAGAATAACAGTATTTTTGTAAAACCTAGACAATCATTTTGCCCTCTTCCCTTCAGCATCAGCATGCTACCTTTGCCCTCTCTGCCAGCATGAAAAGCTCAGTTGGCAAAGTCCTCCATACTGTGTCAGCCCAGAAAGCTCAGCCTTCCTGCCTGCTTGTTTGCCCCAGCACATGTAGCAAGGGCACAAGTTCAGAAGAGGGGAATGGCTGCCATTACAAGGAAAAAAAGTCATGAGTAGGTTCAGATGGATGCAAAGAACTTACACATGGCCCGGTTAGGCTGAGATTTACTGTAGGGCTTGAGGTAACACCTGCAGGTAAGATTGCCCAGGGGTAGCAGCAAAAAGCCTGCAGTAATCCCAGTTCTTTAAGCTTAACTGTTTCATTGCTAGGAGAAAGAGTACTTACCCTGGACTTCAGTGTTCCTTAGCCCGAGGTATTTGCAGTGCTTTTTTTAGGGTGGTTCTCCTATAGCCAAGAAGGTTCAGTAGATGATCCAGCAGCAGTCCTGTTGGAAGGGACAGGCTGGCACTCCAGCTAGCAACTAACTTACATCATGCTCCACTTGGTAGTGCTAGTTATTGAACATATTTCAGGTGTCAGGTACTAGTTGTAACTTAGTACTCTTACCATATAGAACTAATATTGTGACTGTCTACACTGGAGGTACCAACGGGTCAGGTATTGTCACCTGCTTCTGGAGGGCCCAGTCAGGTCCTGTGCTGCAGGGTGGTGAGAGCTTAAACCTTGAATTCAGGTACTTCAGAGATGGCAGTGCCCTGTCCCTTTGCTCGGGCTGTTCATACGAAGCAGCTGAAGATGACTGAAAGACTGCAAGAGGCCCTGGCTGCTCCCTTTGAGAGCTGAGAGGGGCCAAAAAAAAAATAATTTCTCTGACTTCAGTCTTCAGCTGCCTGTTGAAGGAGGGCAGCCTGCCCACGGTGGGAGTTGTAGCTTCACATAAGCCTTGCTGTCCAAGCTGCAAATTAGGTACTGTTCAGCCACCTCTTGGAGCTACTGGGAGGGGTGAAGTCTCAGGGCAAGAACCCTGAGTAATGAAGTAACAAATTATGCAATCAAACAGCAGAGGCTTGAATGAAAAAGGTTGAAACTCTGTTCTTTCACAGCAGAGTTCAGCTAATGGGAAACTTGACACTTGTACAGTTTTTCACCTGTAGCTCTTGGAGCCTTGCAAGCAGCAGAGTGATAACTGCTTCTGAAGTTCAGTCCTGAAAGTTGTTTTCCTAAGCTAGTACAGTCACTTACCTCAGCTAAGACTTGTGTCAAGTGAAATTTGATTTTTTTTAAATAAAGTTTTATCCCTCAACTGAGCATGGTCTGGTGAATTCTTTCATGGGGTACCAAGCTGAGGATCACTGCATCCCAATCAGAAAAGCTCTTGAGCACTGCAGGCAGATTAAAAAAATAATAATGGGAGAAGCTGTTAATTGTTTTTTTTTTTTTTCCCATCTGTCCCTCTGAAGTCCCAATGTTCTCCAGGTTTCTCACTTGCACACTCACCTTTATTTACAGCTGAAGGTCAGAAACTGCTTGCCATCTCCTGTGAAAAGATTTTCCTTAAGAAGTTAGTACACTCCCCTCTGTTCCACCAGTGCATTTGTCTGTTTTACTGTTCCCATCCCCTACCATTGCATTAAATGATGCAACTCACACAACAGTTTTTGGCCACTCTTCCCAAGCAAGCAGCAGAGACATTTAAACTCCTTCAAGATTACATCTAGGGACTCTAAATTCTCAGGGCAGCTTTACTTCACTCCCTTTAGCTCTGCTTTACCTGCAGCTTGTCCCATTTTCTTGGTCTCTCTCAAGGGGAAAACAACTTGCAGCAGTAAAGGTGCTGCCATGGTAGCTTTCTTTCCTAAATATCCTATCCACGTGAAGAACTGATCCAGACCTCCCATCTGTGCAGTCAGAGGGGAGCTTCTGAAAGCAGGCTGTGGTGGTAACCAGGACACTCCGGTAGTTTCTAGTCCCAAGAACAGAGCAGAAAAGTTGTTGTAATTCACCTGAAACCATGATAAAGTTATGGAGACAGCTTAAATACAACAGAAAGACTGGAGAGAATCTCAGCTACCTTTATAAGCACCTGGTGAAGGAAGAACACCAAAGACATGCAGAAGAGAGAGGGGACACAAAGGTGCTGCTGGTGGCCTTTCTGCATGCACACAAAAGGACCCGACAACCATCGTGGCAGACTTTATATTACTGAACTTTATGTACAAAAGCTGATTTCAAATAAAACATTTCATGTAAAAACAACAGTTCATTTCAAAGCTGAGCTGGGCCTCCTTCGGCAGCTGGGAGTTGGGTTTGTTTTTACATCTACTGTACCATTTCCAATTCCTTTCAGCCAGCTTACAGGGGATCTGCAAAACTTACCACTGGTACATATAGAAAAGGCATCTTTATAAATAGAAAACAAAGGGATTTTTTCAGCTTTTATTATAAATTGGACATGACATACAAAGTTTACTGGACAGAAGTAATTTCATTACTATTTTTGGGGGGATCACCAACTTTTTGTGCAAACAATGCTAGCCTTCTTTTAAGCATTAAGAGCATAACTGCTTAAGAAATGACATAAGCAATAATTCTAGAACTACATCTCCCCTAAAATAATCTATTTTTTTTTTTTACATATGTGCACAGCTTTAGCAAATTAAAGCCAGAGAGAAATGCTTGATGTACTATCCAGAGGCAGAATTGGAGTTTGCTAAAACTTAGAGAGCTGGCAGATTGGAGAAAGTTTGTAATGAAAGCTGCAGTTTCCCTCTTTCCTATTTTGTACACAAAATCAGTGACTAAGAACTTAATACTGGATGACAAATCACATCCACACCATTAGTTAAATAGTCTCACAGTTAAACACATCTTAAAGACCATCCAAAAAAAAAAAAAATCAGTATTTACATTTTATAAATTTCTGAAGACACCATCAGAAAGCTTATAACCCCCTTCAACAACCAGGGAACTGCATCTCATGGTGATGGAATGAAATAAAAAAAATTAAAAATACCTGTATTTACAGCAGCATTGTTCCTTTATAAATAAAGAATATGAAAAATGCAATATTTTATAGGATAATAAAAAAATTGAGGTGATGTCACTCAACCACAGTGCTTGCTGGAAAAAACCCTTCGGTGCTGATACTGTACCAGTAGTGAAACCACTTTCCATTGGAAAAAATCTGTAAACGTATGCATAAAATGTGTTAACAGCAGTGCAAAACTGCTCAAATAGAGTTTAGTCAGCATCTCAGTATCTGTATTGAATACAATACATGGCAGAATACTTGCATAAGAAGTGCAACACATTTTCTGGTCCAATTTTACAGTGCATTTTTCCCTCAAGAGTGGCATCTCGAAAAGCCAAAGCTAAACCTATGGCCTGGGCTTGCAGTCTGGACTCAGGCAAAACAGCAGACAGGAACTTCAGGAGAAGTTTCTTGGCATCATGCCCACGTGCTGGCCATGGGCTCTGGGCTTTAGCATGGCATGGCCTTGACCGGGGCCCCCGGGGTGAGGGCTGGCACGGCGGAGTCTGCGGAGCTGTCTAAGTGTGTAATCGAAAGAGAAAGGAGCTAATGTTCAAGTTTCAAATGGTACACACTGGGTGATCAATACATCAGAATTATCCACCAAAAACCAAACTGCTGGGAACTTCTAAAAGCCAAGGTGGTACTTCACTGTGTCTGCAGCAACAGGAAAAGCCAAGATCCTTCCAAACAGGCACAAGACAAAGGAAGTGCTAAAGTTTGCCAACTCTGATAACTTTAGTGTGGAGAACAACCAACCAAAAACCAACCCAAAATTCATTTGTCACCGATGATCAGCTGATAAATGATTTCAAATACAAGGATCAAGGTTAGGCTTTAAATAGGGAAACCTTGTTGTCACCAAAAAAAAAAAGAAAAAAAAAAGCTTAAGTGGAGTTTCTAAAGAAGAAAAGAGAAAAAAAAAGTACATAACCCAAACTGTATCCCAATTCCCTTTCCCCATTGTCTCACAACTTCCTGGTAGGAAAAGCAGCCAGATACAGATGCAAAAATCTGAATAGGAAAACGGTTTGACAGGTATTTAAATTATGTCAATTCCATAAAGTCCTTAAGACACTAATTACTAAAATTACAAAAAGGTTTTCATATTGCTCTTCATGCTCAAACTCTTAGAATATTGTTGTGACATCACCAAACCCAATAGACACCTAAGACTTGCATAATTAAAACTCAATTAAAACCCTGTTAAAACGACATCCTTGTTGAAATCATTTATTTCCATCCAGCAGTGCCTGTTTGGAACCTCTGTGTTTGTGTTGTGTAATTCCTTATAGAGCTCATGCACCCTAGAATGTCACTTCCACGCTTGTCCGTCGAATGGCAAAATGACTTTTTGTCTTCAGAGCTTTTGTTTCTTGCTCTGTTTTGTGACCCCTGAGATGCTCTCCACTTCTGACGGCCTCTCCCTCACGCTGTTTTCACTGTATCCGTTCGTCGTCCCGCTTTGCTCCTCGGACGATTCCTCATCCGTCGGGGAGGTCGATTCGCCTTTCTCTAACTTCTGCTGCATCTCTCGGAGCCTGGCAACAGCTTTGTCTATTGACATGATGCTGATGAGGTTAAAGTCATGCATGCTGACCAGGTGGAGCATAAAGTTTCGACACAAGTTCTTCTTGATTATTTTCTGTCCGTAATTCTCAACAAACAGCATACAGGCATGATTCATCTGATTGTCTGCAATAAACCTGGTGGAGCAGAAATCCTTTGTTAGACACCTGCAACACCTCCAGAGCCAGAAAAGACACCCTACGAGGTGGTTCAGCAGTGCAGCTCCACACAGCATCTGTTAGAGTCTCAACATCTCCAGTGTGTTTTCTTTTCAAAGCCAAAGGGCACAGGCAAAAACCTGTTTTAAGAACTCAGAATCACAGAATTTTTTGGTTGGAAAGACCTTTAAGGTCATGGAGCCCAATTATTCTCTAACTCTACCAAGGCTGGTGCTAAACCATGTCCTTCACATCTCTGCCTCTTTGAAACACTTCCAGGGATGGGAATTCAACCACCTCTCTGAGGAGAGACTTCCAATCTTTGAGAACCCTTTCAAGAAAGAAGTTTCTTCTGATAAAGTCTTTTTTAACCAGTCAAAAACTTGTTATCAAATTACCCTTTCCTGAACAACTGAGCTTACAGCTGCCTTCCAATACCTGAAGGGATCCTATGGGAAGTCTGCAGAGGGACTTCCTAGAAGGGTGTCCAGCAACAGGACATGGGGGAATGGTTCTGAAGTCGAGGGAGAAAAGGTTTAGACCTGATCTTATGAAGTAATTCTTCAGTACAAGGATGGTGAGACTGGAACAGATTGCCCAGGGAGGTTGTGGAGTCCTTGAGCAGCCAAGTCTAGTTGAGGTGTCCCTGCCTATGGCAGGGAGATTGGAGTGGATGATCTCTAAGGTCCCTTCTACCCTAAGGCTTTCCATAGTCCTATTAAATACTTAGTGAATTGCAATGCAAAATGGTCAACCAGATCCATACCATAATTTAGCTGTATTAGAAGTAAGCATGGTACCATACCCGTGCTTCATAACATGAAGGTTCCATAATTTCATCACTTCCTTCTCTCCTTCGTTAACGTCAGAAAATTCTTCAATTTGCTGGAGAGATAAAGGATTGGGAGAAAGGGCAGGAGAAGAAACAAAGACACCCATCAGAACTGCATATCTGCTGACAAAGCAGTCAATGCACCTAAAATTCAACTCATGCTACCAAGGTACCACAGAACTACTGCTGAAAATCCAGGCACTGCACTTAAAGGTCAGGAAACAGCAGTGCCACGCAGAGCCCTGTGGTGGTGAAAGACTGCCCTATTCTGTACACACCCCACTCTGACACCTGCATCTCCTCTTGGAGGGAGACCACCCACACAGTGAAAACTTGCTAGGACATACATGGACTGAGCTGAGCTTTAGAGCTGAAGAGATGCCTGAAAACCTGAACTTTGATCCCGTTAACTTTTATCCTCGGTGGCTCAGCGTCACAAAACCTTCCCTGTTGCAAATGCAACCTTTCCACAGCACCAACCCTGTTTGTTCCCTACGGCAGCTGCAGACCACCTGAAAACCACAGCCCAACGGCCAGAAGGTTGCATGAAAAGGATAATTACAGTGATGGTTTTCTCCCGCAGCCACTCAGGGTCCTTCTCATCTTCACTGTCCACCTCCATCTCCTGCGGACGGAGGGGCAGACAAGTGTCACTGTGGAAGTAGAGCCGATTGTGCCCGCTGCTGTACGTCCGCTGCTGCTCCACCTCCCCGTCCTCAGACTCCAGGAATTCTGACATGCTCGCTTTCGTACGCTTTGGCCTGCCACAGGGAGCAAAAGCAACTGCTGTCAACCACCCTCTCCAAGATGCAAACACCAACAGCTGTAACTGAGGAATACAAACTGTTCTTTCAAGCTCTAGCTTGCAAACCTAGCTTGCAAACCAAACAATTCTGTCAATCTGTGAACTTACACACAGAGGGAGCCTCTGTTTCCCACCTGCCTACCTGCACACCAGGATGTGTGTGATGGGAGTTCTCTTGACGGGTCCATTGCGGCTGAAGGCAAAGCCAGGCTGTCGATGGATGTCCTGGGGGTTTCCTGCGTAGGAGCCATCGTAGCACTCATTGATGGACACATCTATCCTAGCACCTTTTGGATGATACTGAAACACAATCGCAGACACACTTAGCAAGCAGAAATGAGCTTTAAACATCTTCAATCCTGAATACCTTAAACATCACCCATCAATAAACGGGCACAGCTCTAAACTGCTTTTACAGCACACAAATTACTTTTAACCTCTAAAAACAACTGATACTAAAGCTCCTTGCTCTGTATCAATTTACTGTTTTACATAAGCCACTCGATATATTGAACTAATTACAAGATTAAGGAAAATAGCAGCACAACTGCTCACAAGCACCCTGGAAGTGAAAATATTGCTGGATTTCCTAAAGCTTCAAGAGAATTCCAACCAAAGGTAGAGTTTCCTATATCACATAAAACAGGTATGTTAATGTGCAAGCAGCAGAAAAGTCAGAATTCATCCTCAAGTGGTCAGCATTATTTAAAAACATGTCTTTTAAAGACAAAATCACTTTTTCTTCCATGTAACATGCAAATATTCATGTAACATGCAAATGAAGCTGTGTTTAATCTGTAGATACAGACTTACAACTCATCAGGCTAGAATAGAATCATAGAATGGTTTGTGTTGGAAAGGACCTCCAGAGGTCATCCAGTCCAACCACCCTGCAGTCAGCAGTGACATTCTCCTCTAGACCAGGTTGCTCAGAGCCTTGTCCAGCCTGACTTTGAACATCTCCAGAGGTGGGGCCTCAACTACCTCTCCCTGGACAACATGTTCCAGTGTTCCACTGCCCTCATGTTGCAGAGCTTGTTCCTAACACCCGATCTAAATCTGCTCTTCTCTCATTTTAAACCACTGCCTCTCATCCTATCACTCCAGGTCCTTGCAAACAGTCCCTCTGCAGCCTTCTTGGCAGCCCCTTTCAGGTACTGGGAGGTCATTGTTAGGTCTCCCCAGAGCCTTCCCTTCTGCAGGCTGAACAGAATCACTGCATGGAGACTATCTGTGACAGACTGGAGAAGGTTTCAGGCTGCTAAGCTACAAAGAGATTACTTACAACATAATTAAAGATAAATCTGCTGTGGCAAAGTTTCAGATGCTTGAGTAGACTATAGAGTTTGCGACAGTTGAGCGTGCACCACGGGCAGTGCAGGTCATCTCGGGCTTCAGTCTGCTGCCTGGTGTTGTTGTTATAGAGGAACTGGGGAGAGGAAAGCAAGCAGCAGTATTAGTATCAAATGAGGTTCACTCAACCCCCCCAGCTCCCAGAGCCAAGTTGGGTGCCATCTCAGAGGAGAACTCTGCACTCATAGTTGAGTTCCAGGGAGCGTGGATCAGCTCAGTGGAGTGGAACAGTGGTATTTAAGGAATTTTTTCCACATAGGGAGACCACCTGTCCCATCCAGATGTCTAACAAGAGATGCTCTTTGTCTATGGGGGCGTCTGACACACCTTCGGTAAGATTAGTTTTCCAAAACACTTCCTGTAAGAAATGTGTGCAATGGCTCTTAACATGGGAATCTGAGGTCCCTAAATGCATTCAGTGAAAAAGCAAATGGAAGTTTTCCCCAGCTCAGAGAAGGGAACATTTTCATTCCGTGCCATACTTAGAGGCTGCTTCTTCTCCTCCACTTCTCATTTCCAGTACCTGGTAAAATATTCGCAGCTTCTGCCGAGGCTCATTTAAGACATCTCTCTCTTTCCTTGTCTGAAGGTCTGCTGGCAAGGATTCTTTCACAGCTGAAAAACATGCGTAGAGACACACACACTGCTTTAGTGAAGTGGCAAAACCAGGACATTGTTTGCTACCCAGGCCTGGAAGCTGCAAGAAGGACACACTGCTGCTGAAGGAAATTAGCTGCTCTAGAGTACTCTGACATAGCAGCTCACACCTCCTCACTATGGGCAGGGACACCTCTCAACTAGACTTAGGTGCTCAAGACCTTGTCCAGCCTGGCCTTGAACACCCTCAAGGGAGGAGGCAGCCACAAACTCCCTGGACAGCCTATTCCTGAGTCTCATCACCCTTGTACTGCAGAGCTTCTTCCTAAAATCCATTCTAACCCTGCTCTCTCTCAGATTCAGACCATGCCCCATCATCTCAGATGCCCTCATGAAAAGTCCTGCAGCCTTCCTTTAGGAACCTTTCTGGTACTGGAAGGTAGCTCTAAGGTCCCCTGGGAATCTTCAACATGGAAATCTTGAGCTCGGCTTCTTTTAGCAGCCTACAGGCAAAGCCACCACTTTTAAACACCAGATGCATCTCCAGTTTTGCAAAACCCTTCAGAGAACTTAAAACATTTTTCTTACTCCATTTAAGCAGAGAATTCTTTAGGTTTAGCTAAAAGCAGGCGAAATAATGAAGCACCCCTGCCATCAGCTGGCTGCATTGCAAATGCATTGCTTAAATTCCATGTCAGGAGTTGCCCAAGTCACACAACTGCAGCAGGCAGTCCAAGTGACACACAAAAAAATGAAACTTTAACTCTTAACTCTGACCCCTCAAACACTTGCTTTTCCTGTGTACTGGCACTGCTCATTGTCCTCTGAGCCTCTTCCACACATTTTCATCTCAGTAAGATGGATTCCATGCAATTAACAAGAAAGTTGAGAAATCTAAGGAGGTTTATCAATATACTCAAGCAAAACCAAATAACAACAACTACTTGGCTTCTGAACAGTAAAGAAGGCAAAGTAAGTCTCAGCTCTACTGACTTATAGTATTTTGGAAAGCAAAGAAAATTTCACCCTCTTTCTGTATTGAAAAAGAGAGGAGGTCTGACCCTTCAGCCTGCACCACATCAGAGAAATTAGAATTCCATGGCTCAGTTACTTTGAGCACTTTGTGGTTACAGCAAAGCTTAGGCTGTCACATTTAGAAAGTCTTTGATGTCTTCATTCCACTGGTCTGCCTTGGGCAACATGCCAAAGGAAAAGGACCACATCAAATTCACACACCCTCAGAAAAGAGGCACTGGATCTTCTACTATCAGAACCTTAACTGATAAAGGTTTCCTATTATTTTCACTCTCCTCCTTCCTTGCTCAGAGAGCAAGGACAGCACAACCATCACAATCAGCCCACAACACCACTCATTGCACTACAGCTGCATTGACGTCTGCTGCACAGCTTTGCTCTTGCTGCCACTTCACCCATTTTCTGGAATACTTTATTAGTTTCTCTGATGCAAGAAAATGTGTGTTCCAGCAGCAGTGCAGCCTTGCCACGTCCCTGTTGTGACTCTAGTAGAGAGTAAAGCAGCACACACCTTCTCCAGGCAGTCGACATACCATCATTTCTGCTGCAAGTCTGAGCATTAAACCTGCCTAACAAATTACAGCTCTCCCACAAACTCAAAATGCAGACACTTGGTATGAGGAAGTAAAGAGGAAGCAGAACAACTTTTGCAGCAAAAGTTCAATTACTTCCCTGCTTCTGTTGCCCTTCTTCTATTGGAAATACTGACTGCTTAGAAGTGACCCAGGCACCAGACGAGAATCTAGGTGTGCTCAGAGGTAGTGAAACACCAGGAGCAGCCTGCTCTCTTCTGTACAGTCTAAGTTTCCAGCTGTCAGCTGGCCTTACCTGCCAATACATCACTGAGACAAAGCAATAAATGACTGTGAGCAAGACAGAAGACAGTATCTGGGCCAGCCCCTATTGTGACTTCAGAATCAAAGAGAAGATTCGTGTTAATTATGACCCTCAGACAGGAAATTGCTATTAAAAGCGAAATATCCAATATCCAATAGTAATTAAAAAATCCAATCCAACAGTAATTAAAAAATCAAAAATACATCATAGAATGTTAGGGGCTGGAAGAGACCTCAAAAAATCATCAAGTCCAATCCTCCTGCCAGAGCAGGATCACCGAGAGCAGGTCACACAGGAATGCATGCACGGAATCACAGAATTAACCAGGTTGAAAGAAACCTCTAGGATCATCAAGTCCAACCTATCACCTAACCCTTCTAATTATCTAAAACATGACACTAAGTGCCTCATCCAGCCTCCTTTTAAACACCTCCAGGGATGGTGACTCCACCACCTTGCTGGGCAGCCCATTCCAGTGGTCAATCACTCTTTCCATGAAGAGTTTCTTCCCAATGTTCAGCCTAAACCTGCCCTGGTGCAGTCTGAAACTGTCCTCTTCTTCTGTCACTGGGTGCCTGGCAGAAGAGACCAACCCCCGTCTGGCTACAACCTCCTTTCAGGTAGTGGTAGAGAGCAATGAGGTCTCCCCTGAGCCTTTTCTTCTCCAGTCTGAACAACCCCAGCTCCCTCAGCTACTCCTTGTAGAGCCCTGTGCTCCATTCCCCACACCAGCCTTGTTGCAGGTGATGTTTGAATGTCTCCAGAGGAGACTCCACAACCTCTCTGAGCAGCCTGCTCCAGGACTCCAGCACCCTCACAGTGAAAAAAAATTTTCCTTATGTTCACATATAACCTCTTCTGCTCCAGATTGCACCCACTGCCCCTTGTCCTATCACTGGACATCACTGAGCAAAGCCTGGCTCTGTTCTCCTGACACTGCCCTTCACGCCTTTATAATGAATGAGGTCACCCCTCAGGCTCCTCCAATCTAAAGAGCCCCAGCTCCCTCAGCAGAGACACATTCTGCTCCCTTCATCAGATGCCTTTTCTGTCTAGTGTTAAGTATTTTAGAAGCAGCCTTTTCTGAGCTAAGCTCTGGAACAGCAAGGCAAAAAATGTATTAACACAGCTGCAGGCAAGCAATTGATCACAAATTTGTATTTCAAAATGTAAAAGCTCCATTAAACTCGGTTTCTTGGTGGAATTATAAGTCTGCTTACCTATAGTCTGAGTAGGTTTAACAGAATTGGATTTGTTTTCTTGAGGGAGGCTTTCAGAATTCCGTGTAGCAAGAGGCTTAGCTATAGGAGCTGTGGATTTATCATTTGAGTCTCCTGTCCAACGAAGAGTAAACTGAAGTGTAGGTCCCTGAGAAAATGTTTCAAAAGGAGGCAATCTCTGAGGGGGGAAATTAAAAAAAACAAACCAGCAGAGTTAGTGTCTTCCCGTGTACAAAAACAAGCATGAAAAAACAGTCACAGAATGGGGATAGATGAAGTTGTTTAATCACCTTCAGTCCTTGTGTCTTCAACATAAGCTTACACATTTAGAGATGCTAAAAGAGAAAAGCTGACAAAGATGAATGTGCAGTTTCCTGCACATTACTGAGCAACCACTGCATGCACATAACTGTGGCACACACAGTGATCTTTGTGGAACACTAAGCACATGGGGCCTGGCTAGAAAAAAAAGAGCACTCACCCACCAGCCTGCTACCAACGGCCTTCTCCTATTCACACATACTCCCTAGAGCATTTACTCAGTGTTGATTCACCTCAACTCAACAATTCCTCTCTGTACCACATAGTCTCCTACACCAACACACCACCTTCTTTTCATAAATGAATTCTACCAGCATTCTTTTAAGGTACAGGTAAGGTAAGATCACATCTGTGAAAGCTTTGGAGTACTTTTTTTTTTTTTCCTCCAAAACATTCTGCTTCTGCAGTTTGTTCCTTTGGATTTCTTCAACTTGAATTCATTGCAGTAACAAACGTTTAATATGCCTGATTTCCCAAGACAGAAATTCTTAAGTCATTGAAAGCTGCCTAGCTGCAAGAGTTAACTTCTGCTTACATTCACGTTCTGCTGCAGCCAAAGCTTTCCTAAATGGAGTTCAATTAAAACTCATGTCCATCCATCCTGCAAGAGAAGCACTACTTCCTGGTCATTTTAATCCATTTGCAGAGGAACAGCACTGACCACACTTTGCATTGTTCTTTCCATCTTAATGAAAATCCTTTGAAATGAAAACAAGTCTTGCAGCCACTAAAACAACCCCTACCTTCCCATCAAGTATTGTTTCCCATGTTGCTCTCTTCTTGCTGATGGGACACTCTTCCATTTCCTGCATGGCCACTTCGTATTCCCCATCCAGAAGCTGCAAGCGCCTGTCAGGACAAAGCATGTGGTGAGTAAAGCAGCTCAGTTTTATTCTTTCCTAGTAAAATGAAGAGCGTACTTCACAGCTAAAAAGCTTCCTTGAAGCTACAAGCAGGTAGTTAGGCAAATTTGTTCGGCAAGAATCTTAGGTAACCACCATCCATAACAGATAAATTCCACATGAATATGTGCAAAATGTTTCACAGTTTGAACTTGGCAATGATGTCCTGCAGAAAGGGACTTTTTCTAGAGTCTTCAACATTCTCTAGTCATATACTGGCTTGGCTTTTCTTTGTAAATTGTATTCCAGCAGCATGAAGTTATGAATACTCACTGAGTGAGAAACCTTTTGATCAGCATCTTTCAAACCATTAACTCCTTCACCATTTACTCTATTTAGAACAGCAAGAGCTTCAAGGATAAGGAGGTAAGCAGGTAGATAAAGAGGATCGTGGCCTTAAGATCATTAAGAGAACCAGCACTGCTTTTGGATATTGTTACCTGTTTTTATCAAACACAGTCATTTGTGCTACAAAGGTCTTTTCCCCATCTTCACGGTTTGAAGAGTTTCTTTTTCTTCTAGCTGGAAGCTCCTCATTGACATCTGGACATAAGAAGGGTGGTATTCAGTTATAGGAACAGGAATTCAGAGGGGCAAACAACTTCTGAGCAACTCTTAAATACAACTGCCTATTAATTATGTCAACTGTGGCACAGAAGAGAACAGGACCTAGAATTCAATGAACAGCTCAATGGAAAGAGCACTTAGCTTAACACATTTTAGATATTCACTCATTTTATTAATCATATTTTGGATCTATTCATGCATATTTACAGTTTAGCCATATTACTCTGCCAGCATAAATAATTTGTGATTTGACCTTCCTCCTCTAAAACAGAATAATAGAATGGGCTTAGGTTGGAAGAGACATCTGAGATCATCTACTCCAACCTTCCCATCATGGGCAGAGATGCCTCTCAGCTGCTTATCCAGCCTGGCCTTGAACACCTCCATGGAGGTGGTATTCACAACCATTCTGCACAACTTATTCCAGAGTCTCACCGCCCTTGTATTGAAGAACTTTTTCCTTTTTTCCTAAGATCCAGTCTAAACCTACTCTCCCCTGAGCCTCAAACTGCCTCGATCTTTTCTGAAGTCCCCCTCCAGCCTGCTGGAGAGACAACAGGGCTCTCCTGCTCTCCACAATCCAGCACTGTTGTCTCACACCCTCACCATTACACCTTAGTAAAAATTGGTGTTAACATTATTCAAATAAAAGAAGTTTCTACCAACTGTATTTTAGCCTCATCTTGCAAAAGCCCAAGAAGGCAAACAAATCAGCCAATCACCTAACCCCAGCCCTTTGCAGAGCATAGCCTGTGCTGCACTGCAGGATAAACCTTGTGCAGCAGATCAAGTGCCCATATTTAGAGAGTGAAGTTACCAATGTTTTCATTAGTTTCCCCGTTGATCAGCCCATTAAACTCTCTCCTTCCTGGGCGAGTCACTCTGAACAGCAATGAGTAAGACTTCACCATATGGCTGTTGCTTGGTTCAAACTCGTTGCTGGAAACTGCAAGTGATGGGAAGTTGCCTGGTTTGATTTGGCTGAGGTCTGGGTTTAAAGGCACCTGCTTTTTACCTGTAGGAACCTGCCTTATAGGACAACTGACATCCTGTAAGAAGACAAGAAAGCTAAGGTTTAGGTTTGTAGAACAGAAAGCAAAGACATTAAGTGCTCAAATGTATATGGTTTTAGGAGCTGTGCTTGCCCTGCCATCTTTTGGAGAACAAACTTTGGGACAGATGTAATTGCAAATCCCACAGACCCAGAGTAACAACCTCCAAGTTCTAAATGGAAAAACAAGACACTTCCCAGTGTAAACAAAACTGGTGTTTTATAACCATTCCTGGCAGCAGCCATCTTTCTCTAAGAGGTTAAATTAACACTAGCATGAGGCACTCGCATTGTGGAGCAGTCATTAATACTAATTTAATTCTGTTTACCTGAAGAAATTACATGTTTTGGTTATATATATATTTCGAGGCCTTCCTATCTTCTCCTTCCAATATTACAAAGTGCACTTTGTGCTATCTGGGAGATAAAGAACCACTTACCTAGGATTTATTATATTCAGTGTCTCTCAAATAGATCACTGAGCACTGTGTAGTATTGGAAAAACAAGGCAAGATGGCCTAAGTATGAAACTTGCAGCAAAACATTTCAAATAACCATCAGCACCTCCTGCCTTTACCATATTTATCCATACTATAACGAGTGACAAAATTGGCTAGAAACAGTATTAACTCTTAAAAACATGTCAAAACAGTTTAACATTCTTAAGGGAAATACACAAAGCTTTGACTGCAGATCTTTCCCTTTTTGGTTAAAAATTACAGCATGCATTACTGAGCCTCCCATACTCCCATAGCTGTGAAGAAAATTTGCCAACTGGTGTGAAACAAACGTGGCTCAAACAGCAAGCAAATTCTGAGATGCTTCAAGAAAAAAAAAAAGAAAAGAAAAACAAAAAGAAAATTGTTTATGATTCATAGTAGCTAAAATCTGCAATAATTGAGATGATCAACGTAAAAAACATGGATACAGAACAGGCAAGAGGCAAGAACAGATACAAGACTTGGCAGATGACTAGGGAATTCAAAAATTCAAAACAACTACAGTTTGTTCCTTTTTTATTTCTGCACTCTGAAAGACACAGACTAAGATTTTGTGATTGTCTGGTTTACTTAAGCCTCTGGGCATCACAGACACATGAATAGTTCAATGATGTGATACAAAAAAAAAAAAAAAATCATTTGAAGTGAAACTAGAGATGGCTGATATTCATGAGTGAATCTTAAAAGCAAGCTAAAACCCACCAAAAAAAGCTGAATGGTTTTTTATAGCTTCCAATTGTTTCTCAAGAAGCAGAAAAGAAATTCAGATCTATATTCTCAATCTCTTGCCCAGTCAATAGAAACCAACTTCAATTAGTTCTTTAATTTAAAGACTGAATGAATCTCAACAGAAGTACCATTTCACCTTTACCTTGTTAATGAATTAGATGTTCCAGGCTTGGGGAGAAACATTTTGCTTTAATATACATTAACAGTTTGTCAAATCGTTTTTACCTTTCGTTTCTTGTGGCAAACTTTCACAAGCAGTACTTCCAGGGTTACAGAATTTTGTTCATTCTCTGAGTTTTGGGATGGCTTATCTAAACAGAAAAAAACATTTGATAGTACTGAAAACACAAAGAGAAATCCTACGGTGTAAATCCACCCCTAATTATTTTTTAGTCACAGCTACCCCCAGGCACAAAGACCTTTAGTCAAATTCTAAGTTTTGATTCTCCACAAACTTACTGCAAATTCTCACTGGAGGACACAAGCATATTAAAAAGCATAGTTGATCTCCAAGTTTGCTGACTTGGGCATGAGAAGAAAAATCTACCCATATCCTTCTTCAGGGACAGTCAGAATATATTCACTACAGGTGAGGCAGATTTCCTATAATTATTTTTCCTTACAACTTGCAAACTTAAAATTCAGTTTGCACAAACTTCAGATCCGGATGCTGCCAAGTAGGAAAATGAAACATTACTAAAACAAACAAACTTTAAAGACACTGCAAGGTTCAGTAAGTGCAGAGTAGCTGTTCTTTAAAGGACTCCTTAAAGGACTTGAGAAAAAAAAGTCTTAGAAAATAAGCCTTAGCTCCCAGTCTTTGCTTGCTAGAGCCTAGACTCTCCAGGACAGCTACCAACAGCACCATGATCAGTGATGCTAATTAAGAACTGTCTCACAGAATAAATGTCTCTGTATACTAAGAGGACCTTTAAGTACAACTTCAAAAGATTATTTGGAAATAAGCCCTCATATTAGAAAATACTCATAAGATAAATCTTGCCAGCCAGACAAGTAAGTGCATCACTTGTGCCTGCTTCATCAAATTAAATACTCTTTATACTGACTGCAGCATACATTCCTTTTACTAGACATCCTTTTCTATGGCACAAATGCCCATCAGGTTCTCACTATATGCAATGCTCCCTTGGAGGGAAAGGTTTTTACAGTTAACAGTAGGGTGACAAAAAACCTAAGCATCCAAACCCCCACAGAATCATCTCATTTATGAATACCTATAAAATCTACTGCAGCCCATGCCTGTGTAAGGCCACACTGCAGCAGAACAGCAGCTACACAAATTAACCCTAATGACTGAATTAGCAAACATACCGTTTTTATGGAAGAACCCAGTAAATGTAAGTTGCAAGTGAGCAGACAAGCTAAACAGAAAAAGAAAAGAAATGTTAGAACAGAAGTATCTGCTTCTCACAGCAGCCACAGCTTTATACCAGAGGTAGAAGTGGAACAAGCTGTCTGTCCTTCCAGCTTGGATACCACCAGGATGCTGCAACTGCAATTGATGCAAAGTTACACTCCTGTTTTCTCTTTACAGATCGAGTCTCTCCATGTGTTCTATGACTTGATACATTAAAAAGCAAAAACTAAAAATCCCCAAATGCCAAAACGTAGAGGTTCAAACCCTACAGTAGAAGGGCACCGCCTAAAGTCATGAGATGTTCCCTTCACAGACAGGCAAACGTTTCTGAGACATTCATCAGCAACAGTGGTAAGTTTCAGTGAAAATTTTCTGGTTTAGCAAGCATTCTAAGTTTTACAAGGAGAATCTTTACCATGGAGACACTACAGCCTTAGAAATAAAGATTATCAGTTGCATGGAGCCCTTATTATCCATAACAGATCCAATCAAAAGAGTAATTGCTTCTGTTTTGTTTCACAGCTCACAGCCTGCCCTTCTGCTGACCACAGACCCCTTTTGTTTCCAGTTGTTAAATCTAGAACACGTTTCAGCTTAAACCAAGTACTGCTAAACCTAGATTAACACTGGGCTCGAACAAAATCTCATCTGTTACACCAGAACTCCAGGTACAACTTTGAGCACCTCCACTGACTTCTCGGGAAGATACAACCTGACACTCAACACCTATTTTTAAACAAACATTCCCCAGAGCACTCAGATAATTACTCAAAGTGCCCAAGAGCTTCAGCACTCAAAAGACTGCACCTGTACCAACTTGCATCACTCATCCATGTTATTTTTCCAGACCAATTCTAGACTAGAAGTAATTTTTAAAAATAGTTTTGAAAGCACAAATCCCCCCCCCACAAATCAATACTGCATTTTGCTTCAGCTGTATCTTTTAAAAGAGAGTATTTACCTAGCAAGCATTCACAAAACAGAGAGCAAAATACATTTAAGAAAAATATTCAATAAATCTACAAAACCTCTTAGAATACAAAATTTCGTAAGTTTATTTCAGACTAAATTTCACCTGAATGGTTGCTTTGAAACAAGCTATTTGCAAGCACTATGAGAAAAGAATAGCTGGGTAAAAAAAACAAGCAAATGCCACAAAAATAACCCTGTCTTAACAGGTTTTCACACATTCCAGCAACTTTGCTTAGTCCTTAAGCTGTCTGGGTTTGGTTAAAATTTTCCAGACTGTTTGCATTTCATGATCTATCATCAGTACATTAATTTGGGCAAATTAATCTTTCTACCATTAAAAAAAAAAAAAACAAAAAAAAACCCAGAGCCAACATAAAAATACAGAATAATTTAAACCCCAAAGAGAGTAATTTAATTTCCCAAAATCTGTCCTTTTTTTTTCCATTCCAGCACACACAGATTAGTTACTGACAAAACAAAGAACAAAAAGTACCTTGCTTCTAAGAACTATTCCTTATCACTTCTGTTTTAACAACCAAAAAGACATTTGCTTTAGCACACACATGCTCACTTGTACACACACAAAAATACATGCAGGGCAGTACCTGTGAGACTCTTGTTCTCCCTTCATTTTCTCTACTTTTGATAACATGTCATCTACTTTGAATGTTTTCCTGTGAAGAAAAAGCAGAAGGAAGAGTTCCACACAGCCACTACTCCCAGAAAATCCAATCAAGTGTAAACTTTGACTTGGTTTTCACTCCTGAAGTGCCTAGATGCACAGTTTCAGCCTTCTGTTCAGCAAGCACCCTTTTTAACATCTTTTTTGGCCTTGCAGCTCAGTCACATTGTAGGGAAACAGCTTCTCAAGCAGTATCAAAGTAATACAAATAATTAAAGCCAGACCTTTCAGAAGAAATCCTGCTGCTCATGAGGTGTCACTTAACAGCACCACATTGAAACCTCACAATGAGCACATCAGCTTTGGGCAGAGAAAATCTCCCCCCTTTAGTGACACTTAACTATGAACTCAGTGTCAGCCTTTCAGTGCTACTGGAACCTTCATCATCATAATGAAAAACACTTCAAAGCTTATCTGACAAAACAGTTTCAAATGCAGTTGTAAAAAATCCCTTCCTTCTCCACCAAGTTTTATTATAGACACAATACCAAGAACAAGAAATCCTGAAGCTACTTCTGCAGCACACTCAGAGGAACCAAGGGAGGGGATGACTACCAACGACAACATTGTCACAGGGAACAGTCACTTCAAACCATTTCCCTCCATAATTTTGACATCAATCTGTTGATGCTCATACGTCCAGCCTGTTCTACCACACATGCAGTTTAATGTTCATTCTAGAATAGAGTTCACTTGTGGAAAGAAGCTGTTCAGCAGTTAACTGAACAGCCTTTCCATTTTTCTCTGAAGGAAAATCAAATGCTTGAACCTAGATGCCAACAAAACTGCACTGAACCGAGTGACAACGCAAGAGATGCCAGGCCACCCTTCTTCACATTTCCACCTCAGAAAAATGAAGTAAGAACAACATATGCTGTTGCCAGTTACTGGATTTCTTGAAAGGGAACAACGAGGTGCTCTGGGGAAGTGGGAAGCGGGAAGCAGCATCTACAGAAATATCCTGACTGAAGAAACACTGATGTCACACATTGCCCACACGCAGCACCTCATGCGTCTGGATGACTTAGCTATGAACCACAGGGTGGCTGAAAAGCAACACTGGACTAGAATCCCTACACAAGTATGGGGCTGCTGTCAGGTAACAGAGAAAAATCAGAATGACTTGTGTACTCAGTAATCACAGATTCAAAGGTCTGCTCAGCCAAAGGTTCACACAGATTCAAAAAAATGACTCACCTACACTAACATTTGGGGTTAAGATGAACATTGCAACACAGCTTTAAAACAGCAGATGTTAAGAACAGGGAATCTGTTGAAAGTTTCAGACTCTAAAGTAAAAAAGTCACTGCATGCACTTTGTCCAAGGTCATCAAAATCATCCACTGTCCTGCAGAACAGCAAGGAGTACACTTAGCTTTAGAGGACTTCCTTCAGACTAAAGAATAGCTTAAAACAGCTCTGGAGTAAAGTTGTGATCCATGAAAGCAGCCAGAAACCAGCTTACAGACAAACAGGCTTCAGGAATGAGGGAAAGCTCCTTCATGAAACATACTCATGTTTGTCATAGCTTGCTTGGTATATGTAAGCATTACTGGTGTAGAAAGAAGAGCAACATGACCTTTCCTAATGTCAAACTCAGAAAATAAATAAATATAGCAAACAAAAAACATTAAGACTGTGATATTTGACATCAACTTGTAAGGACACAACAAAAACCCAGTAAAATCCCTTTAAATGGAATTACTATTTTTATGTTGCCACATTCCCCCCACAGAGCAGTCAAAATGAAGGTTTTGTAACAACCATCCCTACACCAGCATTTACCTGTGCTACAGGTCTGCGCATCCTGCACATTCCTTTCTCCACCCACTCCTATTTCAGTCAAGCCCAGTAATAATTAACCCAGTATTAAAGTCACATCATTAGCCATTAGCCTGCCAATGACTACAAAAATTATTCCTTTGTCCAAATACTGTATGGGAACCTACTTTTATTGAGAGTTAGCAACATCTTTCCAACACCATCAACTAACATCACAGCACCTGAAGACAGCCCCACAGGAGGAAATCCCATTTCATGCTCTATCAAGAGCCTGGAACAGGCTCCCCAGAGAGGTTGTGAGGTCTCCTTCTCTGGAGCCTCTCAAGGCCTGTCTGGATGTGTTCCTCTGTGATCTGTGCTAGACTGTATGGTCCTGCCCTGGCTAGGGGGTTGAACTCAATGATCTCCTTGGATCCCTTTCAACCCTTAAAGTCCTGTGACCCTGTTAAGTATCACTTGACAAAAGCTAATTCACCTCTCCAATGATGTGTAGCAACTTTATTAGCTTTTAGCCCAAGCTGATACATTCTCATGAACTTATTCCCTATCAACATTCCTCTCTAAGTATTGGCCACACCTCGAGTTTTGTGTTCAGTTCTAGGCCCTCACTACAGGAATCACAAAACTGTCTGGGTTGGAAGTGACCTCTGAAGGTTATCTAGTTCAACCCCCTCTGCAGTCAGCAGGGACATCCTCAACTAGATCAGGTTGCCCAGAGGAAGGACACCGAGAGGCTGGAGCACGTTCAGAGAAGGGAAATGAGGCTCATGAAGGGCAATGAGGCTCAGGAGCACCTGGCCTTCCAGAAGCATCTGAGGGAATTGGGGATGTTCAGTCTAGAGAAGAGGAGGCTGAGGGAAGACCTCATTACTCTCTACAACCACTTAAAGACAGGTCGGAGGGAGCAGCCTCTTCCCCTTGGTGTCAAACACTTAACAGAACTAGAGGAAACAGTTAGAAGCTGCACCAGGGGAGGTTTAGTTTGGGTATTAGGAAGTATTTCTTTGCTGAAAGGGTTCTCAAACATTGGAATGGTCTGTCCAGGGCAATGATGGAGTCACGATCCCTGAGGGTGTTCAAGCACTGTGTGGACCTGGCACTTAGGGACATGGTTTAATGGTGACTCTTCAGTGCTGGGTTGAGGGCTGGATTGGATGATCTTGAAGGTCTCTTCCAACCAGATACATTCTGCAATTAATTCTCATATAAATTATAATTCTCTCCTAAATTCTCTTATAAATTAATTTATAAACTCTCAGCATTAAATACAGAGACCAAGAACAATGGATAATGTCTTGGTACAGTTTCGCTGCCTTATCTTCAAGTGATAAATTTGTCTGACATTTTTCTCACACTACTGTACAGTTAAAGGCAAAAATATCAGAATTATTGTGATAGACAAAGTCTGTAAGGTTTGAAGATAACTCTTTATATTTCACATGGAATCACAGAATGGTTTGGTTTAGAAAAGGATCTTAAAGATCATCTACTTCCAACTCCCTGCCACAGGCAGGGACACTTCCTAGCAAACCAGGTTGCTCAGGGTCCCATGTAATCTGGCTTTGAACACTTCCAGTATTGAGCTCCCACAACTTCAACACAACATGTGACACTGTTTACTGAAATGGCAATCACAACAACCATCAGCAATTTTTAAATGGCAGAATTAAGAAGTTCTAGAGGAACAAAACAGACAAACAAGTAGAGTCATGGGCCACATCAGCAGGCTAACAAAGAGGCAGTTCACAAACATACTTCTTTACAAAGAGAACTCCACTATTTTTACTATACTAAAGCTAGGTATATATATTTTTTTCCATATATAAAAGCTTCAAGAATATCTACTCTATTTTGAGCATCTTTCCTCTTTTAAAAGCCCTTCTCCATCAGGATCATCTCCCTCAATCATGTCTAGTGAATGGGATGGCAATTAAAGATGGCAATAAAGGTCTGGGGCACATTTGAAAGTGTTTACCAGCACAGATTAGCAAACAACTCTCCTGCTAACCTCCTTGCGAAGTTCACATGAGACTGTTTTGCCACTGCATCTAAGTAGGCCAAACTGCCTTCAAACAACTTCTGTGGTTTTAACCAGGCTGCGAGAGAAGGCCCTGAGAGAGCATGGAGAAGTGGGAGCTAGAGACTCAGGGGAGAACACCACCACACTTTAGAGTTATGTTCTGCTCTCCCCCCTCAACTGCTCTAGCTCTGCTGAGTTACGCTTTTATGGAGAACACAGACTGAAATGTTTTACTTAATCATCCTAGACCTAATCAACAGAATGATTTCAATAGGACAGTAGTGTCAGAAAAAGTGAGCAAAATGGCCATTAACCTGCTACTAGAGCACCAAACCAAAATCACAGGTCTAAGCCAACCAGTGAACTAATAAAAATCACTGTGTTTCAAAGAGAAACTGATCATTGCTTGTGCAGCTGAATGTGAACCATTACTTTTTCTCCAGCAACTACAGCCAATACCCAAAGAAACAGACTCAGGTGAAAACATACACACTCAATCATGTATCAGTTAACAGAAGTTACAAGCAAGAACTTCCTGTTGCACCAATCTAGTTGAAGAAGAAATAAATCAAAACCCAAACCACTCTGAACGTGATTGCTTTATGTTTAGCTCTACCCTATTTTCAAATAAGCAAACCATTCACTTTAGGAACTTTGGTAAAAAAAAAAAGCAAACAGCAAGTTCAAGTTTAAAACAGAATTAAATCTGATCATTCTCTAAGGACGTGAAGTCATATTTTATGGATTCAGTTTTAACAAAGTTTATTATACCATTAAAGCTAAAGGCAAGAACACTAAACAATATCCACGAGAGCCAAGAAGGCCAAATACAGCTCCTTCAAATAAAAACGTGCAAACTGTACTCCTCAAATCATTTAAATATTAATTTCCTTAGACACAAATGCAGTTTAAATCAGAATTGCCTGCATCATGAGATTTTGTTGCTCTCCCTTAAGCAGTCACGATTAAGTACTTCAATTCCACAGCAACTGTTTCCAAGCGCTAAGAACTTTTGGTGCTAAATCATTTGAAAGTAAGTGTCCAGGCTACAAAAAAATCCCAAAGTGTAACAAATTATTTTCGGTGAGGGGAGAAGTTAACTGAGAGGACTTTGTGATTCTGCTAATAAATAATGTACAGTGCACGTTTCACTCTGCAGTATTTATATAGTCTATTGACACACAGCTGTAGCACCTCACATGATAGGAAAGGCTGTTTTGCAATGGTAAAACTGAAGCCCAATTCTCAGCTGTCTGCAGTTCAAAGCCACCTTTATGAAGAGTTTGCTGGATTTTTTTTGGTGAAATACTATAAACCTCCTTCAGTTTTCAGCTTGTAAAACAATTCCAGAATTTATTACCAAATCTTTCTAAGACTAATCAACAAACCAAATAATTATGTCTTTGTGTTTGGGTTTTGTTCGTTCTTATTGGATTGGGGTTGGGTTTTTTTTAGGTTACACTTTTAAAATTAAATGTGTCACACAATTATGCCTAAGCTGCATTGATTACAAGAGCTTGGATGCTACACACTTCGGATTGGTTTTTAAGTTACCCCTCGGAACACAAACAGATGAATTAGCTGAGATTCTGCAGACAGTTAACCACTTTAAGTACCCCCAGAATCAACAGAAGTTAGAAGTGTACAATCATACATAGCCTTAACACTGCAGAAAAGTTCTTACATCTCAGAAATCAACTGTAAAGTGCTTTATGCATTAGGTCTTCAAAAAGAAAAGGTTATCTTGACACACCTCGTGAGAAAAGGAGCTTCACCCTTCACTATTTTTCAGACTTCTGCTACTTGGTTAACATTTTAGGATTGCTTTTCAAGAAACAATTTTACCTTTTGATATTTGTTCGGGAGTTTCTGTGGGACATGTAAGTGAGAGTTCTGTGCAAAAATATTGGCTGTAGAAAAGAAAAAAAAAAAAAAAGGAAGATAAATGTTATGCTTTAATTAAAATTTCCTACAAGTCCAAAGTAAAGCAGCAATAAAGAGCATATTACTCACTGCTATTAAGTTTCGTGTACGTAGAAATCTGTAGATCTGTGTTGGTTCTAAGAAAAAGACAGAGATGTTATCCAACAGATCTCATACCTCCAGAAAGGCTGCCTTAGAATGATACAAAAACAGCTAAACCTGGCACTTGGATTTTTCTTTTAAAACATTACCACAGAAGTCATCATTTAAGTGAAACATCACAATGTCCAAACAGCTCCAAGTCAAAGGTTTTTTCCATCTGCTCTACACAAAGCAACTTCTTGTTTAAGCTACATGAATCAGTAGTCACGACTCAACTATGACTGCTCTTGCTTCCCACAAAATCTGTTTCTCACAGGTTTTAGATCATAGAAGTGGAGAAGAAAACATTTCAACATACACCAACCTATTGCCAAATAAGAGAGTTTTCTTCAGAACGTTAATGATAGGACACCAAAGCAACACAACAAATTTTCAGTCAGACTATTTGGTATCGAACTGTTTTATCCTTCTGGAAAGTACCAAGGTCACTCGCACAAGGTACCAAAAGAAGAATAGAGACTGTCAGTTGACTATGACACATCAGTGATCGTTCTAAGCGAGGAGATTGGTTTCCAAAACATTGTATACATATAGGATCACCCAAAAAAAAGGCTGATTCTGGGAAAGCAACTCTGTTTGAAAGCAAAAAGAGAAGGAGGATAACACAGCCATACCACTGACAGGAAGGGGTAGTATCACATCAAAGAGGTTTAATAACCACAGTTCAGAAGATCAAGACTTGCCTATGGAAAAAGGGGACCTTCAGTTTGGTCTTAACCAATTTGGTTAAACCAGGACAAAAAGCCTTTTTGTCTGGATCAGGTTGTATCTAATAAGGATTCCAGCCTAAGCTGAAATCCTCCCTTTCTAACTGAAACACAAGCTAGCTTCACTAGGTAAGGTCAGCAAGAGACTTGGAAATGACTTGGTAAAACAAAATCGAGTGGAGAGAAAATGACAGAGAAGGGAGAAGGCATTGATGGCCATGCTAAGGCTGCTACCACAGCCTCCATTTCCCACAGAAAGAGAACAAACAGCTCTTTATTTTTTAAGGAATATTGAGCTTTTATTTTCATATGTCTGCAAAACATGCATTTCAAATAGCTCCAAACCTTGATGTAATTTAGGGAACTCTGCAATTAAAAGGGAAAAAGAAAAAGATTTTATAGCCTTTATTCCTTTAAAAAGATACGATTTGGCCTCGTTTCTACACTTGTGGATCTAAAACCCCAAAGAATCAATTCTCAGAAAGATGTAGCATTATTATTAGAGATGGAAATCTTAGAGCAAGTCCAATATTTCCTTTCAGAGGCCTGACAAAACTCAGTAAAATGCTGCTTAACGCAGATTATTATATAAATCTGTATTCCCAAACTGAGATAAAAGACATTATTAAAAAAAAAATTTAAAAAAAATTAAGAAATGTATACTTCACTGGGAAGTGAAGATGGAGGAGTCACAACTCCTGAAGCAACATCCCAGGCTTTTCAGTCTCCAAAATCCCATGACATAATCACAATTTAGACACATGTGAAAACGTTAAATCACATTCACGAGGATGCAATGCAATTTAAAGACAGTGCCCTGCTGCTTCAACTCCACCTTTCTCAAGCAGAAAACCCCTGAAAAACACCTTACAACCTGCAGACAGACAGACCTTTCCCAAGTCCGTGTTACTCAGCAAAAGCTTAAAATAAATCTTTATCTTTTTCTAGCCCATGACCTTGAAAAGGGACAAAAACATTCACAAAGAACGAGATTCAACGCTACGTGCACTGAATTTTTTTTTTTCAATCCAATATTTACTCATTGCAGTTTTCCCATGAATTCACAGAGCAAAGTTAACAAGCTATGACATATTCAGGCTGTAACTTAGTCCTCATCACTACCTGCACAGCTCTGTGCCTCCTTGGTCTGACAGAGTGAGGCATGAGCAAGATAATTTCCTTCTCCTCATCTCGGATACAGCACAAACCTCTTAAAATTCGTTTGTCACTTGACCTATTTGTAGTACAGCACTTGCTGAACATAAAGTTTGTTACCAAGGTTAAGGTTTGAAGAACTCCAGGTTAGTAAGGATTTGAGACCCCCACGAAGAACTTCCACAATCTCTCAAGGGCTGTCACCACCTCTAGCAAGTGTGAGCAATGACAGCACCAACCCCAGGATGGGATCATGCACTTAGTGGGGCATAAAAATTTCCTTCAAATTTCCTTCAAAGATTGTACAAAAATCTCTTCGTGTACTAAGTTTATTACTACACTTTGCCTTTGAATCAGACTGCCATAAACAACTTTATCTTTCTGGTGCATCCAAGGGGATTCTCCTCCATTCTGGAACTGACACAGGGTGACGTGAGGGTCGCAAAGGTCATTTTTCCAATATGAAATCTCAACTAAGCGACAATTAGTGCCAGACAAAGAAAATCCAAGTACAGGGGAGCCTTTATCGCACCCTGCCCCTGAAAGGGGCTCGAAAGGCAGTTGCCAAAGAGGAAACAGGCTCCTCGTTCCCAACTTCCAGTGCCTCCCAGGGCTGCTGGAGCAGCGAAAGGAACCAGCCGCCCCGAAAGCCTGATGGGAACTGTTAGTGAGAAACCCAAGTTCATCGGCTGGGCGCAGACACACACCCCCGCCCTCCGGGCCCCGGGAGCCTCTCGCCACCCTGCCCGCACACCGGCTCCGAACCTCGCG